>JAWZYV010016641.1:0-52068 GCA_038373885.1 Cheiracanthium punctorium
TGGGTGGGGGGTGGTGGGGTGGTGGGGGGTGGGGGGGGTGGGGGGGTGGGGTGGGGGTGGGTGTGGGTGGGGGGGGGTTGGGGGGTGGGTTGGGTGGTGGGGGTGGGGGGGGGGTGGGTGGGGGGTGGGGTGGGGGTTGGGGGGGTGGGTGGGGGGGGGGGGGTTGGGGGGGGGGTGGGGTGGGGTGTGGGGGGTGGGGGTGGTGGGTGGGGTGGGGGGGTGGGGGGGGTGTGTTGGGGGGGGGGGTGTGGGGTGGGTGGTGGGGTGGTGTGTGGGTGGGGGTGGGGGTGGGGGTGGGGGGGGGTGGGGGGGGGTTGGTGTGGGGGGTGGGTGGGGTGGGGGGGGGGGTTGGGTGTGGGGGGGGGGGTGGGGGTGGGGGGGGGTGGGGGTGGGGGTGGTGGGGGGGTGTGGGTGGGTGGGTGGGGGGGGGGGGTGGTGGGGGTGGGGTGGGGGGGTGGTGGGGGTGGGGTTGTGGGGGGGTTGTGGTGGGTGTGGTGGGGGGGTGGGGTGGTGGTTGGGGGTGTGGGGGTGGGTGGGGGGGGTGGGTGGGGGGTGGGGTGGTGGGGTGGTTTGGGGGGGTGGGGTGGGGGGTGTGGGGGGGTGGGGTGGGGGGGGGGTGGGTGTGGGGGGTTGTGGGGGGTGTGGGGGTGTTTGGTGTGGGGTGGGGGTGGGGGGGTGGGGTGTGGTGGGGTGGGGGTGGTGGTGGGGGGGTGTGGGGGTGGGGTGGGGGTGGTGTGGGGTGGGTGGGGTGTGGGTGTTGGGGGTGGGGGGTGGGGTGGTGGGGGGTGGGGGGGTGGGGGGGTGGGGTTGTGTGGGGTGGGGGGGTTGGGGGGGTTGGTGTGGGGTGGTGGGGGGTGTGGGTGGGGGGTGTGGGTGGGGTGGGGTTGGGGGGTGTGGGGTGTGTGGGTGGGTGTGGGGGGGGTGTGGGGGGGTTGGGGGGGTGTGTGGGGTGTTGGGGTGGGGGGGTGTGGGGTGGGTGGGTGGGGGTGTGGGGGTGGGGTGGTGGGGGGTGGGTGGGGGGGGTTGGGTGTTGGGTGGGGTGTGGGTGGGGGGGTGGGGGGTGGGGGGGGTGGGGGGTGTGGTGGGTGGGGGGTGTGTGGGGGGGGTGGTGGGTGGGGGGGGGTGGTGGGGGGTTGGGTTGGTGGGGGTTGGTGGGGGGGGGGTGGGGGTGTTGGGGGGGTGTGGGTGGTGGGGTGGGGTGGGGGGTGGTTGTGGGGGTTGTGGGGGTGGTGTGGGTGGGGGGTGGGTGGTGGGGGGTGGGGGTTGGTGTGGGGGGTGTGGGTTGTGGGGTGGGGTGGGGGTGGGGGGTGGTGGGGGGGTTGTGGGGTGTGTGGTGGTTGGGGGGTGGTGTGTGGGGTTGTGGGTGGGGGGGGGTGGGTGGGGGGTGGGGGTGGGGGGGTGTTGGGTGGGTGTTGGTGGGGTGGGGGTGGGTGGGTGGTGGGGGTGTGTGGGGGTGTGGGTGGTGGGTGTTGGGGGGGGGTGGGGGTGGTGGGGGTGGGGGGTGGGTGGTGGGGTGGGGGGTGGGGTGGGGGGGGTGTGGGTGGTGTTGGGTGTGGTGGGGGTGGGTGTGGTGGTGTGGGGGTGTGGGGGGGTGGGTTGGGGTGTTGGGGTGGTGGGGTGGGTTGGGTGTGGGGGGGTGTGTGGGGGTGGGTGGTGGTGTGGGGGGGTTGGGGGTGTGGGTGGGGGGGTGGGGGGTGTGGGGTGGGTGGGGGTGGGTGTGGGGTGGGTGTTGGTTGGGTGGGGTGGGGGTTGGGGGGGGTGTGGGGGTGGTGGGTGGTGGTGGTGGGGGTGGGTGGTGGGTGTGTGGGTGGGTGTGGGGGTGGGGGTGGGGGTGGGTGGTTGGGGGGGTGGGTGGGGGGTGGGGTGTGGGTGGGGGGGGTTGGTGTTGGTGGGGGTGGGGTGGGGGGGGGTTGTGGGTGGGGGTGGTGGGGGTGGGTGGGTGGGGGTGGTGGTGGGGGTGGTGGGGGGGGTGGTGTGGGTGGGGTTGTGGTGGGTGTGTTGGGGTGGTGGGGGTGGGGTGGTTGGGGTGGGGGTGGTTGGTGTGTGGTTGGGTGGGGTGGGGTGTTGTGGTGGTTGGGGGTGGGTGGTGGGGTTGGGGTGGTTGTGTGGTTGGGGGTGGGTGTGGGGGGTGTGGGGGTGTGGGGGGGTTGGGGGTGGGGGGGGTGTGTGGGTGGGGGGTTGGGGGGTGGGTGGGTTGGGGGGGTGGGTGGGGTGGGGTGGGGTTTTGTTGGGGTGTGGTGGGGTGGGTGTGGGGGGGGGGTGGGGGTTTGGGTGGGGTGTTGGTTGTTGGTGGGTGGTGGTGGGGTTGGTGGTGGTTGTTGGGGTGTGGTGGTGTGGGGGTGGTTGTGGGTGGGGGGTGGGGTGGGTGGGTTGGGGGGTGTGGGGGGTGTGGTTGGTTGGGGGGGGTGGGGTGGGGGTGTGGGTGGGTTGGGGGTGGGGTTGTGGGGGGGGGGGGTGGGGTTGGGGTGTGGGGGGGTGTTGGTGGGTGGTTGGGTGGGGTGTGGGGGGTGTGGGGTGGGGTTGGGTGGTGGGTGGGGGGTGTGGGGGGTTGTGGGTGGTGGGGGTGTGGGTTGGGTGTGGGGGTGGGGTGGGTGGGGGGGGGTTGGTGTGGGTGGGGGTGGGGGGGGTGTTGTGTGGGGTGGGGTGTTGTGTGTTTGGGGGGGTTGGGGGTGGTGGGGTGGGGGGTTGTTGGGGGGGTGTGGTGGGGTTGGGGGGTTGGTGTGGGGGTGGGGGGGTGGTGGTTGGGGTTGGTGGGGGTGGGGGGTTGTGGGGGGGTTGGTTGGTTGTGTGGTGGGGGTGGGTTTGTGGGTGGGGTGTTGGGGTGGGTGTTGGTGTGGGTGGGGGTGGGGGTGGGTTGGTGGTGTGGGTGGTTGGGTTGGGGGTGTTTGGGTGTGGTTGGGTGTGGGGTGGGGGTGGTGGTGTGGGGGTGGTGGGGTGTGGGGTTGGTTGGGGGGTGGGGGGTGGTTGTGGGGTGTTGGTGGTTGTGGGTGTGGGGTGTGTGGTGTGGTTGTGGGGGGTGGGGGTGTGGGGTGTGGGTGTGTGGTGGGGTTGGGTGGGGGGGGTGGGGGTGTTGTGGGGGGGGGGTGTGGGGTGTGGGGGGTGGGTTGGTGGGTGTTGTGGTGGGGTTGGGTTTGGGTGGGGGGTTGTGGTGGGTTGTGTGGGTGGGGGGGGTGTGGGTGGTGTTGGGGGTGTTGGGTGGTGGGTGTGGTGGGGGGGTTGGGTTGTTGGGTGTGGGTGGGGTGGGGTGTGGGGTGTGGTTGGTGTTGGGGTGTTTGGGTGTGGGGGTTGTGGGGGGTGTGGTGGGTGGTGGGGGGGTTGTGGGGGTTGGGTGGGGTTGTGTGGGTGGGGTGGGGGTTGGTTGGGTTGTGGTGGTTTGGGGGGGGGTGTGTTTGGGGGTGGGGTTGGGGTGGGTTTTGGTGGGTGTGTTGGGGGTGTTGGTGTTGGTGTGGGGGTGGGGTTGTGTGGTTGGGTGGGTGGTGTGGGTGTTGTGGTGGGGGTGTGTTGGTGTGGTGGTGTGGGGTTTGGTTGTGGGTGGTGTTGGGGGGTGGTGGGTGTTTGGGTGGTGGGGTGTGGGGGGTGTTGTTGTGGGTGGGGTGGTGTGTTGGGGTGTGGTTGGGGGTGGGGTTGGTGGGTTGTGTTGTGGGTGTGGGGGTGGTTGTGGGGTGGGTGGTGTTGGTGTTGGGTGGGGTTGGTGTGGGTGGTGGGGTTTGGGTGTGGGTGGGGTGTGGGTGGGGTTGGTGTTGGTTGGGGGTGGGTTGTGTGGGTTGGGGGGTGGGTGTTGGATGGGGTTGTTGGTGTGGGTGGTTGGGTGGTTGGTGGGGGGTGTGTGTTGGGTGGGTGTTGGGTTTGTGGGGTGTTTGGTGTGGGTGGTGGGTGTGGGTGGGTGTTGTGTGGTGTTGTGGGTGGTTGGTGTGGGGTGTTGGGGTGTGGTTGTGTGTGGTGTGTGTTGTGGGGGTGTGGTGTGTGTTGGTGTAGTGTGTTGGGGGGGTGGTGTGGGGTGTTTGGTGGGTTGGTGGTGGGTGGGGTGTGGGTTGTTGGTGTGTTGGGGTGTTGTTTGGGTGGGTGGGTTGGTGGTGTGGGTGGGTTGTGTGGGTGGGTGTTTGGGGTGTGGGGTGTTTGTTGGGGTGTTGTTGGGGGTTGGTGTTGGTTGGGGTGGTGGTGGGGGTTGGTGGGTGGGTGTTTGGTGGGGTGTGGTGGGGTGTGGTTGGTGGTGGGGTTGTGGGGATTTGTGGGTGGGGGGTTGGGTGTTTGTTGGGGGGTTGGGGTGGGTGTGGGGGTGGGTGGTTGTTGGTGGGGTGTGGTGGGGTTGGTGTTGTGGTGGTGGGTTGGTGTGTTGGTGGTGGGTTTGTGTTGTGGGGTGGTGGTGGGGGGGGGTGTTGTGTGGGTTGGGTGTTGTGGGTTTGTGGTGTGGGTTTGTTGGTGGGTTGTGTGGTGGGTGTGTTGGGGGGTGTGGGTTGTTTGTGTTGTTGTGGTGGGGTGTGGTGGGGGTTTGGTTGGTGTTGGGTGGTGTGTGGTGTGGGTTTGTGTTGGTGGGGTGTGTTGGGGGTTGTTTGGTGGGTGGGGGTGTGTGGGGGGGGTGTGGGTTGGTTGGTGTGTGGGTTTGTGGGTTGTGGTGTTTTGTTGGTGGGGTTTGGTTGTGGGGTGTGTGGGGGGTTGGTTGTGGTGGTGTGGTTGTGTGTTGGGGGGTTGGGTGTGTGGGGGTTGTGTTGGTGGTTGGTGTGGGGTTTGGTGGTGTGTGGTGGGGTGGGTTTGTTGTGGGGGGTGGTGGGGTGTTGGGGGTTTTGGTGGGTTGGTTTGGGTTGTGGGTGTGGTGGGTTGTTGTTGGTGGGTGTGGGTGGGGTGGGTTGGTGGGTGTGGGTGGTGTTGTGGGTGGTGTTTGGGTTGTGGTGGGTGTGGTGTTGTGGGGTGTGGTTGTGGTGTGGTGGGGGTGTGGTTGTGTGGGGGGTGGGTGGTTGGGGGTTGTGGGTTGTGGGGTGGGTGGTGTGGTTGTTTGTGTTGTGTGGTGGGTTGTGTTTGGGGTGTGTTTGTGGTGTTGGGGTGGTGGGGTTGTGTGGTTGGTGGGTGTGGGTTGTGTGGTGGTGGTGGGTGGGTTGTTTGGGGGGGGTGTGTTGTTTTTGGTGTGGTGTGGGTTTGGGGGTGGTTGGTTGGTGTTGTGGGGTTGTTGGGGGGTTGGGTGGTTGGGGGTTGTGTGGGGTGTGTGTTGGGTTTGTGGTAGGGGTGTGTGTTGGTGTGGGGTGGGGTTGTGTGATGGGTTTTGTTGGTTGGGGTGGTTGTTGGTTGTGGTGGATGTGGGGTGGTTGGGTGGGGGTTTGTGGTGTGGGTGGGGTTGTGGGTTGGGTGTGGTGAGGGGGGTGTGGGGTGGTGTGTTGTTTGTGGGTTTGGGGTGTGTGGTTGGTGTGTGTTGAGTGGGGTGGGGGGTGTTGGGTGTGTTGGGGGTGGGTGGGGTTTGGTGGGTGTGTTGGGGGTGGTGTTGTGTTTGGTGGTTAGTGTTTGTGTTGGTGGTTGGTGTTGGGGTTGTGTGTTTGGGTGTTGGTGGATTGGTTTGGTGTGGGTTTGTTTGGGTGGGGTGGGTTGGTGGTGGGTTGTGGGTGTTTGGGGTGGGTTGGTGGTTTGTTGTGGGGGTGGTGTGTGGTGGTTTTGTTGGTTTTGGTGTGGATGGTGGGGTGTTGGGGTGGGTTTGTGTGGTTGGGGGTTGGGGTTGTGGTGGGGGGTTGTGTGGTGTTTGTGTGGGATGGGTGTGGGATGGTTTGTTTTGGTGGAGGGGGTGGGTTGTGGTGGGTGGAGGGGTTGGGTTGTGTGTATGTGTTTTTGGTTGGGGGTTTGTGGTGGGTGGGTTTTGGGGTTTGGTGTGGGGTTGGTGGGGTGTGGGTTGTTGGTTTTGTGGTGTTTGTTGGTTGGTGGGTTGTGTGGGTGTGGGTTTTGGTGGGGTTTGGGTTGTGTGTTGGGGTGGTATGTGGGTGGGTTGTTTGGGTGGGTTGGGGTGGTTTGTGGGATGGTGGTTGGTGGGGGTAGGGTGGGTGTGGGGTGGAGGTGGGTGTTTGGTTTGTGTTGGGGATTTGTGGTGTGGTGTGGGTTTGTTGGTTTTGGGTTGTGATGGGATTGTGGGTGGGGTGTGTTGGGGGGTGGGTGTTGGTTGGGTGGGTTGTGGTGTTGTGTGGGTGGGGGTTGTGGTGGGGGGTGTGTTTATGGGTGGGTGTTGGTTGTGTGGTTGGGGTTGGGTTGGGATGGATGGGGTGTGTGGGGGGTGTGGTGTTTGGGTGGTGGTGTTTGTGGTTATGGGTGTTTGTGGGGTTGTTGTTGTGGTGGTTGGGTGGTGTGTTAGGGGTGTGGGTTTGGGGTGTTGTGGGGGTGTGTTGGGTATGTTTGGTGGAGGTTGGGTTGTGTGGTTGGTGTTGGGTTGGGTGTGTTTGTTGTTTGGTTGTGTTTTGGGGGTTTGGGTTGTGTTTGGTGGATGGGTGTGGGAGTGTGTTGGGGGTTGTGGTTTTGGTGGGTTTGTGTGGTTTGGGTTTTGTGGTTGGGTGTTGGTGTTTGTGGTGGTGGTTTGGTGGGTGGGTGGGTTGGGGGGTTGTATGGGTTGGTTTTGTGTGTTGGGGTTTGTTGGGGGTTTGGTGGGTTTGTGTGTTTGGGGGTGTGGGTTGTGTGTGGGTTGTGGTTGGTTGTTTTGTGGTGGGTGGTTGTGTTGTGGGTGTGGGTGGTTGGTGTGTTTGTGGTTTGTGGGTGGTTGGTGGGTTGTGGTGTTGGTTGGTGTGAGTTTGTGGGTGGTGGGTGGTTGTGGTGGGGGTTGGTTTTGTGGTGGTTGTTTGGTGGTTGTTGGGTGGGGTGTTGGGGGTGTGTATGGGTTTGTTTGGTGTTGTTGGGTTGTGGGTGTGGGTTTGTTGTGGTGGTTGGGTTGTGGGGTGAGTTGTGTGGGGTTTTGGTGGTGGGTGTTTTGGTGGGTGTGGTGGGGGTGGTTGTTGGGTGGTTGGTGGGTTGGGTGGGGGGTTGTGTAGGTGTGGTTTGGGGTGGTTGTGTTTGGGGTGGTTGGGGTTGTGGTGGTGTTTGTGTGGGTGTTGGATGGTAGTGGGGTTGGGTTGTGGTGGGGTTGTGTTGTGTTGGGGGTGTGGGATGTGTGGGTATTGTGGGTGTTGTGTGGGGGTTGTGGATTTGTGTGAGGTGGGTTGTAGGTTGGGTGGTGTGTTGGGTATTGTTGTGGTTGGTATGGTGGGGTGTTGTTGTGGTGTTGTGGTTGGGTGTGGGGTGTGTTGTGGTGGTTTGTTTGTTGGTGTGGTGGGTTTGGTGTTGGTGTTGTGGGGTGGTGTTGGTGGGGGGTGTGTTGTTTGTTGGTGGGTGTGTGTGGGGTGTGAGGTGGTGTTGTGTGATTGTGGTGTGGGTGTTGTGGGTGGTGGATTGTGTGGTGTTGGGGGGTGGTGGTGGGGTATGTTTTGGTTGGTGTGGGGGGTGGAGGTTTGGTTGTATGTGGGGTTTGGGATGTTGTGGTTGGGGGGGTGTTGGGTGGTTTGGGGTTGGGTTGGGGGGTTTGGTTTTGTGGTGGTGTTGGATTGGGTGTTGTTGTGGTTTTGGGGTTTGTTGGGGGGTGGGTTGTTGGGTTGGTGTGGGTGTGTTGGGTGGGGATTTTGTTGTGGGTTGGTGATATGGGGTTTGGGGGGGTTGGGGTTAGTTTTTGTGGTGTGGGGGAATGGGTGGGGTGGGTATGGGGGTTGGTGGGGGGGGGGGTGGGTGTGGGTGGTGGGGGGTGGGTAGGGTTGAGGGGTGGGAGGTGGTTGGGTGGGTGGTGTGAGGGGTGTGGGGAGGGAGTTGTGGGGGGTGGTATGATGGATTGGATGGTGGTGTGGGTGAGTGTGGTTGGTTAAGATGGGGTGGGGGGGGGTGATGGTGTGTGGAGTTGGTGTGGGAGTTGTGGGGATGGAGTATGAGTGTGTGGTTGTTGTTAGAGGAGTAGTTTGGGGGGAAGTGAAGAGAAGAGGGTAGGGGAAGGGGATGTTGGGTGGGGGGTGGGATGGATGAGGGGGGTGTGTGTTGTGATGTTTGGGGTGGTAGGTGGTTGTGTTAGGTGTTGTGTTTTGGGAGGGGAAAAGGGTAGGGTTGGTGGGATGGATGGGAAAAGAGGAAGGAAAGGTGGGGGGAGGTGGGGGGGGTATGGAGAGGGGGGGGGGGGGGAGAGTAATGTTTTGTGTGGGGTGGATGTGGATATTTTTGGGAAGTTGGAAGAAGTGGTTGTTTAGGTGTTTGTTTGGGGTGTTAGTTGTGGGTGAGGTAGTTGTGGAGGGGGTTGGGTGAGATTGTTTAGATTGGGGGTTATGGGTAGTGGATGTATGTAATGTGGTTGGGGGAGGGGTGGGGTAGGGATTGGGGGGCATTATTAAGGGAGATGAGTTGGTGAGAGGAGGTGGTATTAGTTGGTAGGAGGTTATGGAATGGGGATATGTTGGTAGGTAGGAGGTGTATGATAGGGGGTGTAGGGTTAGGGGTGGATTGATGGGATGATTTGGAGGAGGTGTGTAGAGGAGAGGATAGTGTATTGGGGATAGAGAAGGTTGATTTGTGAGGGATGAATTTAGGGGGAGGAGGGTAGGGGAGTATGTGAAAGTAGATAGAGGAGGGGTAAGGGGTGATTGAATGGGGGTTAAGAAGGTTGTTGTGAGTGAATGATAGTGTGGTGAGAATGTGGTGATTTGGTGTGAGTTAGTTTAGGGGGAAAGAGTGGGTTGATGTGAGTGTGTGTTATTGGTTAGTGGTGTGAGGTTTTTAGTTTGGTTATGATGTGGGGTGAGGATTTGTTGTGGAGGGGGTTTATGGTGTTGGGAAGTTGATTTTTTTTTGATTTTGATGGATTAGTGATGATATGGGTGTAAAGTTGAAAAGGTGAGGTGGAGATAATGGGTTGGGTGGGGGGTGGGGTGGAAGTGAAGTGTGGGTATTTATGGTGGGGGGTTGGGGGTTTTTATTGGTTTGGGTATTATGGTGGGGTTTGTAATTTAGGTTAGGGGGTGGTTTTTTTGGTAGTGGTTATTTGGGTTAGTGGATATGGGGTTGTTTGATGAGTTAATTTTTGTGTGGAGAATTTTGTGTTATAGGATTGAATATTTTGTTTGATTGTTGTGTTGAGGGATGTATTTTGATTATGATGGTTTGAGTTTTGGGTGTTGGGGGAAGGGTGGGGGTTTTAGTTTTTGGTGTTATTTGATAATGATATTTTGATTTATTGTTTGTGTATGTTTGTTGGGTTATGGTGTTTGATGGATGTGGTTGTTGTGGGGGATTGTTAGGGGGTGATAGAGGAATTTAAATTAGGTGGTTGGTGGTTTTGGGGGATGTGGGAGGGTGGTAAGGGTGTTGGGGGAAGGAGTGGGAGGGGTGGTTAATGGGGGGAGTAATTTTTTTTATTTTTTTTGGGGGGTGCATTTATTTTATTAGCAACTGTATATCTAGAAAAATAGGATCTTGCAATAACGTTCATCAGAAGGATGTGCGGCAGGAAAGGTTATTTTGCAATTTCCTTTTCGCCCCCTTCTTGTCACGACCGGGGCACTTGCCCACGCCTCCCCCCCCCCTAGCTACGCCCCGTGACCAACAAGATCATAATAATTAGCAACTAGCATACAATTAATGTAAAATCTATAGACTAATGTTGCGTGTTTAGGCAGCATTGCTTCCGTTTAATTCATAAATTTGTGAGAAGACTTCTTGAAACAAGAGATTATACGTACTAAAACATGGTTAATAGATACAACAATATGGTAACTTACTTCCATGGTTTTATCCTTACACGAAACTAGCACTATCTTTCATTGTACTTTTATAGCGCCAAAAAACATATCCAGAAAATGGCACACACTAAACGACAGAGTAAATGTCATCAAATAATTGCGTTAAAAAGACATTTAAAACTTCGCAGAAATAAGTTGATGCAGTATTTAAAGCTGCACTATTAAAATTAAAGCCAGTAATTTCGAAAATTATCACTCTGAGTCATATGCCACAACAGTATTGTTCTTGCTACTTTCTATATGATAATCTAGTTCTTCGATTCGTATAAGATTCATCTACTACCATTAATATCTAAAGAATTTTATTTTTGTTATCTCAAATGCACAATTGTGAAAATTATCTTGGATTATGCCGCTTGAGTCTTGAGACTGAAATACGATGCAGAGCAGCACTATCCGAAAAAAACATTTTGGAGGGTCCTAAACTGAGTAAATAAAGAGACAGAAATTTTCACAAAAAGACTATAGACATTATCATTTTTAGTAACGGAACTCAAAATTTCGGAGCGGATCCGGCCTCCCTTGGAGGCCTCCCCTCCTCTAAATACGTCCTTGCTGCAGACTAGGGCCTTCTTACCAACGGGGGCGGACCCTACGTTTTGGTGATTTTGTTCAGATATTAATATTGCACGTGAAATAAAACATTTCCAAACTAAAACGGATCAAGCGACCTAAGATTACGAAAACATCGAAATACTTTTGTAAATTGATAAAATAATAAAAACTTCGTAAAAAACAAATATAAAATCGAACTTATAAAGCGATACGGAGTCGTGTTCCGGAGACCGAAAAATCGTCTGTTTCCTCAGTCAAAGCCCTCGTCTCACTAAAAGCTCAGCGTAGGTTACAGAAATTTGTTAGAAAGATAATCTCTGACTAGTCTGTCCTTTAAAAATCAAAAGCTTAGAGATATCTTCTATAATTTCATTTGGTAATTTTGTGGAAAGTGTTCTTATATATCTGTTACAGAGGTGGAGCTACGGGGGGGCTTAGGGCTATAGCCCCCCCCCCATTGAAACTGATTTACACTAGATTGAATAGCGTGTTGTGTCTAGTTAAAACTGCGTGTATAAAATCCTTTATTTTAATTTTAATTTACTTGTTTATTTTTCAACTTACCTCAATTATGGTTGTTAATCCTCAATTATGTTTTAACAATATAATGGAATTAACGATTTCGTTCCCAGCTATATTATTTTCAAAACCTGAGTCCAAAGAATCGCTCGAAATTTCACTCCCCACTTTCGTTTCTTATAAATGAATCAGTAACCAAATTGTTTCTCGCCTGTTACCGTTATACGCATATACAGAAGAATGCGCATTGATAGAACGAGGGTATGGCGTCCCGCAGTGTCACCGTTTCCATAAGAACACGCGAAGTGATAGTCACATCCCTTGGCCACTTGGGGAGTCATCGTCCTCTGCGTCTCAACGCTGTGGTGACCCGTACCTAATGCTGGCGCATTAATAATCCAGTCTGGCTCCAAGGTAAACGATGCCTCGGAGGTGCTCTGAGAGTTGTCCCGTGGTATCCATTATCATCGAAAAACGATTTACGGATTTTTATGCCTTAGCCGGGGTTTGGTCAAAGATACCGTCTTATATAAATTGACTTGTCCTTTCATGTCACGTAAAAAAAAAAAAAACCTAAGTCTTTTTAGCTTAGCTGTTTGGTTTTCATATATTACTTTGACTTAGCTGTAAAATTAAATCTGAAAAATTATTGTATTTTTAGTGATGTTATCACTTTAAAGACCGCCTTTAAAATAGCTGAGCATTTATTTTGATATTTTAATACATTTTAAATGCTTCCAGATAAGTTATCATCATACTTCTTATCCCTGTTTTCATAACTCCCCTCACACACACCACAAAGAAAAAAAAAAAGAAAAAAAACAAAAACCTAGAATAAATATAATAATTAAAATTAAAAGAGTTCAAAAAAGAGCCTATTTTTGAACTAGAGTAATTTGAGAGAGCGAGAGAGAGACGAGCGAGATTGATAGACGTCGAAATACTACAGAATATTTAACAATAGCATTTAAATAAAAAAGTATCTTCACACATACTCTAAGCTGCCCATAAATGGCAGGTGGTGCTTGACGGGACCTTGCCCCCCCGCCTTTGCAAATTCAAGAAGCCTCGTTAAAAGCAAATCAAAGTAAGTTTTGTCCCACTATTGAAAATCATTCAGGGGAGACCCAAAAAAAAATTCTGCAAGAGGAGGTCCACATTGGTTTTTAAGTCTTTTCGCTAATAAATGCAGTTCGATTTACAAAAGAATCCTTTTAATAGCCTACATTTGATTTGGTCATGTAGTGCAACACCACCCCATGCCCCTATTGAAAAGATTATAGAGTCTGTGGCACAGGCACGATCATCACGATATTGGAGGCCCTGGCAAATACAAATTTGGCCTTTGCATATTCGAAAATTACATTATCCCATTTAAGTTTGTTTTTGGGCACATATTTATCACTGCAGAAATATATATCAATTTAGATACTAAATATAAGCATACATTACAGTAGCGCGCAGGATATTAAATGATTGTTGCATACATGGATAAAATTTATTTTCACAAATGAAATATCTAGCACTCATACTATAGTACATATATCTTACACTTCTTATACTAACCTCCGTTAAAATATAAATGAAAAGAATCGAAAAACTTACAGTAACGACATCCTACAACTGATGAGACTTCTTATATATAAATTTGCAAAAAGGCTCGAAACACTGAGCTCACCGGATTTAGATCGAATGCTCAGTAGGTTTTAAGTGACCCTTAGTACATAAAATGTCAGAGAATCAGCTTATCGACTCAAGTAATGACAATCCAAATTTTATATACAAAGTGTTTTTATGAATAAAGACAGTGAACTAAGTGCTGTGTTGAGATAAAAGTACAAAAATTCTGGGCCTTGAATTTGTGCGGCACCAGCAAGGTTGCCCCGTTGCCCCTGCCCGATAAACAGGCTTCTGCTGTGGAGGGAGGGTGGCATTTTATTCCTGGTGCCTTGTTTTTTCCTACATTCGTATTTAGATAATAGTTCAGAAATAGTAGAATACGTAGATTTTTTTAAATAAACAAAAATTATTTATTTATCTAAGATACCTTAATATCAATAAATGGGTAAGAAAAAATGGCTTTTCACCAGAAATACTCTGATCTCTTATGTTATTTATTTTTGCCAAGTCATACTAATTGCATACAATTTTCTAGTAAATGCAGGAAAAGACGATTGAGGATGTTATCTTTAGTAATAGTTATAATAATACAGGGTAATCGCCCAACAAGGTTCACCTTTGAATTCTTTATATATATAGAACCGTTTATCAAATGTTTGCAATCTAATTACAATTTAGATGCTTAGTTAAAGAGGGCTTCATTTTTGGCATAACTTTTTTTGTATCACCAAGTGGGGTAGGTATCAAAATTTGAAAATTTAAAACAGAGTGCTGAAAATATTTGTGAGATTACGGCGCGAGCGAGCGCGGGTAATGGGCTGAAATTAGTAGATTAAATTGTCATTATGCGACCCATGATTTTAATTAAAGCATATATTTTTATAAATTTACTTTAAATTGAATTGTCCTCCAAGAACTAATGAAAGAGTTACGCTGTCTTAATATATGTAATCAGATATTCAGAAAAAAGCCTGACTTATCGAGTATAGGTGGATACAAAAAATGGAAGTAGATTACATGGCAAAAAAAAAAGAATATGCATCACGATATAACTTTCGTCCTAATGTTTAAATGATTCCATTGGTAGATTGTAAGTAAGTGCGAGTGAAAGTCTTCAGTAAAAGAAGAAATATGCAAACTTTTCGTGTTTTGTTAGTGCAAACTTGTAATTCAAGAGTGCAATCCTCTCTTATAACTAAATTTTGTGTTTGATTCCTTACAAATTTAAAATATTAATGCCTGCGGCGAGAGAGCACTCCAAAGTTTCAAAAAACCTAAACGCAAATAATACATCGTAAAAAAGATCTCTCGCGCACAGATAGTAGAATAAATATAAATAGCTAGCTAATATCAAAAAACACTCAAATATTACTGGTGTTAAACAAACTCTTAAAAAAATTTGGAAAAATCACACATCTAGTAACTGTTTTTTTAAACACAAGTTTGTAATTACTGAAGCTCTAAGATATAACTCCAAGCCTATATATTTTCTCTTTTTTTAATAGCGTTTTCAAAGTTTAAATTATTTCAAAACGTAAATAAAATAAAAATTCCAGCATTGATTGGTTTTAGTTTGTTCCAGACATAACTGTTACGCGAAAGTTCATTCTACTCCCGAAACTGTTTTTGAGGGATACGAGAACAAACATTTAACACGAAGGATTACAAAATCTCAAATATTTGAAATATTTGAAGACAACTTTGGCATCTATGAGTTCCCGAGATGAAACTTGACCACATAAAATAAGCTCTAAATTTGGAGGATTTATGAAGTTTTTTCCTCAGCTCGCTGAATAAATTCCTTTTTGTGACGGATGTGGTAACGGCACTCATTCGATTCTATATTAGTTCATCTCCTCCCCAGTTGTTAATAGTAATTGTCAATAAAATAAAATAAATCAATAAATCTATTTTAAAAAGAATAAATGTAAATAATAATGCATAGATATAGATTTATATATATATATAAGTTATGTGAAAAGTCTTGCTTAAGCCAGGTATTGCAAAATAAAAAATCATCCTAGCTCACCGTATTTGCGAAACATTTTTTGATTTTAAAAAGTAAAATAATGTATAAATTTAGGTTTATCCTTCTGACTCAATTATAATACCTAGCAGTAGCTATAACTTAAGTACATAGCTATTTACCTATATATAATCAAATTTTTAATGATGTATTATGTGAGAATTATATCTTATTCACACTTTCCTCGTTACTTCAAAACACAAATCAAACTTCTTGAATTCAAGCATAAGATGTTGTTTATAGTAACCAATATAAATAGTCATAAACCAATAATAACAAAGAATTACACTCAGCAAGTTTATGCTGTTCACGAGGATTTACACTCTAGAATGGCCGAAGTCTTATAGAAGAAATATGATTATCAATACAAACTTGAGATAGCGAATAAATTTATTTTTTCACAGCAAGTGATCGTAATTAGCCTGTGACAGAAATAGCAGGAATCAAATTAATCGAATATTCGAACACAGTTAATCGATAATTGACACAGAAATTATTATTATTGCATTACAGAAACGTGTTTCCAATACGAAATAAAGATCCGAATGATACAAAGAAATGTTGATAAAAAAAATGGTGATAATAAATTGCAGAATTTAATCATCATTTAATTCGCATTAAACACAGATTAGGTCTACTGAAAATGAATTTATAAAATATTAATTTACGACACAATTAAATCTTACATTTTTAATCATTTTTGTTATACTCCACTTCTATACCTGGCTTTATTTAATTTTTCAATGTCTGACCCAAGAATTGCATTGAGTTTCAATATTATCTCATAAATGCCCAATTTCTATGAAATTATAGAAAGATATAATATGTCATCAGAATCATATAAATTATGCTCGAAAATGATGTAGGTACTGAAAAATCCGTATCCTAAACTGTAATGCCCCCCCCCCCCGAAAATTGCTTTTTAGATTATAAAAGCCTTTTCGTGTAATTTCATAACGCAGTCACATGCAATTTTATTATTAGAAAGAGTAAAACTCAAAAGATATCTATCAGATAAGCATATGTTTTGAATTTTTTTCTTGCACTTGTTATACTTGTCGTACGGTCACTTGTTTTGTTAGACCAAATAAGCAGCTTATAAAGCTTACTGTCCATTTTCCTAATGACCTTTACTGTTTTTTGGCTAACACTCAATTCAGTTTCCCCATGCGAAGGTGCGGGTGAGGTTCAATGCTCTTTTCGGACTTGTGGGTGTAGGAAATCGCTTATTTGGAGAGTGGGGTTTCCGTTTGCCTTTCTAACTGACTCCCGTAAAACGCGCACATTCCAAATTTACGGAGAAGTTACGCTCATTCTGTCAGCCTCTACTCTTTCGAGATTGCGGGACACAGCCGTTTGGTCCCTCCTCTGGAAGGGTTTTCAAAATTAGGACCCGTAGCTAGTCGGACTGTCCCCACAGGCTCTTCAAAATGGTAAGCCGCCAACCGCCTCCTGTTGGGGATCTGGAAATCTCCAGAGTTGCCAAAGAATTAGCACAGCAACAACGGGTTTTGGCAGTATGTGTTCAAAAAACAGTATTTGACTTGATATCCATTCACCCCCTGTAAAGTCTAAAAAGGGAGCTAATAAACATATAATACGGTTATTAGAAACAACTTTGGCGCTCGCCTTTCGTGGAGCGTCTCGTGTCCCACTATGTGTACATTTGATGCAGCAACACATTGCTGAGCAATTCATCCCGTTAGTGCAGTGTCCAAGATAGAGCGAACCAGGTTGCGATAGTAGAACTACTATGTAGTGTTTACAAAAGCCAGAAATTTTCGCCGTATTGGCGATTGCTTGACTTATAATTAGAATAGCAGTATCGTTGGTAGTTTAACCTCGTTCTTGCCTTCGAATCGGATTGTATATTTGTATTTGTCGTTTCGCCTCAATCAATTAAACTTCAATTTGTATTTCACTTCACGAACTATTTTATTTTCGCACACCCTAATCATCCCTTGTCAATCACGAACGGTATGGCTGACGCTTACTCTTCCGCTCATCTGGCGTCGAATGTAAAGAGATAGTGCACTAGATTGTACTATAATTCCTGCAACCTGCTGATAATTTCGCTTCAGAACGTAAATTGTGAGTTGAACTGTCCTAGTAAACGAGGAAATTTACAGGAAAATTTCTGCAACTGGTTAGCAGCAAACGAAATCACACGAAAATTCCCTTCGTGTATAAGGCCTCCCCATCCCCGCACAATGTACATCTATCTTAAAGCCTTATACACAAGGAATTTTCGTGCCGATTCGTGTTGCTGAGCAACCAGCTGCAAAACCTCTTCCGGAAATTCCCTTGTTAACTACCGGAAACATCAGACTCCCACCTATTCGTTCAGCGCAAAAAAAAAATTGCACTTCTGTGAAATTCCAGCCAATCGTAGTGCTTCCTATTTCTCGTCACAATAACTATATCGGAAAGTCAGCGTCTACCAACCAGTTCGTAGTGAAAGATGAGCGCTGCGAAAAAAAAAATGTCCGTGAAATGGGAATATCGACATGGAAATTGATTGAATTAAAAGAAAAAAAATAAATACAATCCGATCCGAAATACACTAGTATAAGCAGACTCGACGATATGCTATATATATATTTAAATATCTTGCAACCGCCAATTCAGATGAATCTTCTAAGTTTGGAACACTGCAGTTTTTTTTACTATGTGCTACCCGCGTGCTCACTGGCTTCCTAACCTTGCGTAAATGAATTGCAGCAACTGGTTCTGGACCATAATTGCTCTAAATTTTTGTTCTGTAATAAGGGCCTATAGAACATCAGTTACTAGAATCCCAAGTGCCTAAAGTCTTGTACCTTTGTGAAAGGTTCCTTTTGTTCCACCGTTGATTTTCATATATGAAAGAATACTATAAAAATGCAAATTTTTTCTATATTTGGTTTTGGACATTTCCTGTTTTTCACCTAAGTAACCCTTTTTTGAATTTAGTAGTGAATGTGATGAATTTCTGTATGTACTGTATCCCGTTCTAAGCAGCTTCACAATTTTAGCGCGCATAAATGAGCTTAGCCGCGTGGTTTTCTTTTCGGATGAAGCTTTAGTGTGATTCATTTGTTCTCTATTTAGCTCCGTTTGTGTTGAAAAGAAAAAATAAAAAGAAAATGTAATTGAAACGCAAATATTAAACTCAAGAAAGTATCATTATCGTAATAGAGTATATTTATAAAATCCGAAAAATGATAATTTGGTCTATGATAGTTGTTAGCGCAAATCTTCAGAAAAGATCATACATAAAATGCCCCGAACAAGCTATTAGAGGAACACACTCAGAAAATATACATGTATTAATAGCAATCAGGAGTTGTAAAGAGATGCATAATTAAAAAGACATGAATCATTATAAAAGATATATTTAAATAAATTTTTTCAGACATGTTTTTTCCTATGAGAAGTGGAACCCACAAAGTTATTAAAGAAACTTTGTAAAAAAACACACATAAGAATAATAGGTAAGAGAGGATACGCCTACGTTTCGTTCAAAAATTGTTTTGAACTTCATTCAGTCCAAGCCCTTCTCGTACGTAAAGAACAGCCGGAACTGATGAGAAGTTCAAAACAATTTGTTGAACGAAACGTGCGTATCCTGCTTCCTTTTACTTCTTATGTGTGTTTCTTACAAAGTTTTTTAATTACTTTATCGTTTAACACCAGTATTTTGAGTGTTTTTTCAGTAAGTCCCAGAAATGATTCGAGCAGGTTATTGTTTTCGGAAAGTCGCACACTTTCATCGAAATCGAGTTATGTAATATGAATATATAGCCAGAAAAATAAAAAATACACGACATGTAAAGAAATCGTGCCGAAATGTCGCAAACTTGATACAGTGCCCCAGTTGCGAATTGATGGGGGGATCCGGGATCTCCCGGCGGAAAATTTATATGCCCTGCGAACAAAAAAAAAAAAATTTGTCCCGGGAAATATTTTATTTGATCCCTGCCATGGATATTATTTATCCCGTTGCGGAGAAGTATATTATACTGATGAATGAAGATTTTGTGAGCGTCAAATGTAGGTGGGGGTATGTTTATCGTTTGTTACCTATACTCTAATGCGAACTGCCCTTAAAAATTTCGTACTCTTTTCTAAGCCTAAAAACCCTCAGGGTGGCTACCAATACAGGTACAATTGTATGATCGCTCTTGTTTATCTGAGATTCCAAAGAACAAACAATCTATTGAGCTTTTGTAATTGATATAAGATCAGTTTTCCCACACGTCTCGCAGACTCATTTGTCAATAATATCATTGAGGAACATTTGCACCTTTCATCAGCGTACACATGTGGAGTTTGCGCGGGTACCCACCACCCCCGAATTGTTGTCACTTTCAAAATTTTCCACCCGCAGAGTAAAACAAATAGAAATAAGTTGCAATGATTTCGCACCCTGACCTGGGCCTCCCGATAAAATTGTATGAGATTGCGGTGCATAAAATCTTCCCGCCCCATAGTTCGTATAATGCGTAATGGAAAAAAGATTTTACGGTGAAAATAATGGATTTTACGCATTAAATAATTTTTTCGATAAGATGAATGAAATTTTGTTTGAGATAGAAACGAGGACTCAATTTATGTTATAATGTATTTATTCATATAAAATAGCTTAAAAGGAAAGAGAGTGTGAGAGGAAAGTTTAATCTTTAATATTGTTAATGGTAACCTTATAAATTAAATTTCACAGTGTCGAAGGTGTGAAAAAAAATAAATAAATAATTTAAATGTAATTCAACTATATTCTAGCCATCTAAATCTTGTTAAGATGCTAAGAATTATGTAATGCAAAAGTTTTTGATGTCTATTATATTGAAAGAGAGAAGTATTTTTTTAATTACATATCTTATAATATGAATATTCGTGACGCATTCTGATAAAATTCGTACAGTACTTAGCACGTTTTACTTGAACACTTCTATACCATCTGCACTTGGAGCCCAAAGTCTTGGCGGGCCGCCGTGCTTGCCACCCCGTCACGTAGGGCACTGATAGAGGGTGGAATAACTGTTCCCCGAAAGGTATTAATTTGAATCCCAGTTGAATGATTAAATAGTTGTTTAGTGAGAACTCGACTTCTCGCCCCTCGCGTTTAAGCCCAATCTCTAGATGCCGCCACGTGTATCGTTATAGTGATTCGTAGTGTATTTCACGGAAAATGAGTCTAAGAACTGCTCCATTATATTAGACGACCGTGGATGAGGAGGATAAAAAAGTAATTTCAAAAGTGATATATTAGTCAATTTTAAGCACATTCGTATTATCGTATTATACTAGACAACGTGAACAATACAAATGAAAGATTTTGTACTTTTTAGCGATTTCACATTGTACTTAATAAAAAATTCTATTATAGTTTTAAACATGTTATTATTACAATATACAAATAAATTTTAATGCAGCCTGATGGCTTTTTTTTTTTTTTTATTTTTTGTATTTTTTTGTAAATGGCATGTAAAGGTGTGCATGTTCGCTATCAATACGGATATTTTTGTCTACTGCGAAGTCTGTGACCAGACAAGACTTTTTGGTAATATAGAAGCTGTGAACGGTTAAATATCTTATTTCAAATGGTATGTATTTGCCAGGATAACTGAAATGGTGAGGAAGCCGTTTTATAATAAATAATGTTTGAAAAATCGCCAAAAGTTAGCAATTTTATGATATGATGGCTAAAGAATTTGGGTGCACAAAAACGGACGACAATTTAAGTTGTTAAATATTTTTTCGAAGTTAATAGTTAGAAAATGCCTGGCGAATTTTGAGTAAAATTTTTTTAGATAGCGATTTATAATATAGAGTTGAAGGTATGTATGAAAGAATTTTATTAGGGAAAACCAGTGATAAGATAAAATAGCGGTAGCACATCAGAGGATTAAGAGTGCCTCATCAACCAAGACTTGTTAGTTTTAAAATAAGTCTACGCGATATAGTTTGGAATTGGCTTATGTATATTCGAAATATGCCTGGCGAAATTATTTGTAATAAACCATTTTCAATAGGGCAAGTTTAAGATAGATTTTCGATTCTCATAAGATGTTTATTAAGTGACAGAGAAAAGAGTTGTTATTCCTATTATTATTAAAAAAAGCTATAGTTGTTATACACTTAACCTACTCTCTTGCACAACATAAAAATATCCCCTTTGAGCACTTTTTTGGCGGTTAGCTTTTGAGCAGTTTCATGGGTATTTCTATCAGTATGTTAATATGCACAGAGTTGATTCAGCAAAGCGCGACCCAAAAGAACAAAAAGAGGGATAAAACATATAAAGTGATGTACATAAATAGTTATGATGAAAGCCATCCAGTGTATTTTTGAAGACAGCTTAATTATTATAAAATACCTACATTAAAGTGTGGAAACCCAAAATTAAATAAGGAAATTGTAACGAAATTGCTGACGTTATATGTTTTTTTGCCAAAATCGTACAGAGTTTTAAAGCTCCTAAATCACGAATTTATCATTAGGTTATCATAAATTATCAAAAAATCCTGGTCTATGGTAACTGTCATATGAAAATTAATTGGATAGTACCACCTTGGCGATGGAGTCGGGACTTTAGGTAAAAAAGTCAACACCAAGGAAGAGACCAAACACGGCACACTTCATAAAAAGGATTTTAGGTGTAACAGCAATCGAAACAATATTTTAAAAACAGGTGAAGAGGTCATTGAATTGTTAATATACTTGGCGAAATGTATTGTAAAAAAGTTTTTAGAGTACGCATTTTAATGATAATATTTTTCGGATTTTCCTCAAAAGATGGGAATTTTTATGAAAAAATGAAGAAAATTTTATCGGCAACTCATGAATTAATAGAGTTACACGTTCGCTAATAATAGGAATAAGGAGCAGACATAATAGGTTACGGACAGGCATCTAGATTATGATTATGATTATTTTAAGTATATATGCAAATTTAGTGCTATTTATAATCTGAAGAAAAGTAGTTTTACTTATGCTTGCTTTTCTTCCTTTTTTTTTTTTGTTTTTTGAGATATAAGGTAAATCTTTTAATAACCTTTACGTGGTTTATATTTCAATACCGTCGAAAACTGTATGCATTCGTTGCATAGATTTCTTTTCCTTCCGTTTTTACGATTTTAAATAAAATATTGTTAAGACGTATGTGTGTTTAGATTCACGTTATTCAAACAGTTTTTTTGACTTTGTATTTTATAGGTGTTTTATTTTTTTTTTTTAAATCTATGTACTGTTTGAACACATCAGATTCACAGCAACACAACAACTTTTTATAGCAGCCCATACAAAATTGTGCGTCTAGGTCAAGAAGCTTTCGTGTCTAACCAAGTCCAAAGGCCTATTCCTTCCAAAAGCCTTGAGTGTAGTCGGCGATCGCTTTCGATATCTCGACATGTTTTCGAAGACAGGCGCGACCAGACCCACAAAATATTCAGTATCCTTCTTCGGAAGAGCTCTGTGAGGCTAACTAAGGATGTATCAAACAAAGTACAATATTTGCTGCCGCGTACAGCGAGTTCATCCATCTTTGATTGCACCTGAAATGGAAAGTTATCACTGTCTGAATGCATATAAAAAAAAAAAAAGTACAATAGTAAATTAGTATATCTACATTAAGTACCATTTTCAATATGAAGTACGTATGGTAAATGTATATAAAGCGAACATATGTAAATTTCGGTAGAAATCGATAACGAGTATATTAGCGGTAAGTTAAATCATCGGACAGAAATCGGGCAAATTGGACAAACCGGAAATCAATTAAAACACTTTGTTTCAACATTGTATGGAAAAGTGTGTAAAAAATAAAAAATGAAAGTTACTTAGAATATAATAGAGTAGAATATGATCAAACCGTAATGTTTGTTTCTGCATTTGACTTTTTAAAACCTAATAGTCTTGAACTAAATGGCAAGAGGTTGTGGATTCGATCTGAAAATACCACTGAGGACCCTACCGTTGATAAACATGCGTTGTACGGTACACTTAAAAGTCCGTGTGTGGAGCAGTAGTGTTTGTAGTGGGGTCACGCAATATTCAAAATTTATCCCCCGTCCACCCTTCGTGGTATTCTGACGTGGGTCCAAATTAATGCTAAAACTTCCAGGGTAGGGTCGCAATTGGAAGTAAGCTGCCTAAACCACACATATAGATATTTCGGTAAGTTCTAGTCCGGTCCCTGAACAAACAAAATGGAAAGTGGAAAAAGGGTTATTGAAAGGAAGAAAGACTATCCAAATAAGGCTAAAATTTTCTCTTAGAAAAGCTCGTGTTCTTAACACTTTATTATGAACACGAAAATTCGGAATTTTCAGTGTGAGTAGCTTAGTTGCTTCTCTATATTTTCTAGGTTTAAAAGAAATTTACCGGATTTTGAAATTCCGACAACCACGAATGTTCATGGGAATGCTGATCTGAATTACTCCCGACAGTATTTATACCTAGGATTGGAGGATGGGGGGGGTGGTAAGAAAATCCTTATGAAGAATAAATAGAAGGTGCAGAATAAGTTTAGAATGATAGAGAATATTATTAAGAAGAACATGCCTGCAAAATTATATTATCTAATATGGTCAAATGATAAAAGTCCTCAATGGCAGTAAAATAAAAAACGAACACCTTTGATAGAGACTAACTACAGCACTAGTAGCTAAAGATGGACATGAAGAATCATTTTTTATTCCATTTTTAATATAAATGCGCTAGGCACAGTTATTTTAGTTTGAAAACAGAAGCTCAGATACGCACCCAATCAAGTTGTGTTGACGAGAATTTATACTAATGTTTCGAATTATGTATTTTTTTAAAATTTAGATACACAAAAAACAATCGACGAAATACTCCTGGATTGGTAGAGTGGGCCCTCAGGAGCTGGTAGGCCACGAGTACATGATTTTTGATGGAAGAGGCGCATAGGTGATTGTGGTTAAATAAATAAATGTAACACGTCTGAATGATAAAAAAAAGTCCTCAATTTCAAATGTAAGATGTAAAGTATATTAACCAGTTCGGGGGGCACAGGAGATTATAGAAACTTGGCAGAACATATATGTTGTGACAAATATTGCCAGGTCATTCACATTTCACTAAGAGAGGCTGCATAGAATCTCCTAACGGACTAATTTTTATCCGGGAGATTTTTACTCACCGAACTAATTATTTATCTTTACAAATTTATTGTCTAAAATAAAAGTCCAAATATTTAATTTGCATAATGAATAACTGACTATAAATTGTGTTGTGAAATCTCCCAGGAAAAAGCCGGTAGAACTTTGGTACAGCTCTGCTATTTCCGGCCAGTGGAACAGCTTATACACCTAATATTATTGTTTTATTTCTTTTCTTTTTCCATGATCATTTTCGTGTGGAATATTGAAATATTTTATTACAAATTAGTATATATTTACAATTGTTAATAAAACACATTTATGAAATAAAAAATCTTTTATCTATTATAAATAAAAGATGTAAAAATCGTGTTCTCAAAACACCAACCGCCTAAAGATTCTTCATCGAATGTATTAAATTTTGGACACAATGGTTATAGCATTCGAATACGGGCGTTTTTTTTAATGAAAACTTTTAATACAGGAGTCCCACCCATAAATGCTCTTGAGACAGGTTAAAAAGTAGTGCCTGTATTTAAGAAAACGGCGCACAAACAAAATTTACCTTGATAGAGTTCTTATGGTCTTTATTTAAAGAACTTAGGACGTGTTTTCAAGGGTGCAAGAACCTTGCGTATTTGAAGTTATTGACTTGCGAAGAGAATGCTCAAGACTCCAATAGGTAAAAAAAAAAAAACAAAAAAAAGAGTTATATTTTTTATAAGTGAGGTAAAAAATCCTACTTAGTCAACCGCCATGCAAAAAGGGCTCAATTTGCAGTGATTTTGCATAGCAATCAATATCATTAAGATTTTAATATAAATTCGTGCGTATGTGCATTGGAATTGAGCTGAGTTGTTGACCATAAGTGTTATTTGTTTGTTTCATTTAACATTTAAAACTGTTTTTATCTTTAGTTTTTCAGTACAATTGCCTTAATGAAGATTGATCAGTATCGAAACTCATTTTCATTTGAATTAAAAGAATATATGTGTAAACAGAGGCCTGTTATCCGATATTTTTTTATTTTGGTTATTAATTCATTATTTTTATTAATTTCGTGTTGTCTTCCTTTGTATTAATTACTTGCTATATACATTATACAGTACTTACGTATTTTTATCAATCCTTTCAGTAAAATCAACTTCGGGATCCGTCGTATTTTGTTTTATATACGTACATACATAGTAAAATTAGTTGCTACTCTAATAGCGCGCAAAAAAATTTTTATGCCCAATGCGGTTTGCGATTGTCTCCCGATCGTACCTGAGACCATAACTAGTTTGAACTGTAAAACTGCGGATATGTCCCCAAAATTTGAAACAAAATTTCAGACAATTTATGAATTATTTAAAAATAATTAACATAACCAATTAAAAACAATGTAATAATTAAAAAATAGTACCTCCCAAATTGCCATTGTTTAACATATTGGGGACAAAAATTGCAATAGAAGAAATGAAATTGGGAATCGGTACCTCGAAAAAATGAGACAGTAATGTCACCTTTTGAATGTCAAGCGTACGGTACGTTATAGTATGGACGCGAACGACTTTTAGTTGCGAGAGCAACAGATAATTTATACATTGTTGTTTGTGCGATGACAGAAACAAACATATTTTGTCCAATATTGATTATAAGAGTTATTTTTTGCGAGACGAGACAAGCATTTCGGCTGTTTTGCGAACGCCAGACGCCCAATTTTTTCGGAT
The DNA here is from genome assembly GCA_038373885.1 of Cheiracanthium punctorium. NCBI lineage: Eukaryota > Metazoa > Arthropoda > Arachnida > Araneae > Cheiracanthiidae > Cheiracanthium > Cheiracanthium punctorium. Next base: position 25,304 of record JAWZYV010016641.1, read on the forward strand.
GTCGACGGATCCAAATCCGAACTATAAGGTACTTAGCTATTATCCCAGATATCGTACACTGCCAAGACCACGATTTTTTTTATGCCGATGATAAATGCCGAGCTACTGAATGACAGTATTAAGATTGAGTTTTAAAGAAATACAATGGCTAACTAGCTGGCAATACATCGATTTGACGAGAAGAAAAACAGTTTGGTGGCGTTAATGACTTGCCGGATAATAACGTAAGTGAGACCAGGAATCGTACCAAATAAAAAAGGAAACTGACATTATTTGTGGTCACTAGTATAAATCACGTAAGTTAGCAGGTTTTTTGTAGTCAAAACTTATCTTCTTTTATTCAGTGAAACGATCTGCTATAATCTTGTCAAAGATAAACTGCCCAATTGAGAAAATCTTAAATTTATGATCTCAGTGATATTTTTATATATTACTTAATTATTATATCGTGCGTCTTTTCCGCGGTTCAGAAATAAATTTATTTTGCCTACATAGCATTTTAGGATGTTATCCCGACTATCTCGAATCTCTATTAAGTAAATCCTATACCAATAAAAACGGTTCATAGAACATCTATGTTTACGGCTAGAGTAATTGATTAAGTATTGTTTTTTGTTATTAACAAGTCTTTAACTGATTATAACAATATGAAGAATTTGAGTTAACAGCGTTTATACAACATGCCACTGTGTTTCTGCGCATGCGTGTCATGTTCTTGAATTTTATTGGAGAAACGACCCTGATCTACTGGGTAAATAAGCCTTTAATGACGCGTACGAATCACTTTCAAAATCTAAATCATAATTTCAAGAAATTTGTGCATATCATATTGACTGACCTGCAATCTCACTTCATTCTCCAACAAAGTTGTGGAAAAATGAATAGACTCGCACTATGGCCGATATAAGGATTTTTACCATCGATTATTGCGAAGGAGACTATCAAATATCTTAATGGCTTTCCCACAGATAATCTACAAACAATGCAGTTTGATATTGAAAATAATTGATGAAAATTGCAAATCGCAAAATGTGCATTATAGTCCGTAGCTTTCTTACCTGTCCCCGTTCCCGTCCGACTTATCTGCGGCACTACTTATCCAGGTGATTAGAACTGCTCATTTTCCGTCTTGAAAATCCACTGGAACATGCAATTCATTACAACCTTACGCGTAACTGGGTCAACATTCCCCAAAAGAATTCGATCATGGGAAAAAGTAATATTTCATAAGAATACAAAATTATTGGTTAATGGGAAGTGAGATGAACAAATGGCGAACAAATGAAAATCGCATCAGGAGACTCTAGAGTCCGGAGATCACATGCAGGATTGGCGTGGAACAATGAAGAACCATTTGGAACAGCATAAATATTGCAGACAAAGAATTTCACGCAAATACGATTTCTTAAATTATTCCTCGATCGACATAACCAGCGGAACTAAATAATCTTTTGCCTGTAAATACATAAAAACATCGTAAATTTTGTGTAGCACCACAGATGTCGAAATTAACATACTTAAATGAAGAGTGAGTATGCCAGCTAGCTAACGTAATGACGATCATCTTCAGATATTTACGTCAACCGAATGAATTGCTGGGCATAACTTTGAACAGAAAAGAGTGCCGTTATGTTGAATCTGTACTAAATGCCGAGCAAAGTTTTACGACCTCAGAAACGTAGCTCGATATTTCAAAGGTGAACGTATCAAAGAGAAATATTGGTATGTATAAAAGTATGTCACTAAATATTCAAACCCTAATTTATAAAGAATACGACGATTGTCTGAGTTTGAGACTAATGCAATTCTTGGGACCACAAGTAACAAATATGTTTGAATACTAAAAATAATTTTACTTCCATCCTAATTCGAAGCTGAGGCTTTTCAGCATACAAGTCCGCCTGATATTTGTTTGTGGTAAAAGCAGATGAAGCTGTTCAATTATTCCAACTGAATTTTGTTTTGATAATTCAGTAGCTCGATGCTTCTAGGTATGCCACCAGCACGAACATTTCAATCTGAAAATAGAGGTGTCAATGATTCTATGTTCGAAATAATCAACCAGCCATAAACTTTTCAGGGTTGTGCCAAACGCGGAACTTGCAGTAAAAGAAAAATTATGATCGAACGTAGTCTTATAATGCAGAACAAATCTTAACAGGACCTTTACGAGACAACCAAATCATCATGTAGTTTGTTAAAAAATGCGTCTTTTTTAGTACAATCTAATTTTAAAGTCTTTCGTATGTGTTATAATATGTAACTTATTTATGTATTTATATTGGCTGTCGTATGCTTGGCCAAATGATACTTTTTGTTTTATAGGCGGCCAAGCAAAGTATTTTCCTCACCAATCGTACCTATTAAGTGTTCAGTAATACTGAGGTTATCAAGAAATGTCCATTCTCGAATTTCCTCTTAGGCATTATCCTTATGATTCCAACGGATAGTGCCTGTATCGATGTATGAGATAGAATCAGTCCCAGATTCGATTTGTGTGATTTATCTTAATACGCCATCAAACAAAGCTTATGGCCTATTCTTTAGAATGGTGTGCGGGAGATATTTAGGCGTCTAGTTACACGGAATTGCTTTTTCTCCGTCAAATAGTTATTTTTTATATGGAACAATTATATTTACCTGGTCTAGAGTCGCGCGATAAACTCAACAATCTCGTAGAAGCTACAACAACAATGGTAACCTTACAAAAGAATATTGCATACCCACAAGTCTATTTAGTTAAGAGTTTAAACTCATTAGTGAATAACGAGTCTCTTCAATGTGGCGACAGCGACTGGGGGGCCAAGGGGGTTCCTGAGTTACCTCACTCCTATGGAGCTAAGGGCCAGCAAGTAAGCGAGGGGTCCCTGTTATCTGACAGGCTAGTGAGGGCCCATTGGCCACACAATGTAAAATGCCCATTTTTTTCAATTCTAATCAAGGCCCGATTTTTTGATTCATATCTTATTTTTTCCAAAATCTATTATTCCTTCTTAAAAAGTTTACTTTTTCATTTTAAAAAAAAACTCTTTTTAAACTTTGTTAATACGGTATTGGACTTGAAATAAGGATTAGGACCGAGTGTGAAAAATTCATCAAATAGCTTTCCAGCAAGCACCGTCTCAAAGAGACTTGCCTTAGGCAAGTAAATCTCCAGTCGTGCCAGCCTAGCGTTCATGTATAGGAATTTTGTGTTCGGGCTAGGATGACGTAATCGACAATGATAAGAATTGGGACAGTAAGATTCCAGCCCTGTGTAGCGCAAAGGAACGGAAAATATCCTCAGATGACATACTTGGATTTCATGTAGCAACATTATTTAGTGAGTAGCCTAAAAAAGTTCAGTGAAGAAAGAGATGAAAATTAGTTCAGCCTGAATATTGTTATCCTTTTCAACATATACCACTTCAATTCTTTTATTCCTTCGATATAAACAAACCAACTAAGTATTTCAAAATATGAATGTGACACTGTACACACTAACACACAACACACTACAACTGAAAACAAGTAAAAAAGAGGTTCTTCTGTGGAATCTTATAGATGGTGGTATATACGAAATTTCGAATGGTTTCATATTTGTACGAGTCCACGCGCTGTAATTCACATTGATGTTGGAATGATTGTCCTGTTAGATTTATGTAGAGCAGAATTGGTAGAGTTTTGTGAGTTCTTTCGCTTTCCTTACGATCATAGAGATTCTGATCCATTTAAAAAGAAGAAAAACACCAAAGTGAAATGTTTTTATCTTTTAAAGAATAAAGTTAGAAGCCGAGATGGGTGATCATTTCAGCATACAAAGGTTCTGTTGATGATATGAGAGATGGGCCCGGACTCCGGCGAATAAAAATCTGTTTGCACCGAGAAAGAGGAAAAAACCAGTTATGAGTGGGTGCAGAATAGTCATACAAGGCTCAATCCTTGCTATGATATTAGGGTGGCTCAAATCATGTAAGTGCCAAGAAGTGAGTAACTTTTACCTTTGATTAAAAATTTCTCAAAATTAACTGTTTACACCACAAGGAGGAGGGTGAGTAATACACACAGTACGTGGTATTTCAAATATATTTCTTACCATTAAAAGAATCCATTTAATATTAAAAATCTTTTCAATTGACAAGTGTGCGCTACTTTTCGGTTATATCGGACCTGTGAATATAAAGTCGTAACTATCGTTTAGGATAACGATTACCTAGAAGCTAGATCCCGAATTTGTAGTCCTTATTTATGTTATATTATTAGTTTATTTAAACTTCGGTATGAAAACGTACTTAACTAAAGTCACGTACTGTCAGGCTATAACAGTTACGGTTTTTATAAACCAGATAGCGCATAAAAAAATAAATTTTGCTTTTCTTAGAGTTTATATTTTATTTTCCTTTATCTCTTATATGAGAGATTTTTATAGCGTTCATAATATCATACTCGTTTTCGAGATTTCAATTCTGACTACGAATGAATTCGTGAATAAATTAAAGAAATACCATCTTTTGATCATTTATAAACACCTGTCTAAATATGGGCTAAGAAACAAAAGCCTTATTGTGAGTTTCTTCTTTGTACATTCAAAATCTAATGATACAAAATGACTAGCTGAATAAGCCGCTATCTATAACATGATACTGATACAAGATTGAAGAAGAAAGCAGGGGACCTATACCAACGATACCCAGAGAGGCATTATAATGACTGAGCAAAAACTATTATCGCGATTTTGTTTGTCGAATGCCGAGTCAGATGAAATTAGCTGATGACTACTAATCAAAAGAGATCAAATATGGATATCTATAGAATCTAATATTAAGGATGTGACATACTGCGTCAATTTAAATAACAAAAGAATAGTAAAAGTTATTTATCTCATAGTAAAAAATTGTAAGGTAATAAAGAGAATATTTTTTTTCTGGTTTTTTGCTTAATTAAATTTTAAAAAAAATACAGACTCTATAAAAACTTACAACATATCTAAACAGGTAATTAGACCCTTGACTTTTTATATATATTGTTTGTATATAATTGGATGCTTACCGCCCGATAGTTGGCCTATAAAACTGATCTTACTTTTTTTAGGTTCCCGTGAAGTACGTTAAAAACCGTTAGTTACTGCATGTATATCTAGACAGATGGTTAGGGTATAATAAATTATAAGTTAGTCCAATGAATTTTTCCATTTAAAAAACATATACAATCGTACTTGCGATGTAAAAGATGTAGATGAGTCCGAACTTAAAAGATGTTTAAACTATATCATATCTTATTATTTAACTGGCTAACTACGAATGTAGCAATGTGATTCCAAATCGAAATCTATGCGGAAAATTACGAGTACTAAATAAATACAACAAAGGGCCCGATGTTATACCACCTTTCTGTGTGACCCAGGCCAAAGGCTGTCTATATGGGTGAGCCCCCTATACAACATTTAACCTTTACCTCGAATACAATAGAGTGAATTGTTATTGTTATTAAGGCTGCTATGCAATTTTAAACATAGCGCTTATGACAGGTATATACATAAGACAAAGCATTTAATAATCTAACTGAAAAAGAAATTTTTTTTTTGTAATTTTGAGAATTCCACTAAAGCTAAACTACCAAACATAAAACAATGAAAACTTTAATTGTAAAAAAAACACATATCATGAAAATGATACCTTTTTTGGAAGAAATACTGCGGTATTTCGTAATGAAAATTATCAGTACTTAATTCCTTCTATTACCTTTAAATGTTTTCACCTTTTAAGAGCTTAGGATAGGTGATCAGAATATTTTATAGTACTGAAAATACGCATTTACCTGCGAAGAAAAAAATTATCATTATAATTGTATGATTATATTACAAAGTCTTTCACATTTTGTTTATTCTTTTGAACCACCAGTGAATTTTATGAAGTGTATTTTATAGCTGTAATACAATAATTTTGAGTTACGTGTTTACTAGTAATTATAATTTTTGTTACATTTTTTGACAGTATGTCATGGAAACATGAGCGAATAGTTGATGAGTATGACATGCACTTATAAAATTTAGTTGCGTAATGTTTTTTTTTTCAATTTTGTGGCCCCCCCCCGCGCTAGAGTGTGGGTCACCGGCCAATACCCCGAATGCCCCATGCCGTAGAATCACCGCTGAATAAAAAAAAATCTAACATTTACTTATTGCATACTTAGCTGAGTCTAGCAACTGAGCGTTGCCTAGGTTGCATTAGTGCTTACACGCTAACTCTGACAATAAAAATTATCTGTCTCTCTTAAAGTCGACTAATCAAGTTACGTAGTCATTAGTTTTACTGGGTAAAGTGACGCAGGTATATTGATCACAAACACTAAATCATGAAAGTTAAACATGAAATTTTTAAAAGACGACTAGGGTAGCAGTTAATACTATTAAAATTAACTTGTGAACCAGTAAACATATAGCGTCCACATCCCTTTCTCAGTTCTTGAAGTGTTAATTCCCTTTAATACCCAGATTTTAACCTGTGTAGCTCACAATCCTCATTACGAACGCTTTCAATAAAGATTTCACACACGCGAAGATATTTCTTCTTTTCCCGAGCATTGATTTACCACAAATATTGGTTTTGGTTTATCAGTGATCTAATGCAACTCCTACTGTGATGCGCTTTCACATATCGCAATGAGCACCAGCGGAGCATTATCATGATTACGATGATATACAATGAAGCAGAGGGTATCTTTGAATCTACCGATTGTATCCTATGCAACGCGATGAGATACAAGTTTACAATTGGGGGGTTCTATGGAAGATGTTTAACTCATAACAAAATAGAAGACAGAAATCAAAAATTGACATTTTTTCTTTGCCGGAAACGCTACATGCGGTCTCAGAGTACGGCTAACTGCTAGTGACATCACCCAAAGAATCTAAAAATTGAATTCCGCCTATGCCACTTTGAATGTGACAGTTTGGCTGGACAATTCTTTCTGTAGACGTGAAAAAATATAAAATCGTGGATTGTGAACGTAATCTGAATTTGAATGTGAAGTAGTGATGTGCAAATTTGATCAATAAACAATTAACTTCCATTAATTACGGAAGCGATTTTTTTGCGAATATTCTAAATTATCACCTTCCAAACCAGCATGACACCGTTCCAAAGTGTAGAAAAAAGCAAACCGCTGAAACAGTTCTTAAAAGTAGAGAAATGTCACTGAATCAATTGGAAATGAAATATGTTCAAATAGTTATCTTTAAATTATTTTCGAAAAAAAATGAAGTAATAATAAATTGCAAACAGGCCGCGCGGGCGCGTAGGGAAGGTGTAGAAGTTTGCGCGGTTGGGAAAGTGTGTGACGAAGTGTATGAACTACGAAGGTGCAAGCTCCCGCTCCCCGTGGTAAGGATCGTGGGTTTGTTTATATATTATCAACTATCTAAAATAAGGCAAAAAGCTGACACAATTTTATATAGCAATATGTTAATATGTGGGAGCGTAAAACTGACCTCTAGGGGAGTAGTTTAGTTCTTAAATAAGTTCAAAATCACTCAAAACTAACTGAATGTTGGTTCGGAACATGTTTTTGACATGTAGCTCTTGGCGTGATCGCGGAAGATATGCTCTTCTCTCTTCTATAAGTATATTTTTTTAAATAATAAATATACACACAGCACACACTACACAACAAGCCAATATGTTTAACAGTATAGCGATTTAAAATATGGTATAACTAATTTTTTAAATTTATTTTTTAAAATCGAAACTTTCACTGTTGGGTAATTTTCGCGATTATGAGATAATTGTCCGATGTTTGAATATATATATATTTTTTTTTCGTTTTTCTTCTATTGTACTACCATAGCAAACTTTTACCACACTATAGCGAATAAATGATCAACTTGACTTTTTTTCGCATCCAACGGCTATTACAACAGTCCCGTTGTAGTTGCAAGGGCGAATTAAAGGGAGAGGGGCGGAGGGGCGACCCCCCCGAGACAAAAGAAAATTGGAAGCATGTTTTTCGCTAATGTAGAGACTAGACACATATGTCGCTTATAAATTATATAATAAAATCATGTGTCTGCTCCCTCGACGACATTGACTTGCTTTTTAAACGACTGATGAGTCTCCACTTCACATTTCTTCTTTCCACATGACACCTGGAAGTCCTACCGGCTCGACAAATCGTGCGGCAAACCACGGCAAATTACCATGAGACTTAGCCCCAAAGATGTCGTGTGGAAACTCTACGGATAAACGGTAAGTTTAGGTGTGATGTTATTGGGTATAAACTAGATTACTACAGGTGGTGGTGGGGGTATTGTTATGATTATCTATTCTTAATAGTGAGGGGAAAGTCGTTAAGTAGAGTGGAAATAAGCTAAGGATTATACACTGGCTCTGAACATTAGATTAAAAGTGATATTGGCGGGGGGCGGTTATAGGTGGAGTCTTGTGGCTGGGAAACTTTTTAGCTGATTGATACATGGTCGACAGACGTAGTAGGTTATATGAGAATAAATTACGCATGTTTGGCTGAAAAAAATGCATTTTATTGCGCATTTGTGTAGAAAAGGAAAAAAACACAATTTGCGCATATGAGAAAAAAAGTATAAGAAAAGGTGTTCTCTTCAAAGAAATCATTTTCTGTAGGGGGTATGGTTTCCACGGACGGCTACCAACGTTGAACGCCTTTGAGGCATGGAGTCAATGAGGCTATTAATCACGAGTTGGGGTATTCTGCCCCACTCTTCCAGAAGAGCTCTTTCAAGTTCTTGGAGAGTTTGTGGGGTGGTTGGCGGCCAGCAACTCGTCTTCCTAGAGCTTCCCAAACAAGTTCTATTGGGTTCTTGTCTGGAGAATACGCTGGCCATTCCATTCGCACGATTCTTTCAACGAAAAGGAAGTCATCTATATAGCGTGCACGATGTGGTCTGCAGTTGTCGTCCATTAGCATGAAGTTATCTCCAATTGCTGCAGCGTAAGGGACTACAATAGGTCTGAGGATCTCATCCCTATATCGGCGACCAGTCAGAGGTCCATCTCGAATGATGTAGAGGTCTCTGCGCCCGTCAATGAAGATGCCACCATACACTAACACTCTACCATCGCCAAAGCTGACACTTTCGTGCACGAACGCAGGATTATTCCTACTGCCACGGTCCCTCCAGATGAAAATACCCCTATTATCAGGATGAACTGAAAAACGGGACTCGTCAGAAAAAAGAACATTGCTCCATTCATTTCTCCTCAGTTCACACGATCTGTTGTCCACTCCCTGCGGTCGCGACGATGCCTTGATGTTAGTCTAACACATACCATCGGTCGGCGAGCATACAAACCTACACCATGGAGCCGGTTTAGGACAGTCTGAGTTGAAACCGTGGTGCAAGTAACCGAAAGAAGGTGTTGGAGAACAGTAGCGTTCATATTCCGGTGTCTCCGAGCCGTTAACACTAAATAACGATCTTCATGGGGCATTTTTGCCCGTCTACGGCGTTGCACTGGTCTTCGGCCTGCACTTCCAGTCGCCAAAAACCGGTTTCAGATCCTGGAAATCACACTTTGTGACACTCCAATGGCTTGCGCTACTTCGGCTTGAGTTTGGCCCCCTTCTAACCTACCGACAACTCTCCAAGCTTCTGAATCGGTTAAATGACTTCGCTGAGACATCGTACTCATTGAAATAAAGCAGTCACTGAATGCCGATCATCCTTGTCTTCATTGTCTTTTATTCAGTTGAATGTCCAATTTCATTCGCTGCCGCTGAAGCGACGTTTTTGCCGTCGAACTCAAAATTAGCATACTCCAGAGTATGAAAATCAGAAAAATTTGCATTTGTGATTCTCTTCTTCCGTTTTCGGCAAAAAAAAAAAAAAAAAAAAAAAAAAAAATTCGATTATATCTTTATTTTATATAAAACTTACAACATCCTTTAATTGTTTTGAGCAGTGTATAATGAAATTACAGAAATGCTAGCAAAAAGGTGGAACTTTTTTTTTTTCCTTCTAGTAACTTTATTGATTAAGATCTTTTGCTATCAGGTTATAAAAACTTGCAGCACTACTTGCTGTCACTTTAAAAATCTTATTTCAATCCCTGCTTCGAGTCCATAAAAGAACCAATTTGATTCCTTACATACTCAAATCTCAAAGGCCGTGTTTTACAGAAATTCACATCAATTATATTTACTCTCTTTCGCAAAGCTTTGGAGTGAATTTCAGATACGAAAACCTAGATTGCATTTCAGAAACCGTTTATTACTCTTGATGATCGGACAATGATAATTAAGCTTCTTTACATCACACATTCCTTGCAACATGACCAGCATTGACGAATATTTCACTGAATATCATTATTTTTGCGTGTAGAAGGTAAATCTACACATAAACGTGTTAAGATGTGAAACAGTCATACTTTAGGGCACAAACGCACTCACATGTCCCTGAAGTGCAGGTTTCACTAACTACTTCGTACTTTTATGGCTGGATAATTCGTTTGATGTTAAATAAAATGCCACCAAATATCACATTGTTATACTTTAGTCGTTTCCAAGTGATGTGTGATTAAAAATACACAAATTGAGTAAGTTTTAATAATCTAGAAAAAATTTTAGAGTCCCTTTTAACCCTTTAACGCGCATGTTCCCGCTCTGGGAACACCAAACTCTGACGTTTTGACTGTTGCCAGTCACGAAGAATAGATTTGATTTCTATAAAAATAGTTGCGGGTGACATAGCTCCACGAGAATCCTTTACTTTTTAGCACGTCATTTCCCGTAAAAAAATGGTCACGATTATTTTTAACACACTGACATCTGCTGAAAAATGGAAGAATGCGAGAACAGCTGGATAGATTGCCCAATGCTGAAAAAAGGGCAGCCGTTGCCATCGCTCGACTTAACTACCAGCAAGATGGCGGACGATCGAAACGTTCATGCGCGTGCCACAGATCTAGAGACCCTTTTTTGACGACACTGCGACAGCTGTTTCAGCATTGAAAGTGGGGGGGGTTGTGCTCAAAGGTTAAAAGGAGTAGCCTGTAGATATTTCCTCATACTGCTAAATTTCATTCAATTTGCTGCATTGTGTTTACCATGATACAGAACAGAAAAAACATATTACAGGCAGATAAACATACATAAAAAGGCCGATTTGGGCTTTCCTCAGTGCATAGAAATCGATAGACATTGCAAATATTTTAATTTTTTAAGCAGTGTAGGAAGATTTGCCAAATAATCGCAAATTTCAACATTATTTCAATACAATTGAGTATTTATTTCTATTACTAATCAATATTAGGTAGTGGTGCTTGGCTTAACCTTGGCAGCTGACACTCAAAAAAATGCGATCTCTTGAAAAAAAAACTTGAGGCAACTTTAAAATTCTTGAGAACTCTTAATAAATGCACTCATCGCAGTAATATACCTGTAGAGAGACACAATAGAAGTTGCCGCGGGGGAGGCAGATGGCTGAGAGGCGGGGAGTGAGGGGGAGAGGAGGTGGGGGGAAGAACTAAACGGCAGGGAAAAGAAAGGTGTTACTTTTTAAAAAGATAAATTAGCACGCCTATACCCATGGGAGTCAAAAGAAACAATTTGTTTCATATCAGTATTTACTATCACTATTTGGAAAGCGAAGAAAGCTTACAGATAAACTTTGATTATAACCGATAACTTCCGACTAATAAAAATATATCAAATTTCTTCTCATTGGTTTAAAACATGCTTAAATAACCTTTACCCTATAGTCCTTATGCGAAAAAAAAAAAAAAAAAATCTTGCCCGATCATGTAACTCATCATAAAATGTGATTTCAATTAAAAACAACCTTTTTCAAAAAAAAAAAAAAGTTTAAGATTGGAAACGCTTTCGGTCCTCGGCGGACCTGATGATCCCCCCCCCCCACCTCTTTCCGCGAAAAGCTCCTTTAAAAATGGAGATCCTTTTTCAAGGATAATTTGAAGCTCCTTAATATTGGAGGGCCTTTCGCCCCACGCTGAAAGATCGATGTAGTTATTTTATATCCTTACGCACTGAACTAATTTAATTTTCGACACGCAGTATTTTAGGAAGTGATGAGGGTTGCGCCTTTTGTGGTAAGGCAGGGGATCGCGAGAGCGGTGTGAGAGGGATTTAAGAGTGAGTGTGCTATGATAGGTGGTGAGATGTGGGCGAGGGAGGATAAGGGAGGCAGCGGAGTGGTGGGGACAGAGAGAGAGCGATGACGGCGTGAGAAGCGGTTGAGGTATGAGGATGTATAATGGTGTTTCCGATATGTCGGGGCCTGTTTTCGTGTGTTAAAATATCACATTTTTGTCTACCTGTTTATTTTTCTTGTTTGATTTTGAGTGCGATGCATCTCATTCATCGCGTGATTGTCAGTTCTCAGTTATGCGTCAGTCTGATATCATTTTGTAATTCGTCCTGATTATTTGTATGGTGGTCCTTGACCGTGCTTGTGTCGTCGTTTGTTTTTCTCGGCTTTGAGTATTTTATTTTGGGAAGTGGTAGGGTTTTATGTTGTGTGTGTGGTTGTTGTGGTTTGTATTGTTGTTTGTGAACTACAGGTTGTGGATGTGGAGTTAAAGTTTTTATGGATGGGTGGTGAATATTTGATGGGTTGGGGTTGATTGGGGATATGTTTTGATATGGTTGGTTATTTTATTGGATTTATAAGTGTGGGTTTGAGTGGAGGAGGGGGGGATAGGGTAAAGGGAAAAAAAAGAGGGTGAAAATAGGAGATTGGTGTGCACGCGAGTGCGTGAGCGTGTGTGTGGGTGATTCATGGAGGAAGTAATTTTGTGAGTTTGTATGTGAATATTGGAAGTTTGGTGTTTATAGATGTGAGATATTTAGTGAGTGTAGGAGGTTGGGGGGTTTAGGGTGTGGATGGTGGGGGGTGATGAGTGTGGGGTTAAAAGAAAAGTGAGGTGAAATAGAGTGGGTTGTTTGAGTATGGGAAGAAATTTATGTGGGGATTGGTGTGGTAGAGAGTGGTGGAAGTTTGTGATGGTTTGAGGTGGTGGTGTGGGTGGTGGAGTGGTATTTAGTAGATGGTAGTGAGAGATATATTATATTAGGTGGTGGTGGTTTTGTGTGTGTTGAGTGATGTTAGTGTGTTTTTGAATTTTTAAGAGATTTGTAGGGTTTGTTGGGAGAAAATTTGTGATTTGATTTGGTTTGGTGGGTGGGAGGAAATGTAAGATAAATCCCGTCGATGAAACCGAAAGGGAGGTGCACAAATTCTAGATGTTACAACAATCCCTAAATTTAAAGTTTCAAACCATTTCGACCGCCTATAAGTAGTTTTTGAGATATGCGAGTTTAGTTTAATGAATTCCGGCCCATAGAGAGCATAATGTATTTCGACATCGGTTCTGGAGCCGGTCCTCGCTAAGATAAACTATCCCAGTCCGATTGGGACCAAAGAGCATGGTGGATCCAGAGGGGGGGGGACAGGTCACGTGCCACCCCAGACGACTAAGTTTACACTATAGGTGATTGACTTTGTTTTTTGGTAAATTCAAGTGATTTATGAGAAAAGGCAACAATAAATGCTTTGTGGCTCCTCCAGAATTTTTTCTGATCCGCCACTGCAAAAAAGGAGGTGCAACAACTTCATATACAACAACACTAAATAAAAGTTTCAACATTCCACGACAATATTTTTGAGATATCGAGTTTATATCATACGTACGTACAGACGCATGGGAAAAACTGGTCAAAGTAACTGGTCGTTGGTCAAAATGAGTTGCAGACGCATTTATGTGAACGTGAATGCTAGCGGATGATGAGAGCATCGAAGAAATTCCTTAAAAGTAAATTTAAAGTAGTCAAAATTGGTTGTTTTTCAATCGAAATCTGGCCCCCGAAATTTTTCGGAATACATTATACTTCCTTTATACTCCGAACAAGGAATAAAAAGTAAAGTGTATACGCATTGAACATAATACCGCCTCCTCTTTTTTTTCTATAAGTCGGTAAAAAAAGGGCTTTTTATTTTTATTTTCTGGTGTGTATTGTAAATTTAGTTCAGTGGCGTAAGGATATAAATTAACTCACATCGATCTTCGCGTGGGGAAAGCCCTCCAATATTAAGGAGCTTCAAAGTATCCGTAAAAGGATCCCATTTTTAAAAGAGCTTTCTGCGGAAAGAGGTTGGGGGGGGGGGGATCATCAGGTACGCCGAGGACCGAAGCCGTTTTCCAATTTTAACTTTTTTTTTTTGAAAAGTTTTGTTTTTAATTGAATATCACATTTATTGGTGAAGGTTATATGATCGGGCAAGATTTTTTTTTTTTTTTTTCGCATAAGAATTTAGGGTAATTATTAAAGCATTTTTTTTAAACCAATGAGAAGAAAATTTCGGACTATAATTTTTATTAGTCCGGAAGTTATCGGTTATGAATCATGTTTTTATCTGTAAGCTTTCTTGTTTTCCCAAATAGTGGTAGTAAAATACTGATATGAAACATATGTTTCTTTTGACTCATGGGATAGGCCCGTGGCTAATTATTTTAAAAAGTAACCTTTCTTTCCTGCAGTTTTATTTTAATGTCTAGCATGTAGTAATTTATTTTTTGTCTCTCACAGGATATTACTGGGGCGATGAGTGGCATTTTTCAAGAGTTTTCAAGAATTTTAAATGTTGCTCAAGTTTCCCCCCTTTTTCAGAGATCGCATTTTTTTAGTAGTGTCAGCAGCCAAGGTAAGCCAACGCACCACTACCTAATAATTGATTATAATAAAAATAAATACTCAATAGTATTGAAATAATGTTGAAATTTGCGATATGCAAATCTTCTACACTGCTTAAAAAATTAAAATATTGCCAAATGTCTATCGATTTCATGCACTGAGAAAGCCAAATCGCCTTTATGTATGTTAATCGGCCTGTATTTTTTTTCTGTTCCTGTATCAAGGTAACACAATGCAGCAAATTGAATGAAATTTAGCAGTATGAAAAATATCAACAGCTACTCCTTTAACCTTTTGAGGCGCAACCCTTTCCCAATGCTGAAAACAGGCATCCGTTTGCATCCGCTCGACTAACGGCCAGCTGTCGTCAAAAAGGGGTCTCTAGATCTGTGGCACGCGATGAACGTTTCGATCGTCCGCCCTCTTGCTGGTAGGTAAGTCGAGCGATGGCAACGGCTGCCCTTTTTTCAGCATTGGGCAATCTATCCAGCTGTTCTCGCATTCTTCCATTTTTCAGCAGATGTCAGTGCTGTTAAAAAGAATCGTGACCATTTTTTACGGAAAGGACGTGCTAAAAAGTAAAGGATTCTCGTGGAGCTATGTCACCCGCCACTATTTTTATAGAAATCAAATCTATTCTTCGTGACTGGCAACAGTCAAAACGTTCAGAGTTTGGTGTTCCCGAGCCGAAACACTGCGCGTTAAAAGGGTTTATAAGGGACTCTAAATTTTTTCTAGATTATTAAACTTTACAAAATTATGTGTATTTTTATCACACTTCACTTTGAAAACGACTAAAGTAAACATGTTGATATTTGGTGGCATTTTATTTAAACATCAAACTAATTATCCAGCCATAGTACGAATAGTTAGTGAAATCCCTGCACTTCCAGGAACATGTGAGTCGTTGTGCCTAAAGTATGGACTGTTTCACATCTTAACACGTTTAATGGTGTAATTTTACCTTCCTACACCGCCAATATAATGATATTCAGTGAAATATTCCGTCAATGTGGCTCATGTTTGTCAAGGAATGTGTGAGAAAGAAGCCTAATTATCATTGTCCGATCATCAGAGTAATCAAACGGTTTCTGAAATGCAAATCTAGGTTTACGTTATCTGAAATTCACTCCAAAGAGCTTTGCGCCAGAGTAATATATCTGAGTGATTTTCTGAAACACGGCCTTGAGATTTGAGTATGTAAGGAATCAAATGTTCTTTGGCTTCGAGAAGCAGGGATGAAATAAGATTTTAAAGCTGACAGCAAGAGTGCCTGGCAAGTTTTTATAACCTGAATAGCAAAAGAACTAATCAATTAAGTAACTAGAAGGAAAAAAAAAAAATCCACCTTTTTTTGCTAGGCATATCTGTAATTCATATACACTGCTCAAAACAATTAAAGGATATTGTAAGTTTTATATAAAATAAAGATATAAGCGAAATTTTTTTTGCCGAAAATGGAAGAAGAGAATCACAAATGCAAATTCTTCAAACTGTGGAGTATGCTAATTTTGAGTTCGACGTCAAAAACGTCGCTTCAGCGGCAGCGAATGAAATTGGACTTTCAACTGAATAAAAGACAATGAAGACAAGGATGATCGGCATTCAGTGACTGCTTTGTTTCGATGAGTACGATGTCTCAGCGAAGTCATTTAACCGATTCAGAAGCTTGGAGAGTTGTCGGTAGGTTAGAAGGGGGCCAAACTCAAGCCGAAGTAGCGCAAGCCATTGGAGTGTCACAAAGTGTGATTTCCAGGATCTGGAACCGGTTTTTGGCGACTGGAAGTGCAGGCCGAAGACCAGGGCAAGGTCGTAGACGGGCAAAAACGCCCAATGAAGATCGTTATTTAGTGTTAACGGCTCGGAGACACCGGAATATGAACGCTACTCTTCTCCAACAACACCTTCGCTCGGCTACTGGCACCACGGTTTCAACTCAGACTGTCCGAAACCGGCTCCATGGTGTAGGTCTGTATGCTCGCCGACCGATGGTATGTGTTAGACTAACATCAAGGCATCGTCGCGACCGCAGGGAGTGGGCAACAGAGCATGTGAACTGGAGGAGAAATGAATGGAGCAATGTTCTTTTTTCTGACGAGTCCCGTTTTTCAGTTCATCCTAATAATAGTCGTATTTTCATCTGAGAGGACCGTGGCAGTAGGAATAATCCTGCGTTCGTGCTCGAAAGTGTCAGCTTTGGCGGTGGGGGAGTGTTGGTGTATGGTGGCATCTCCATTGACGGGCGCACAGACCTCTACATCATTCGAGATGGACCTCTGACTGGTCGCCGATATAGGGATGAGATCATCAGACCTATTGTAGTCCCTTACGCTGCAGCAATCGAGATGACTTCATTTAATGGACGATAACTGCAGGCCACATCGTGCTAACCTGGTGGAGGATTTCCTTTTCGAGGAAGGAATCGTACGAATGGAATGGCCAGCGTGTTCTCCAGACATGAATCCAATAGAGCACGTTTGGGACGCTCTAGTAAGACGAGTTGCTGGCCGCCACCACCCCCACAAACTCTCCAAGAACTGGAAAGAGCTCTTCTGGAAGAGTGGGACAGAATACCCCAACTCGTGATTAATAGCCTCATTGACTCCATGCCTCAAAGGTGTTCAACGTTGCTGGCCGTCCGTGGAAACCATACCCCTACAGAAAATGATTTCCTTTGAAGAAAACACCTTTTCTTATTCTTTTTTTCTCATATGCACAAATTGTGTTTTTTTTCCTTTTCTACACAAATGCGCAATAAAATGCATTTTTTTCTGCCAAACATGTGTAATTTATTCTCATATAACCTACTACGTCTGTCGACCATGTATCAATCAGCTAAAAAGTTTCCCAGCCACAAGATCCACCTAAAACCGCCAATATCCTTTAATTATTTTGAGCCAGTGTATATACCTTAGCTATTCCCTATACTTAAGATTTTACTCTAAGATAGAAAAAAAAAACCCACCAAGTAGTAAAGATTTTAAATACATCACACCTAAACTTACCGTTTATCCGTAGATTTTCACGACAATTTGGGCTAAGTCTCATGGTAATTTGCCGTGGTTGCCGCGATGTCGAGCCTTACTTCCAAGTATCATTTGGAAGAAATGTGAAGTGGAGACTCATCAGTCGTTTAAAAGCAAGTCAGTCGTGGGAGCAGCCAGATATATTATATATTTTAAGACAACAGTCTCTACATTATGAAAATAACTTCCAAATTTCTTTTGTCTCGGGGGGTCGCCCCTCCGCCCTCCCCCCTTTAATTCGCCCTTGCAAACAACGGAACTGTTGTAATAGGTTGGAGCGAAAAAAGTCAAGTTGACATTTATCGCTATAGTGTGGAAAAGTTGCTATTGGTAAATAGAAGAAAAACGAAAAAAAAATAATATATATTCAAACCGGACATTATCTCAAAATCTGAAAATTACAAAAAATTGAAAGTTTCCGATTTAAAAAAAAAATTAAAAATTAGTTATACATATTTTAAATCGCTATACTGTAAAATATTGGTTGGTGGTACTGTTCATTTTTATTATTATAAAAAATAATATAGAGAGAGAATATCTTCCGATCACGCAAGCTCAGTAAAAATCCGAACAAAATTCAGTTTTGAGTGATTTTGACTTATTAAGAAACTAATCCTCTGAGGTCAGTTTTACGCTCCAATAATAAAATTTGTATATAAATTGTGCAGCTTTTGCTTATTTAGATAGTTGATAATATATAAACAAACCAGAACTTACCACGGGGAGGTGGCTGCACCTCGAGTTCCACTCACACCTTTCCCCCCATTCAACCAATGATGGTGTGTTTGCCATTTATCATTACTTAAATTTTTTTCGAAATAATTTAAAGATAACTTTTGAAATATTTCATTTCAATGATTCAGTGACATTTCTCTACTTTTAAGAAAGTTTCACTTTGATTTTTAACCTTTGGAAGGTGTATGCTGGTTTGGAAGGTGATAAAAACCAGGAAGACAAATGGGGGGAAAAAGGCAAAATTAAATTACTGTGATCTAGCATGTTATAATTGTTAAATATCACATATAATCAGTAGCGTATTCAAGGAGGGGAGAGGGGGTTGGGGATTTACCCCCCCCCCTCCCTTGACACTAAGTGTGATGAGGAAAAATTAGGCTGCTCATTACACTTTTTCTCACGTATTGGGCGGGGAAGTGGTGCATAACAAACAGAATCTTTTCTCCTACAAAGCTGTGTTACAAATTACAACTAACTTTTTCTTTCATTATCATGATAAAACTCTTGAAAATAATCTTGCCCTTATGAGACTCATTTATCGCAAAAAAGTGCTTTTCCGGGTAAGTTCCCAAAGCTTCCGTGTCTACAAAAACACGTCCCCCCCCCCGAAATAAAATGCCTGTTGCTGTGGCATCACGAACGGTTCAAAATTAGAAAAGAAGTCTGGTCTTACGATTATCACAAAAAGAAATGTACCTTAAATAAACGTTGAGTTTTTGCGAGTGTGTAAAAAAGTGAATTATTTTGAATGTGTAAAATTCTGCTTTCAAAGTAAAAATTTATGCAAGTAGAAATAAAATTTAAATAGTAATAAAAAAAATGAATAAGTAGGTACTAAAAATAAATAAATAAATAATAAATGAATAAAAAAAATAAGTAAATTATTTAGTTGACTAAAAAATAATTATTTTACCAGTATTGTTGTATTTAAAAACAGAGTGAGAGGGGGGGGGGGGGAAGAAACATAGCTCAGCACAAGGTTCGAACCTGGAACTCCTGAGTAGAAGACCACGGTTCTAACCATTACACCACGACGCTCAAGCTTATTAGCGCATAACTTATATTAAAAGTTTTTGGTGAAGTGGTTTGAAAAATAAATATTAATTTTTCTCGACTGTATTTGTAGTATTGCGTCTTACTATTTTACATGTAGTATATTCACATGGTATACTACTACCACTGTGCCAAAGATCATTGAAAATCCGTTTCACCGAGGCCGGGGCCTCCTCCTTGTAAGATATTTTATACACAGCTTCTCTATTGGGACAGTTTAAAGTTTGATATATTGATTTATAAAATTAAGCAGGTAAAGACGGTAAAGCAGGGGCGTAGCCAAGGGGAGTTAGGGGGTCATAAACCCCCCCATGAGGAATTTTTTGCCATACAAAATGTATATTCCTTCACTACATTATCACACACATGTATACATATGAGTTTGTAGTAGTCGTAAACCCCCCCCCCATGAAAAAATTTCTGGCTACGCCCCTGCGGTAAAGTAAAGACTTGAATTGAGAAATGATAATGTGTTATAACTTCATTTAATTGTCTACTATTGAACGTACTTCCTTTCAAATTCCAATACTTAACGTATTATATAAGTAGATTTTAGAATGTTCTATTCAAATTTTCCTTTTTTAATTTGTCTCCTCTAACTTAGTATATCAGAGTGCAAAAATGTTTATACCCCAACCTAGATATTATTTTTAACAAAGCTTTAATATAGTTCAGCTATTCCTTTTTTATGTTTGCAACAAAAAATATTATGCTTTTTCCTAAAGTAGATGCTACACGTCCCTATTTTTGCCGGATTGTTTTTTTTTTTTTTCAGGTTTTTCCTAATAGTGGCAAAAACGTGCCAAACTTTCATGTTTTTTCTTTCTTTCGAATGGCGGGTCAGCGGCCTACTGGAGGCTTGACCACTACGAGGGCCGCAGATGATGGTCAAGGGGATGCCTATTAGACAGACCAACGTTATCCCCTATGAGTGGTCTCCTAATTTTGCACCAGTTCCAGATTAGACATCGGCACATGAAATCGGTATTGTTTTTACATTAAGAAAATTGGAGCCACGAGCAGATTGTATGTGCAGCAGCTCCCATCAACAATTTTACAATTCATACCATTCATTCATTCGTTTTACAAATATGACGAATGCTACATTATACTTCAACTAAAGTTAAATTAAGACATATAACTCCCCATCCCCATTCCCGAAAAAAAATTGTGAATCTATGTTACCGTCTATTATTTTATTTTTCTCACTGCAATAAGGGCATATTCTTTTTTTTTTTTTTTTTAAAGCACATTTTCTTATTCTGACAGTTGTTTTTAAGACAATTTTCAGGCATTATGGGTCTGGTCTGGTATGACCTAAGTCGTTATAAAGTTCTTTAAATAGTAACGTTTAAATGCTCTGTTGAAGGCAGGTGCGGATCGTCTAGTCGGCCGAGCGACCGCCGGCACCAAACTCGAGCTTCCCTAAAATGTTGTTCTAACGTGTATTTTGTGTTCCTAATGTGTTCTGCAAAGCTTATTGCAATTTCAGTAACTGTAAAGATAGTTTAGAATTGGGAACCATTATTCAGCATACAATATAACTTGCACATGTTGCGTCACAACATTGCGGGTCGCTGTCGTGTCCAGGCATGAGCGCCGGGAGGGGGGTGCAAGGGGGTGCACTTGCACCCCCCTGGAGTTTGAAAAAAGTATAATTAACCTGAAAATATAAGCAATTTGTTTTACCCTTAGGACAGTAAAAAAAAAAGAGCCTGAATGTAGGTGTGATATTTTGAATTCAGTTACATAACGGTCTATGAATTCAGTTACACCTTGTTTTTGTATATAGGTATCATGAGTGCACCCCCTGGAAATGATCCTGCCGGCGCCCTTGTGTCCAGGCCATCTAGAGCAGCAGTCCGGTCATGGCTGGTTCTGATCCTGCGAAATGCGCGTGATAGAGTGAGGCGTTTTTCAACCAGGCAAAAAGTACCCACTTGCCCGGCCTTCAATTTCCGACATGTTCGTGCACGGAGGTGATCTCGTGCCACCACACTACTTTTTAGGGAGGTTTTTTTTTTTTTAAATCCTGTATACAGGTCCAGCGAGACAAATAAAGTCCGAGCTTTAAAGCGTCATTTGCAAAACTGTTCAATTTTTTAAACGTGATAGTTAATGAGTATTTTAAATTAAAAAGTGTACATTTTTTGGCAAATTACTGCTATTTGGAACTTAAAATCTTTAAATGAGTGTGTGTGATTAAGGCAAACCTGCGCGAGGGGTATCTGCCTAAGATGAGGGATGCCTTGGTAGGAGGACTTTCTAAGGGGTTCTAACGCGTATTTACGTTACATATGGAGAAAACCTACCAAAACTCCAGACCGTTTGATCGACGACCGCGCGATGGGATCCGAACCCGGGACCTTCACACTTCGGCCGTCTACCATTTTCAGTGATATAACCACTGTGTCATGGTGGGGCTTTCTTTAAATGAGGGCTGTGCACAAATTGAATGTAAACTTTCTCTTTTTTGTATTTGGTACAGTTTGTTTACACAGCTTGTATTCCCTGATATATTAAATCCCTTGTCCGTTTTCATATAGTTTCTGCTCAATAAGAATTATTTTAGTTCCTAATGATTCATTTTAAGTCAGGTTTAGAGTATTTGATAAAGCATCCAATTTTAGTAATCAGATGTAATGTATTAGTGTTCTGTAAATTTGAAGTCTGTATAACTTTTGGTAATTCCATTTGCAGTTGTTTAAGCCTTGTGACGTACGTTTATCGAACGTAGGATATACGTTTGCATCAGTCGTCCCAGCAGTACTGACTGTGAAAGCTTTAAATAAAAATAACATACAAAGTAAGTGCATTTATGTAGACATTTTCTGACGTTACTGCATTATGTTAAACAGTGAATTTACTTATTATAAAGCTTATCTATATTATGTAAAAAGTGTTTTTGTCTGTTTGTTGAGTAACGCCGATAAGTTTGTGGTGCTAGACCTGCTTACCAAATTTAGTATAGAGGTCCTCTAGCACATCTCCTGAGTCACCTTCAATGCCAGGTTAATTCATTAGACTCAGTAGGCTGAAGCCTATGGGCTCCTATTTTTCTAGAGAAACCACAAGGCAAATGAAAGGAGAGGAAAATGTTGCAAGTCATCGAAAATGTATGTAAAGTTATTTTAAGTTTAAAAAATAACATTTCAAATTCGAAATGCTATGCACACGGAAAAGCATCAGAAATAATACATACATGACCCGTATTTGCATCATTAGGCTTTTAAGCTTTTAGGCCATATTATTTTACTAAAATATTAAAGATTTCTATTTCATTTAGATATGGGCCGCTATTGGGCCAGCATTTAGTAACGCAAAGCCCAAAATATGTCCCCAAAACAGAACATCTTGGCAATATCTCCAGTATTTGGCTATAAATCACCAAACTTTATTGTTATACATTAAAAATTTTAATGATTAGCGACTCCTGCTCTAGTTAACTGATTTACATGCAATAAAATGCAAACTTTTTAAAAATTTAACCCTTAAATCATTATTTTAGCTAATTTAAACCTTAGAAGTGAAGATCCACTACGACATTTGTAACGCAGACTTTGGAATATTATCATGCTTCAGGTTTTTAACGATTTAGAGACATATCCAGGGATACAGTCCTAAAATATTAAGTGACGGGGCGTTATAGAAAAAAAAAAGCCCGTTGCAAGTGAAAAAGTTTTTAAAGAAATCTTCAACTGTATTTTATTTTATTTATTTACTAGCTGTGCCCGGCCACACATTACTCTGGCTATAGATAAACTAGCCGCCTTCGGCTCCTAGTTTCCGCCGTTGATGGCCGCCTCGCGGCCAAAATGTGCAAAATAGAGCACACGAGCCGCTTCGCGACTGGCTTGTGCAACCTACGGCACGCGGGCCTCTTCGCGACCGAAATTTCCAATCTACGGGCCGTCCGCCTTCAGCAACCAGCTGGTGCGACCGCTTCACGTCCAGGCTATGCAATGTACGGACCGCTTTTACACGTTTCGGTGAGCGGCCGCATCCGGCGACCAGCTGGTCCGCCGACGGCCTCTTCGCGCCCCGAAAGTACAACCTACCGGCTACCCGCCTTTGTCTACCACATGGTCCGTTAACGGGCCGCTTCGAAAAAAAGTGTGCAACCTTCAGGCCGCTCGCCTTCGACGACCAGTTGAATGAAAGCCCAATAGTTTGTCCGTAATCGTATATATTTTTTAATTTAATATGCCCGCTGTGCAACGGCCAGCGTGCAACGACCGCACCTGATACATGTCCCGTTCTACATGTCTGTGTTCTAACAGTCATTTATCGCTAATACCTATGCAGCTAGTAAAAACAAATAGAGTCCAGTCGTCGGTATAATAACCAATCTTCCTGAAGCAACGTGAACACAGAAGAGAAGGAGGGGGATGTTAACTGTGTCAGTCTGACAACTACGTCTATGATTTTATTTTTTAAAAATTGGAGTCGTGTTTCAACAACTCAACTCTGAACTAAAGAAATTCTAAAGTTCAATTTTTAAAAAATAAATCATAGATGTAGTCGTAAAACTGACTGACGTTACCAGAGGCACGAAGTCTACCTTACTGGTCGGCAATTTTTTAAGCGAATTTTCACGGGCCAACGATGCTGGACGGCTTGCCGGCTAGTTATTACAGATGTACGACAAAAACAAAATAAACGAAACCAAATTTACATAAATAAAAGCTATGCTCCAACAACGTTGAAATCAAAATCCATCCAGTTAAACGAATTCAAAATTAAACAAACGCTTATGACAAAAACATTTGTCACAAAAAACAATCTAAAACACTCGATTAAACAAACGCTTATATATTTATGACAAAAATAAAACAAATGTCCCAAAACAATAGAAATAAAAGTTACGATCCAACAACGTAGAAATCAAAATGCATCCGGTGAAACGAATTCAAAATTAAACAAACGCTGTCAATAAAACAATCTAAAACACTCAAACACTTTTAAAATAGAATTTCACAAATATCACGCCGTTAACATTTAAAAACACTCCGGTGAGAGCAATTTAAAAAAAAAAAAAAAAAAAAAAAAAAAAAAAAAACGTGACTTCCGACTTCCACAAACAAAAACAATATACGCTTACAATCGCTTCTTGAAGAGTGTTGCCAATTTCTAAAACAGAATTCCTATAAATAGGTGTTTAAGTCTTGTGCAAATAAAATTTGACATATTCTTAATGAATTTGCCCAAAATCTATCACATTTTTCAGTTAAATAGAATTTAAATATTAAATAAAACTGTCCTTGCATAGCTTGTCACGCAAAAGAAGTACTTTCGCCAGTATCTATGACGTCATCTAATCGATTTATGCGAGAGATTATGTTCCGTGGTTTTTTTTTTCAAAGAATCAAGGAATGAATCGTGTTGCTTCGCTTCTCTGTTTACTTTTCAAGGCGTGATATCTTGCTAGATATTTAAGGTTAAAAGTAGCTGCAAGTTAAAAAAAATGTTAATTTTGTAGAGATCTTTCGAACTGTATAAAAAGTTTTTGCTTTTAGTTTGAGATAAAAATGTCGTTTTTATCAAACTTTCAACATGGCTGCAGATGTACCGGGAGAGATGAGTCGATCCAGAATTGTGGCACACAACGGGTTTCATTATTTAGATGGAAAATAAAGAAAAGAGGAAGAGCACAGTAGCGCAGCCAGAAATTATTTTGAGGGGGGGTCCAAATTACTCGGACTCGGGGGGGGGAGATCAGACCCCCTCCCTAAAATGATCATGTTGCTGTTCACAGGGCCCCCGTACATGATACCCATATAAGTGTTTGTAGGGGGGGGAATGGTCATCTCAGACAGGCACTCAGCACTCATCCCTCCCCCGGAAGAAATGTTTCGCGAATTTTACCTTTACAGAAAACATTTGAAATTTTACCCTCAGGCCCCAGAAAGCACAGAATGAGTGCGAATACCTATATTCTCCCCCCAGTGGCGGATTTTGCTCTTGAGAGGCCCGAGACGCAACTCAATTTTGAGGCCCCCTCTACTCAAAAAAAAAAAAAAAAAAATTCACTAACTCTAACACCTTTACATTATTACTAATTATTTTAAAATGTTTTAATTCCTTTTATATCTAGTTTATGTCTACAAACCAGGGCCTGACTTTCACTATAACACTTTTGTGCCCAGGGCACTTTTCAGATTTTGTGTCTCTTAGCTGGCTCAATTTTTGTGCCCCTGTATATCGTGTTAAACTCAATTTTCTGGCTTATTTCTGCAGTTGTGCCCAGGGCACGTGCACCAAGTGTCCGTGCGATAGTTAGGGCCTGCTACAAACGAGTATTAAAATTTTAAAATAATTTTTATATTTACAGATTTGTTCATCTTTAAAAAATCTTTTACCTCACGGAACTTAATAATTTTTGTTCTACGTTTTGCTTTTTATGATTAACACTAAATAAACACTAGCACACCTCTAAGCATAACCCAGCAAATGCAATTTCATACTGGTTATTTTTCACTTTTACTGGATTACGTCGAACCACTTTTTGTGGGCCACTGGTATATATATATTTTCAGTCATGAAAGTTTTGAGTACTTAACAGGTACATTTGAAGGTCAGAACAAGGGAAACTTGATCGGAAACATGACTTTGACATAACAAAGTTTAGAAGAATTCTTTACTTGGATAAAATGAATCAAAAATTTAACATTTCTCCAGAAACATAATTATAAATATTTAAATATATTCATAAATTTCCCGCTTGGAACTGCAAAACTAAGCAGTTTAATAGTAAAAGTACACTTTCTGTTTAGTCGAATTTTTGTGTTTATTCAAAAACTGTCAATAAGTTTAGGACTATTAATAATGAGTAATTAGGTATGAATAATATACACACACACACATTATTCTATATTTTAAATACAATGAAACAAACTACAAGAGAAATAAAAAAAACAATACTTAAGTAGTTAAAGTACAAAAAATATTATTGAGTTAAAAATAAATTCCACTTTATATTGAATATGGGTATGCTCTAAGATTCGGTCCTAGGTTTATTATTAACTAGCTGCGTGCCCGTTCTTCGCACGGTAGGAAACGAAACTTTTCCTCACATGTGTAATTCGAATTAATTCCAGTGAAGTGGAATCTAGAAAAAGCAAAATTATTTCACTCTTGACTTAAAGTTTGCATCATATATGTACTAACCTGAGATCATTGCAATATAATGACACACACACACCCAAAAAAAAAAAAATAAAAAATAAATAAATAAAAAAACTATGTCATCGTCATTCGGTATCAAAAAAGTGAAAAGTTAGACCGTTCTCA
>JAWZYV010016642.1:0-37203 GCA_038373885.1 Cheiracanthium punctorium
GCAGTATAAAAGGAAGTGTGCTCACGCATGGTTCGCAGCAGTACTAGTATTATTATTATTATCGCGTTGCTGTTGTTGTTACCAGAACTCTATGGATGTAAATTGACCGTATCGTGCAGAGCTTGCATGCTCGACTTAAAGTCTGAATAAAATGTTGTTAAGTTTTTACTAGATGGTATTTGTATTCAACGGATGTTACACTCGACGTATTCTTAATTTTTATCTATTGTAAGGAGCTGATAGCACGCTCCTCCACATTGGTGACTTCTGGACATTTTGTATACGCAATCCTGCAATCCGAGTTCATCCAAGAATTATGGAATCTCAAGACATTTCTTGTCATCAATTCGTAACATCCAGCATTAGTGTTGTGCATTCCAGTATCAATTTCCATTAAGTGAAGATTATTTTTTTCTTCTTCCGGCAGTATTGGGTGAAATATTGCTCGCCAGGTGGTTGACGAAATTCCTCATCGCTGCGTGTAATCGCAAGTGTTTTAATGCAGTACGGAATCTCAAGTGTTTATTTTTTCAAATCATCAAGAGTGTGCTTGTCAAGGCGTATGTAATCTGCGCTGTGTTTTCTTCCGGTCGTGTGCATTCTAAAGTGTGCTTACACTTTGTGTGTGTTGCAAGTGCCGCTTCGTCTAAGTGCACGTGCTTACCCCAAAATGCATTTTTTTACACGTGCGCAAGCACAAGTGATACCGTGCGTAAGTGTGTGCAAGTGAAGCTGTGTTCATGTGTTTTTTCCTGCCCGCGAGTCGTGTTGTTTTGTAGTGGGCTGTGTCAGCGCAACTCAAGTTGGATATAAACATTTCGTCGCTTCAAGGTGTTATAGCCAACCCTGGGTGAGTCGTTTCCAATTTATTTATTTTTCTTTCTCTTTTATTGCGCTGCTTGTATTTGATACCCCTCGTGTTGTTTTGACATGTCTCTGCCTTGTGAAAATGCCAGTACCGGCGATGGCACGTCCGGCCCTACCCAGTTAGCACGTGTTGCTGTTAAACCTCCCCCATTTTGTCGTACCGACCCCTCGCTATGGTTTATCCAACTAGATGCACAATTTAAATTAGGCGGAATCACCGCCGATGACACCCAATTTTACACGGCGATCTCCGCTTTGGAATCGGAAGTGTTACAATCGGTACGGGAGCTTGTCCTTAATCCCCCACCTACCGACAAATACAAGTCTCTTAAAGCCAAATTAATTGCCGTATACGCGGAGTCGGAGACTGTAAAAATTAAACACTTGCTCCAAGATCTGCAACTTGGCGATATGAGGCCTTCCCAGCTGCTGTCTAAGATGTCTGACTTATCCGCCGGTAGTTTAAGTGACAACATTCTTAAAACTTTGTGGATGAATCGCCTCCCATCTAACACCCAGGCCATACTTGCTGCCAGTAGCGAACCGCTCAACAACCTTGCCGGCATAGCCGATAAAATTCACGAGTTAGCTACTCCGGTGCACGTACACGAGTTGCAGGCTCCAGGTCCCAGTATTGCAACATTACAAGCGCAAATAGACCAGCTTACAAAGCAAGTTGCTCATTTATGCTCTGTGCAACAGCAGCAGCCGCAGCGGGGTCGACCTTCTTTCCGTCAGCGGTCCAGGTCTCGAAGTAACTCAAAAAAGCGATACAAAGATCCCCCGGCAGATGTTTGTTTTTACCATCATAACTTCGGTGCAAAGGCCCGGAAATGTACCCCTCCCTGTAATTTTAATGATTCGGAAAACTTAATCGGCCATCGCTCGAAGCCGTGAGCGAGTGCGGCCGATCCATTGCGCGCCTCTTTGTCGTTGATAAAACCTCTGGCCTGAAATTTTTAGTTGACACCGGGGCTGACGTATCTGTCGTTCCTCCGCTGTCCCATGAGCGAAAAGGGTCCGCCAGCAAACTCGAGCTGTTTGCCGCAAACGGTTCCCCCATCAAAACCTTTGGTGAACGTCTGTTACAGGTCGATTTGGGCTTACGGAGAAAATTCCAATGGCCTTTCATTATTGCGTCGGTGTCACACCCTATTATCGGCGCAGATTTTCTGCATAGATTTGCACTGTTGGTCGACATTAAAAATCGTCGCCTTGTGGACACTGTGACAAACCTCACATACCCAGGTTTTTTTTCGTAACAGCACGAATTTCGGCGTCAAACTTATTTCTGGAGCTACTCCGTATCATGAGCTGCATAGGAAATTTCCTTTGATAACACGTCCTGTTATGGGACACAGCCAACCTAAACACAATGTTACTCATCACATTGAGACGTCGGGACAGCCAATTTGCTCTAAGCCGAGGCGTCTCCCTCCTGACAAGCTGAAAGCCGCGAAAGATGAGTTTTCTTATTTGCTCGAGCAGGGCCTTTGTTGCCCCTCGAAAAGTCCATGGGCCAGCCCGCTCCACTTAGTTAAAAAGCGCAATGGCGACTGGCGCCCGAGTGGTGATTACCGACGTTTAAACGCTGTCACCGTGCCAGATCGGTACCCTGTCCCTCACATCCAGGACTGTATGCAGGTGTTGGACGGTAAAACTATATTTTCTACTCTTGATCTCGAGCGGGCATACCATCAAATTCCAATCAACCCTACCGATATTCCGAAGACTGCCGTAACAACACCCTTTGGTCTCTTCGAATTCCCCGTAATGACCTTTGGCCTCTGCAACGCGGCGCAGACCTTTCAACGCTTCATCCATCAGGTTTTATTCGGGTTAGATTTCTGCGTTCCGTATTTTGATGACGTCTTAGTCGCATCGGCTTCGGAGCAAGAGCATTTGACTCACCTTCGCGCGGTGTTTGAACGGTTCCAGGAATACGGCGTTAGTCTTAACCCATCTAAATGCGTTTTCGGTCAACCCAAGGTATCTTTCCTTGGCCACGAAATTTCAGCCGACGGCGTTCGACCTCTCATGGATAGAGTTGCCGCTGTACGAGATATCCCCGAACCGACTACAATTCAGGAGTTGCGTCGATTCCTCGCTATGCTGAATTTTTACCGTCGTTTTCTTCCGCACGCTGCTACCACTCAAGCTCCTCTAAATGCCTGTTTGGTAGGCAGTAAAAAGAAAGACAAGCGTCCTATTTCTTGGACTCCCGAAGTGCGCGAAGCATTTCAAAAATGCAAAAGTGACTTAATTTCTGCCACCGTCCTGCAATATCCGTCGGCGTCTAAGCCCCTTTCCCTTATGGTAGATGCGTCCAGCTCTGCTTTAGGAGCAGTTTTGCAGCAAAACGATCAGGGCACCTGGAAGCCTCTCGCTTATTTTTCCAAAAAACTTTCCTCAACCCAGACGCTTTACAGTACGTACGACCGCGAACTTTTGGCAATCTACGCCGCCATCAAATACTTTCGTCACTTCCTGGAAGGACGTAACTTTACTATTTTTACAGATCACAAACCCCTAATCTTCGCGTTTAATCAGCGGTCCGACAAAGCATCCCCTCGCCAGCTGAGACACCTCGATTTTATCAGCCAATTTACGACAGATATTCGCCATATTGATGGTGCCGAAAATGTCGTCGCCGATGCTCTGTCCTGCATAGAGGAAATTTCGATGCCCTCGTCAACCGATTTCATTGCTCTGGCAAACGAACAGAAACAGGATTCGGAGCTTCAGGTCCTCCTACAAAATACAACCGGTAGCAGTCTGAATCTCCAGCCCATGCAGCTCGCTCCTGATACATCACTTTATTGTGATATTCAGGGCAGTAAGATCAGACCTTACGTTCCTGCGAGGTTCCGACGTGCTATCTTCAATAACTTGCATCGTCTGTCTCACCCTGGGATAAAAGCTTCAAGGAAGTTAGTGCAACAGCGTTTTGTGTGGCCAGAAATGTTAAAAGACATTGGCGAGTGGACACGTGCATGCATTGAGTGCCAGAAATCAAAAATCCATAGGCACACTCACAGCCCACTACAAAGATTTGAGTTGCCAAATTACCGCTTTCAACAAGTGCATATCGACTTAGTTGGACCTCTACCTCCATCTAATGGATTTTCTTATTTGCTCACTTGCATCGATCTTTTCTCACGCTGGCCCGAGGCAATTCCCATAGTAGACATTTCTGCCGACACTGTTGCCAAACAATTTTATAGCTTGTGGATTGCGCGTTTTGGAGTTCCGGAGCGAATCACCACCGACCAAGGTCGTCAGTTCGAGTCCTTGCTTTTTACGGCGTTAACCAAGCTCCTGGGCACTCACAGAGTGCGCACTAGCCCGTATCATCCGCGCTCTAACGGCATTGTCGAAAATTTTCATCGCTCATTGAAGCAGTCAATACGATGTCATACTTCGATTCAATGGACCGACGTTCTTCCCACAGTCTTACTTGGTCTGCGCTCCGCCATTAAAGAGGATATCGGTGCTTCTGCTGCCGAGTTGGTGTACGGCACCAGTCTCCGTCTGCCCGGAGAATACATGCAAGCGGACAGTTCACCCACATCCTGTGCCGACCAGCAAACATTCGTGCAAAAGTTAAAAGACTACATGTCAGCTGTTCGCCCCGTACCCACCAGCGCCCATTGCTCAAAAACTGTGTTTGTGAATAAAGACTTGCAGAACCTTTCGCATGTGTTCCTGCGATATGATGCGTCAAGGACTGCTTTCGCACCCACGTATACCGGACCCCACAAAGTCCTCGAACGAAATGTAAACACTTTTAAAATTTTGGTAAACAACAAGGAGTCTGTTATAAACATTGACCGCCTCAAACCCGCATTTATCTGGGCTCCTGAACGTACGGACAATGCTTCACCGGCCGACCGTAAAGAATGTCCATCAGGAACAGTGTCAACGCCCACATCCTCCGTAACTCCACCTCCGACTGTGACCAAACCAGCATCCTGCATCACGTCACCTCCGGCTGTTACTACACGTTCTGGTCGGAGAGTGCGTTTCAATTCAAAATATTTGTGAAAGTTTCGTGGTCACTGGAGGGGGAGTACTGTGGCGGCCGCCGCGCCTGCGATCGGTGCGTTCCCGACCACCAATCTGATCCTTCAGCGGCCACCACATCGAACAAGCTTCCGCGCATCCTGTGAGGAGCGCTAGCGGCTACTCCCACGATAGCAGAGCCAGGGAATCTGGCAACGCTGATGTGCGGTCCGGCAGTATAAAAGGAAGTGTGTTAACGCATGGTTCGCAGCAGTATTATTATTATTATTATTATCGCGTTGCTGTTGTTGCTACCAGAACTCTATGTTAATTGTACCGCTGGATGTAAATTGACCGTATCGTGCAGAGCTTGTTTGCTCGACTTAAGTCTGAATAAAATGTTGTTAAGTTTTTTACTAGAGGGTATTTGTATTCAACGGATGTTACACTCGACGTATTCTTAATTTTTATCTATAGTAAGGAGCTGATAGCACGCTCCTCCACAAAGGTAAAGGTGGAAGGGGTAGTTGCCCCAAACCCATAATAAAAGAAAACTCAAAATGAAAAAATGGTTTATAGGAAAATGTGTGAATTGTATGTGCGTAATTTATTACTTTCGTATTAGAACCCCCCCCCCTTTTCAAAAAGCCTTCCTCGTCTTGAAAAGCAGTCTAAGGGGAGCACCTATGTTTGTAAATAATTAATTTATGGAATCCAAATCTACCGTAACTGCTACAAGATCATGAAAATTATAGAGAAGGAAAGGGGGTGGGGTCACGAGGGAAGGGATCATATCTAAACAGGGCCGGATTACCCATTGAGTATGCTTCCGCGTATGGGCTATGGGCTCCTACGCGGCCTGCGTTACAATTTAGAAGAATAAAATTATTATCAAACGTCATTAAAGCTACTTTAGTGTTAATATTTTTACAGCATTTGTAACTCCGAGAAAATAATTCTGATTAGTTAGCTACTTTGTACAGAATAAAAAATTTCCGGCATTGTTAGCCACTACACTTCTTAATTGAAATTTCAATGAATATGTGCTAGAAAGTTTGAAGCTGACTAATTAGCTTGAAGTTTTATGTGCACGTTTCATTGATGTCCTGCATTAGACAGATCATTGTGATATATTTTGAAATTCAATAAAGTAATGGCAATTTTTAGCACTACGTCTACTCGAAACTCGAAAGGGCTATGGTAATCATAAGAAGGCTTTTAAATAAAAAAACCTTCGTAACCCTGTCATCACACTCCATGATTATAAGCTCTTAATTATGAAATTTGTTCCATAGAAGAAATTTTTTTTCCCTTTGAAAATATCTGGAAGCAAGCAGCTCTGTAAAATTTAAATATGGGATGATACACTGCACATTAGCGACAAAAACCCTGTGTTCTGTAAAACATTTTTCTCTCTGAAAACTTATGCTTCCTTTCAGTGTCCAAAAAAATTCTAAAAGAAATCGCATTTTCAACTAAGCGCTAAGCAGGTGTTTTCCATTGACGAAACACCAATCCATTAATTAGTAGTGGCATATCTTTTTAAGTTTAAAGATGGGTATAGTGAAGGGGTCAAGAACCATTATAAATTCTTAGTGATGCCTGTTCCTGGGATGAAAGCTATTAGTTTACCAGGGAGTTGCCGACACCCCCAAAAGCCATTTTTCAGTTCCATTATGTGTTTCACAAATGAACAGCATGTGGATTTGTTTTGGAAAAGCAAACACTTCTTGCATCTGCTTTCTGGTGAAGAACTCTCGTTGGGACTCCAGAGGTAGCAGACATAAACTATTGTTCCATTTTAAACCCAGACAAAGTAAAAGGTTTAGTGTCGCCAATTTCGGTATTTCGGATACAAGGAACTAAACTTGAAACATATGCGAAGATTGATTGGAAATATGAGCAGTCGCCGGAATTTTCTTATGTGTCGAAGACAAAGCACAAACGGGACAAACAAGTCTGCATCTGCAAGACTCGAAAGTTGTAAGAAAACGCCAATCCGACGATTTAAAGCGAGCAGCTCCACCCGCAGTGGACAAGGAGAAAAGCGAAAAGGGGGAAAAAACAATATACCCCCCCTGCCCTGAAGATCCTAAGAACTCCACACAGGTCTGTGGAGTGGAATATCCGGATGAGCAAATATTTTAAAATCCAGAAACATAGTGGACTATACTATAGAAGTGAAATAACTGATCGCTTACCTAACGAGATTACACAGTAAAGACTAAATGGAGAAAGATACGGTAAATACATATTTATATATATTATAATTTTATTTATTAAACAGATAAAATTTCCTGCTTTGATTAATTTTTTTAAAATAAAAAATGTATATTTTATATTATAGTAATTTTTCAATGGCACAGAAAAACAAATGTTTTTAAAGTATTAATACGAGTCTGCTCCATATACAAGACAATAGTTTATTATTAACTTAATTAAAAATAAAAATAATTTGATGAATATTTTAATTACATGAAGATAAATTATATTATGTGTAACTTTACAGTTTTAATTTTTTGAATAACTTTAAGATTTTTGAAAAGTAATTTTAAAGTAGGAATTTCTAATTTTAAATTAAGAATTTTAAAATGACTGTAAAACAACGTTAATTGTCACTATCATTTGTGAGCTTGGATATGAAATAACGTTTAAAAGTCTAACAAGTAAATCAATTAAATTAAATTGATTTTATCTGATAATACTTGATCAACAAATGTCGTTTGTCCTAAATGTATTCCAAAACATTCTCAATGGAATTAAAATGTTAACGCGTACTTGGAGCTTATACTTATTTTTCAATATTTATCTTTCTTCTGAAACAATTTTTTTTTCTCTGTAATGCGTGTTTATAAAAAAAAAATAATAATAATTCCCCACAAAGATTCTTAAAGAAATATTCATGTTAAATATTTCTATATAGTTTAATGTTTGATATATTTTTCATACCAGTAATCAATTTTATTTATTTGCGGCTTTGTGCGTGTTGGTGTGGAAGGATGGTCGATTAATATGCTTCATGATTTGGAATAATAACAATTACTGATATAAATTTTATGAGAAATTTTTCCTCTGGAAAAATATTTTCAAAAGTTTCGTGCAGGATTAAAAGTACTGCCGACAATTTGAAAAAAGTAATATAAAAAAATACTGGATAAAATTAATAAAAATTAGGTTGTTTTGAGTGGTTACGGAAAAATCTATTTTGAGAAAAATTCATTTAGTAACATGTTGTGTAGTTGAAACAGGTGTCATTGTCTTCTTTTTAAAATGCTTATTTAAAAAATTATCTAACTTTCAGATTTATGCTTATTCCCCTTGGGTGATTTAATTAACTTTTTATAATATTACTTTTTTTATTATGGGGTGTCCAACTTGTGATTTTCCAGAGTCATGGTAATTTATCACTGTTCAATTTTTAATCTTTTACCTTTATTTATTTTTATGTGTACAACATTTTTACTCTTTCCTATTTCAAACAATTTTTTTTATGTATATTCTCCAATTGATTTGAAACAATAACAGTGGCCGGGTGCTTAAGACCACTGAAAGTAGTAGATGGCTAAAGTGTAGAGATCTAGGGTTCTGGGCTACCACGTTGCTGTCGATCTAACGGTTTAGAGTTTTGGGTGATTTTCTCCAGTTGTAACGTGATTATGCTCTAGAACGCCTTCAAAAGTCCACACCTAAAGCATAATCCCCTTTAGATATATAACTCTCGTGTAGCTTTGCCTTAATCAATAACCTAATCTTGTAGCAATAACCATTATTGTAACAATAAACTCTAATTTTACTCTGAAAAGGTATTTGCAAAGACTTAGATACCAGGAGACCGGAATAGGCCAAAGCTGGGCCCGGATCCAGGCTCTTTGTCTTAAGGGAAGCCTAGTCTCATTCCCCACGCAATCGGAATAAGTGGTGATCCGAATAATTTTTATCGTCAAATGTTATTTCCAGACACATTCTCAGAAAATTATCTGAAATGAAAAGACGAAATTTCGATTAAAAATTAATTTTATTATGGATTGTGTTTTTGTTGAATACATGTATCTGCATTGAATTCAATAAAAATCTCGCAGTTTGGGCAAGAGCCGAAGCTAGGGGCTGGCGAGGTTTGCCCCCCCCCCCGGGATGCAAGCGGAAAAAGGGGCGCACACTCAGCTAGAACACGAGAAGTTTAAATATAATTTCCGTTTTTGTTTTTCATTTTTTAAAAGCACTTTTGTAGGGGAGGATAGATAGAATCTTAGAAAAGTACAATGATTTAGGGTTGAGGGGGGGGGTGAATAGTTATTAAGTTGTTCAAAGTGTACGGGGCCCAGTTTTAACGAATTTCATAGATGGGGCCCATACTGGTCATAGATCGGGCCCTTCCTAGTTATCCGCCTCTTTGGGGCCTACATTTGCATAAGGGTCCAGGGCCTCAAGAAGTCTTCAGACGACCCTCGTCATTCGGAGTGACCCCCCCTAAACTGACAGTCTGGAACCGCCCCTGTGAACAGCCTGTATAGCCCAGTAGAAAAGCTCTATTAATCTAGCATTAAGCTGTATATTTTAATGGTTAAAAAGAAACTGAACTACAGAAATTGTTTGGTAGAAAAAAATCCTAACTAATCTTTCTAATGCATTTTAAATTACATGCATAACTTACTTATGTAATTTAAAATGCATCTAATTTTAAATTATATAAGTTTTATATATCTGGTGTTCGTAAATATTAGTGGTGCAGTCGACGATGGATTCCCTTGCTTTACTCTTTCAGATTGTGCTCCCCCCACTTTTTCAAGTAAGACACTCCGACTCCTTTTCAATGTATTTAAAGTCTCGTTGTCTAATTATACGTCAGAAAAGTGGGGTGGCTATTCCGACCGCCGGTGCTATTGGGCCAAAAGCAGTTCTATAGTGTATATTTAAATAATTAAACTAATAATGTACGGTAATTGCCGAATGAAACCCCGCGGCGTTTACGTGTTTAAAACTTCAAATTTGAGTGGGTGCTGTGCTTCTGCCGATGTTGCCCTTACGTGCGCAAAGAAATATTCCATGGGTATCATGAATCAATTACAGCTTATCAAATTAGCGGTCTACAGAGGAGACCAGACAATTGTTTTCTGCGAATTTCGTGGTATTTATCCGATGTCTATATTTTCCCCCTTGTGTGTGTTAATCACGCTAAAGGAGCTTTTGGAAGTGTGACATTTTCCCCTTCCATATCAGGTTGAACAGATTCAGGTCTTATTCTCTGTCCGTAGATGAATCTTTCTAAACACATCCCCTACCCTACTCCTTTCATTGTAAAATCTACAGTGATTCTTTTCAATGCTGACGCTCTACCTTTGTTGCAATCACGGATGCAGTAGAGATCTAGAACATTGTTTTTCTTCCTTCCTTTTTTTTTTAAAGAACATAGTATGAAGGTCAGTCATTTTTTTTAAACAACATAGTTTGAGTACTACATATAAACACTTTTTTATTGGCTAAATATAAGTACATTCATATCAAGCATGTAAGTACATTTTCATAATTTCTTACGTAAAATATATTTTTCTATTATGATTTCATTTCATTCATTTCACTTAAATGAAATGCCTTGCATCATGACTTTGGGCAAGATCTGGCAGCTTTCGTTCAGAGTAATGTCTCATGCATTTTAACTTAGTGCGGCGTTTCTGTGATATTTTAATATCTTTTGCAAGAGTTTTTTCGAGTGCGACATTTCTTCTGGAAATTATGGTTATCTGGAAATTTCTTCCGGAAATTATGACAATTTTGTCTAGTAAAATCAGTTTAAAATTTTTGACTTTATTTTTTTAGAAATGTTTAAGTGTTGTTTCATGTAAAAGGATGTTTCATAGTTTTTCTCAGACACGCTTCTAGAGTTTTAAATTCTTGGGTCTTTTAATCTTTACTTGGATTCTACCTTCAAGACATTACAAGAAAATTTCGCATGTGTTTCATAAAAACAAAAAATATGCACCTCTCATTATAACCCATCGTGGTTTACTTTTAGATAGATTGATTATTAAATAATAAATTTAACATGAAGTTGAAATACTATACTAGTGCTGCATCCACAATTTTAAGAGGGCTGTTCATAATCTGTAGAACAGGTGTCCCTAATATTAAGAAATATAAAAGGTAATAGGCATATCGCACCTTCTCGTTACGTTCAATATTTAATTCAGACAACACTGTCGTTTGACTGTCTTCCACAACAGTTGTGTCATATATATGTTAGACATCCGCAACTTTTCCCAGCCAATCGACGAAAATTCTTGGACCCTGGTAGAGCCCAAAAGAGCTAGCTGTTCAGATATTTCTCAAAAACATAGCAAAAATACAGGTTAGGATTCCTTAGAAAGTCCCCCACGGAGGGCATTCCCCATAGGCCCAGGACCCTTGTGAGTTAAGTGGCCTTAATACACAAACACAAACTGGAAAAAATTGGGCATTTTGTTCGACTTGCTCAATTCTTGCTACAGACCAACCACAGGCAAGCAAATGGAGTGGCTGTGGTGAAATCACAGATTTGCTCATTCCCTTTTCCAGTCGAACCAGTCAAGTGAAATAATTGAACAAAATGATTGCGTGAATTGAAGATTGATACTGATCCACTCTTCTACAGGTACTGCGAGGAAACAATCACTGCTTTTTTAGTCCAAAAACTTTTGAAGTTTGTATTTGGTGAAAATTTAGCATAATCATATAGCTTGTATAAAGGTGGCGAAAAGTTAGTTTGATAGTTCTTAATTATTGCCAAGATTGGCATTTGGAAAAGTTAACACTTTACTGATTGAAAAAAAATAAAAGCAAAAACCAGAGAATTCTTGGAAAGGGTATCTAGGAAACAAAAATTTTTTATAATAGTGATCGATATAAAGCCTGTAGATGCAGATTTAATACCTTAGAAATTTAGAATACTCCTAAAGATTTCGAAAAGTATGTCTCTCAGCATTGCATCTCCATATCAATCCCCCAATTTTCAATCGTGCTGAGACAAACAATCAAAACAAGCTTTTCGGCAAGCTAAGTAGAATAAGACTTACTTAAAATTTCTTTATCAATGCAAAATCCTGTAAGTATATCCTTAAAAATGAGATATGCATTTCATCTTGTCAAACGCACTCTTAGATTGTCTTTCCACTTTCCAAATGGTTGAAAGGGAAAAAAGAAATTCATAAAAAAAAGGATTAGAAAAGAAATTAAAAAGGAAAGTTCCAGTCATTTTGACACTGACATGTAGAAAATTATGCTTTTCTTGAGCACCTTCCTCACATTCTAAGAAATAGTCACTGCCTTTTATTCTGAAAACATTCATCTAATTTTATAAGGTACAAATTTTCTTTTATTTAATTAGAAGAACACTGATTCCATTACAATACAAAGATTCCCTAATGAATAACACAAATTCTGTTATAATTATCTGATGTTTTTCCTTTACTATATATATATTCAAGGTCTAAGTGTAGGAATTTTCTAATAATCTTGATGGAAAATTTTGGGGTTGCGTAATATTCGGGCAAATATACGGTAGGTTAAAAATACTGCTGTAAGAAATATCCCAGTAAAATAGTTTATCAACCTGTTACAATTTTCTTTTGTGGTTTTCATGTTACAGTATCATTCATATTATTGTTCTACTTATTTATCTATATCTTTTAAACTTTAGATTCTACCATTTGCAAGTTTTCCCTTAAGTTAGAGGTAAGAGTAAAGTTCTCCATGCAACATGAAGCAACAACAATAATAATAAAAAGTATAGCTCCACATTCGATTACAGGCCCTGGACCAAAGACCAGAGACTGGCCTTATTCCACCCCCTCCCCCTATCTACACACATCACCCTTTTTTTTCCCTGGTGTGTGCACGTATGCTGCATTAAAATTGCGCTATTACTTCTTATTCATACTCTTTTTAGAATGTAGTTTAACCTGCAAATATGGGGAATAATTATGTTAACTGTTCTATAAATCCAAACTACACTTTCTTTATAAAATTATGTTACTTCAAACTCACAAGAATTAAGTATCATATGAATGCATTCAGTTTCATACTAAAAGAGCTAAACTTTAGGATTACTAGTAATGGCTACATTTGACTCATGTTTTTTAAAAGAAAAGCTCCTTATAGTACAAATAAAATTTCCATCCAGTTACACCCCTCCCAGTGAATACCAGGCCCTGAGGCAATTGTCCATCCTATCCCTGTCACTTGGAGGAAGCAGAGGAATATAATACAAATGCAAGTTCACACAATGACAATTTTACTAAACTTCTACGATACACGGTTTATCATAAATATGTTATTTTAAATTTTAAGTTACAATTAGCTGCACTCTTTTAAAATTTTGTAGGATAAAAAAATATATTCAATATATTTTTTCTAGTTTGTATTAGTTATAGTAATTAAAAACTGATGGGGTCTTGCCCCACACCCAGCAGTCCACCCAGCCCCACCTTTGTTGGGTCCATGATAAAAAGCCAGTTGGAAGTTTTCAGAGGCTGGAAAATTTACTTTCAGTCTTTGAATTCTTTTTACTGGATCTTATAAAAATGAAAGTTCCAAACACCAACAGAGTGGAAGACTTACAATGTTGATAGTCTGCATAAACTTCAGCATTATTCCTGGGAGTTAAATTCTACTTCAGAAGATTGTTAAAAGTTTTCTTGTGATTGTAGAATGCTGCATAGGATTGGCTTTCAGGTAATTGTAAATTAAAGTAACTTCAATGTCACATTTTTAATTGTTTAATTTAGGCTTTGATTCAAGAAATCATTATATTAATGCATGTCATAACATAGTAGTACTTTATCAATCAAAGGTAAAATAAAAGGATTTCAACTGCTTAAATAAAACTCTAGAAATATTAATGTAAAATGTGTACAACTAGAGAATTGTTTACTCTTCGTGAGGTGCTATTTTTCATTTGCTAACTATTATCCTTTTCATTTTCTAGTACAAGATTCTCAACCAATTTTGTTTTGAATCTTTAAAGAGATAGGTTTAATGATTTTTAGGTAGCAGAGTATACTAACACTTAATGTACATCTTTGCGCATAAAAATCAACGTGAAGATACATAATGTGTAAGCACTTACAGATCTATCTGGGGGTCTTTAATATGTCTCATATATTTTGTGTTTTTATTCAGGTTGAAGCCTTCATCAGCTGTTGTCTATACACAGGCTACGCACGAACAACTGCTGACAAAGGATGAAATTTTTTCGTCAAAAAGACATGTGCAGAATGATAAGTGTTTTTCATGTGTGTTATTTCATAAAGTTTTATTTTAGTGCAAAGTTATTATTTTACTGCTGATTTATCAAAACAGCTGCATTCTTTGAGGAAATATTGTTTTCAAAATTTCTGAAAATGACAATTAAAGCTGTTATATTTTCTACACTTCATGCATCTTCAGCAGTAATGGCCTACCTTTTGGAAAAGTTATTGGAATATACACTGATGGAGTTCAAGCCATGACAAGATGCAGATTGGGGTTTGTAGAATTCATCAAAATAACTGAATTGCAAATTTTGAAAAGGGGGCTTAAATCTGAAATTTAAACTTTTACAGGTGGCCCGAA
This sequence comes from Cheiracanthium punctorium, assembly GCA_038373885.1. Classification (NCBI taxonomy): domain Eukaryota; kingdom Metazoa; phylum Arthropoda; class Arachnida; order Araneae; family Cheiracanthiidae; genus Cheiracanthium; species Cheiracanthium punctorium. The sequence goes on from JAWZYV010016642.1 coordinate 14,452, forward strand.
AGCTTATTTCCTGTTTAAACATTAACTGATAGAAGCATGTTCTTTTTTTTTTTTTATTCCCCTAACTTTATCCAAAAACTGTAAGTTATAACAAGGTAAAATAGATTCCTTGAAAAAAGTTTGAGAGATTGAATGATCATTACAGTTTTATGAGATGAGTCCTTCTCAAAATTCATCTGAGGATTTGGCTGATTTTAGGAGTAAAACAACATTATTTTACAATTCATAGTTTTTAGAAGAACAAAAATATCCAAGTTTTCTTTTACAATTCAATGAAATGTTTTGCCTTACATTTTCATACAAAATTACAAAATATACCCCATCATGTTTTCATTAAAACTCTTTCTCCACCGAGAAGTCTTCAAAATATCCCAGTATGTAAGTCATTGATCAGCATTTTAGAGGAGTTGCATGGAAATGCTTCAATTGTAAGAACATTTGGACAAGCTTTCGATTTTGATAGGACGAAAGATTCACTATTAAAATCATAGCCAATGAATAGATGGCATAAGATTTCACCAGGCTTATGAGGGTTGAAGATAATCTCAAAAAGAGTTGACACTCAAATAAAATTTATTATGGGATAGATGTTGAAAAAATAGTTTTTTTCACAAAATGGAAGGTCTGATCTCAGTCAGATGAGACCATTTCAAAATTTATTGCAGAAAGTCATATTTTTCAACAGGATGGAAACCAGATGTCAGTCCTTCTTGCTCAAAACATATGGATCTATATGTGTACCTGAAAAAAATGTGAAACAATCAATTTTGAAAAACCTCGATACAGGCCCTTTTTAAAATTTGCTATTCAATTGGTTTTCACTGTATTATTCACAGACAACCAATGTCACACAGTGTTTTGAACACTAGACTCTTTGAAGCATTATGTCAAGAATTGAACAGTTACTGAGAAACTCTTACACAGAAGTTAGGTGGCTATTCAAATGTAATATACTTGTTAGATTTTTTATAACCTAAAATCGGAAGCTGAAAATATTTTGAAATCTTATCAGTAAAGCAATTTTTCTTTCACTTGGCATATTTATCATTTTTTTCAACCACTCACCTTTCTGAACCTGCAGCTGAAAGGTTAGAAAAATATTATGGAGACATGATACAATTAAGGTGTTTACAGAAATCATCTCTTTGCCAGTGCCTTCTTCAGAATTCATAGTCAAAGTTTTCATACTTCCTAATACTAAAAGACCTCCTTGATCCACAAAAAATTGTCTCATTGCAACAGAAAAATGAACTGAAAGATCTTACATTAGGGCATTTGCTAGCATTGACAAATTAAATTCCAGACTGTTTTCCAGGTATTAGTTCAGAGAACTGCGAGTTTATATTGACAACAAATCCTTTTAAAGTAAGTGTGGATGTACCTGCTGATCATATTCAAAAACAAGCAATCAACTTAAACTGTGATTCTCAAGCAAACACAGAATTTTAAAACATGAATGTTAAGATGGTTATCCTATTTCTTTTTTACTTTTGAGTTGCTTAGGAAGCATTTTGATTTTTAGTGCAGATTTCATCCACATATCTTGGTGAAATTGGATTTTCATCATTAGTGTTATATCCGTCATAATTTAAAAACATTTACTTTCCAGTTGTTGGCAACTTCTAAAAACTTCATTATTCAAATATCTATCATCGATGTATATAACCCTAAAAATAACCCGAAAAATATCAACTCTAACAAATACTGTCCATCTGCTACAGCGCGTATCAATGTCTTGCATATATCTTTTGAAAATACCTGTAAATATATAATATAATCTTAATTTTTAAGATGAATATAATAAAGTTTTCCGGCCATGTTTTAATATTTATATAATTACGCTATTATGCCACCACGGTCACAACAGAAATTACGGAGGCGAGGATTAAAGTCAACTTGGAACAGAAGGTAAAGGACTTAATTTATAAAACAAAGTTCATTATTTTACTTTAACAGTAACTCTGTTATTTTGTATATTTATACGTAATGGATCCGGAACAATTTAAAGCAATAATAGATGCTATGAATCAAAATCAACAACTGTTAATTGAGCAGCTATTATCAAAAGAAAAACCAGATACGACTCTAAAGAGAACAGCAATGTTGAATCAACCAAGGTTCCAGCGATTAATATTTCTCATATTAAACCTTTCGAAATTTTCGATCCTACAAAGGAAAATTTTAAATATTATCGGCAACATTTTGAAAATTATTTATTAATGAAAGAGGTTTATCATGATAAAGCTAAAAGTGCACAAATATTACTCAACTCAATAGGAGCATCAAATTACCATATTCTGGCAGCCCTAATTTCACCAAAAGTACCTGCTGAATTGGAATATGATGATTTATTTAATGTTTTAGAAAACCATTCAGCACCTAAGAAAAATCCTCTAGTATCATAACGTTATTTTTTATCAACTTATCAAAAACCAGATGGCTGTATTTCTGATTATGTGACAGATTTCAACATGATATTGCTAAATGTGAATTTACTTGTTACTTGTGAATGCAGTAAAAACATATCGGTAGCTGATATTTCTCTTAGGGCACAATTTATACGCAGCATTAGAGACAGTTGGATAAAAGAACAGATAGTGCAGTCTGAATTAACTGATTTTAATGACATTTTAAATAAAGCCATTGTGCTTGAAGCTTCAAAAATGGAAAGTGGAGAATTATCTAAATCAAATTTATTACATACCAGTATAACTAGTCCTGAAACATTAACAAAGTTTATAAAAGTAATCGACAACCGAAAAATGCGAGAACTTCTTTTAAGCATCAAAACTTAAAGCAAAACCATGTACCATCAAATGAGCACATTAAATCCAAGTGCAATCCTGTCGATTTAAAAAAACTTGGTATAAATAATTTGTGCCTACGCTGTGGTAATAACAACCATTTATCAAAGGATTGTTGAATAAATCCAAGTAATTTGATGTGTAAATCCTGTAAATTAACTGGTCATGTACAGAAAGTTTGTATCAAAACATTGCTTAATGCTAACATAAGCACGATTGTCAATATTTACGATGACTGCATTTCTGAATCTATAACGGATGCTAAGAAATATTTTACTTTGGTAAAAATTGGAAATCGCTATCAAAAATTTGAAGTTGACACAGGAGCAGGATACACTCTTATACCGGAAAGTCAATTTAAAATGTTAGGCATCAGGAAGCCATTTGAACCAACAAGAAATGCATTTAGATCGTATACCGACAATGTTTTCTTGCCTTTGGGGAAAGTTAAAGTTGAACACAAAGGGTACAAATCAAATGAAGAACTATACGTCATTCCTGATGGATATGATCCTCTTTTAGGTTGAGTTTGGGTTCAGCATTCAAAAATTTATCTAGATGAGATTGATAAAAACATAGGAAATGAAATCAAATGCAAAGTAGACTCAGTCGAAAGCATCAGTGATATCCAAAAATGTTTTCCAGACGTGTTTAAACAGAAGTTTGGTTGTGTGCTGAATTTCATAATCAAATTGAAGGTAAGAGATGGAGCTAAGCCTAGTTACACCCCTGAACGAAATGTACCTTTTGCCTTGCAAGAAAAAGTCGAAAAAGAACTTGATTCTCTTGAAGCAGCCGGAATAATATCAAAATCAATCAACAGTGATTGGGGATCACCTCTAGTTGTAATTCCTAAGGGAGATGGAACAGTTAGACTTTGCGTAGATTATAAAGTAGGCATGAATGATCTACTCCTAAATGCAAATTACCCTATCAAGAAAATTGACGATGTCTTAAATAGTCTTCGAGATTCGAAGTATTTCTGTAAACGGGACTTACTTAAGGCATAACTTCATTTACAAACCGATGAAGAAAGCAGCATTATTCAAACTATTTCGACACATTGGGGTACTTACAAAATGAATAGGTTAAGTTTCGGAATTAAAACAGCCCCAGCTGAATTCAATAGAGTTTCTCAATCACCGGCAAAAGTAGAAGCCATAACACAAACGCAACGACCAAAGAATGTTCAAGAATAATGGTTACTTATTATTCTCGATTTATACCAAATACTTCTACTGTTACATATCCTTTATGCAAGCTGCTACATAAGCATATGAAATTTGTATGGAATAAAGAATGTGAAAAACCCTTCATTAATCTCAAGAGGGAAATATTCAGTGACAGAGTACTAGTACCTTACGATCCAGAACTTCCTGTTATGCTGGCGACATATGCTAGTCCGTTTGGCATTGCAGCCATATTATCGCATTCTTTTAACGACGAAGATAGGCCAATCGCATCTGCTTCCCGTTCCCCGACAGAAGCAGAAATTACTCCCAAGCTTTGCATTCGATGCATATTCGAATAACAAAAATGAAACAGCTGGCTCAACACTACTCTATATGGAAAATATTGACATAGAAAACCTGGTGAAATCTTGTCAAAGGTTCTTTTCAGTAAAACATAGTCCTGTAAAAGCACCTCTTCATCACTGGGATGTGCCATTTAATAATTGGGATTCGATTCATATCGACTATGCAGGTCCCTTTCAAGTGTTTTACTTTCTACTGGTAGTAGATGCTAAATCCCGTTGGGTAGAAATTATTAAAATATTCAGAAAGAACCAACTTCGGAAAGTACAATAACGTTACTCAATGAAGTGTTTTCTACTCACGGATACCCAATAGTTATGGTCTCTGATTATGCTTCAATTTTTACAAATGTAACATTCAAAATTTTTTGTAAATCAAAAGGAATTAAACAAAGCTTATTGCATAGTAAAATTCGATGAAGGACGAGAAGTCAAATGCCACATTGACCAGATGCAAAAATTAGAAATTCAAAAGGAAAACATAATATCTTAGTGAATCTGCATCAAATCCAGTATCAGTTCAAAATGAAAACTACACTCCCGAACATTATCAAATTATTAACTCCGCAATGCAGCAACAAAACAAAATTACCACAAACCAAGATAAAGGAAGAGAAGACCAGCATCAGACTTTTACACCTCCAGTTCCAAGATCAGGAAGAACTATACGTCCACCAGCATATCTTCAAGATTATATTCTAAATTGAAAATCAAGAAACAATTTACATTATAGAAACCATGTTATCAAGTGGGGAGAATTTTTATATCCATCATAATTTAAAAACATTTACTTTCCAGTTGCTGGCAACTTCTAAGAACTTCATTATTAGAATATCTATCATCGATGTACATGCGAAAAATATCAACCCTAACAAATATTGTCCAACTGCTATATCGCGTATCAATGTCTTCCATATATCTTTTGAAAAAACCTGTAAATGTGTAATATAATCTAAATTTTTAAGATGAATAGAATAAAGATTTCTGGCCAGGTTTTAATGTTTATATAATCTTGCTATTATGCCACCACAGTCAAGACAATCAGCATTAAGATTTTTTAAATTATTTACGAATAAATAATAATGAAATCACATTGGAGGTGATTATCAAAAACAATTTCTGCAGTGGACGTTAGAGTATATAAGAATAAAATATCAAATGTTTTGATAACGATATTCAGGGCATTATCTATAAACATGGATAGTTTAAAAGAATATATGAAATTAGAAAAGTATTCGGGATAACAAAAAGGAAAACAGATATCATAAATAATTATATATAAGCATATTTTCTCATTCATTTAAAACTAATATTTTTTACATTTTTGTTAGAGTTTTTACAGATAAAACACAAGCATGTTACAAGGTAAACCATCTCTATTCTTGGCCTGGCTTTTATTCTGACCTGTACAATTATCACCAAGCATTACCAGTTTTTCATTTTTCATGAAAGTCTTTAGATAGTTCGATATTTCTTGAGTACATATAAGAGTTTATTACACCTTTTTTTAAAATTTTTTTTGCAAGAATACAGTCCATTACATTCATTATTAGTATTACTCAAAGACATACATTTCAAATTGTTTTTAGTCAAAAAATAAGCAGAACAATTCACGTGTATAAAGAATTGTGACTCAAAAAATTATTGAAAATCAGCTAGTGATCTTAAAAAGGGTTTTCTTTGCTTAAATCCTCTTTTAAAACCATACGGAAACTTTATTTTTATTGCACACCAGATGTAAAAGTTAAAAGTCTGGTTTTAAAACCAGATGATGTGTGTATGTACTCAATGATAATTTTTTTAAAAATAATTCCCGAAAGTGTAGAAGAACCTTTTGAAAATCTATGGATTCATAAAGTGAATAATATAAAAATGTATGAAATAAATCCATAAGATATCTTTTTTAACTAAGGATAAAAATTTACTCTTCAAATGTACATATTCATTTCATGTTTTAAATATTGAATAAAAAATTCAAGCTAGGGCTATCTGACTGATTTCAGATTATTCAAAAATCTTAACATAATATCAAACAAAGAATACATGATTTCAAAGCACTGAAACATACACTCTGAAATAAATTGTTTCATATTATGTGTAAAATAAACAAAATTTTTCACACTAAACCCAGTAAGGAACAAACTCTTGCATGAAAAGACTTTTTTAATGAGAATAACAGTCTTTACTTAAACAAATGATTTTACAGATTATATTAGTTACTGAGGCCTTGATTATATGCAATTAAGTGTCTAAATCCATAATAACAGTGTTACAAGTAGGAAACTTTTGCTAAAAATGACAAAAGGCATATACCGTAAAATCCCGAAAGTAACCCCTCCTTCAAATCAAGCATTTTCCAATTTTCTTGTACAAAGTGAAATCACCCCATTATCCCAAATATAAGTGCCTCCTTTTTTCCACACTCGTGATTGATTTCAATCTCCATCTCGGATTTTCGTTATGGGAGAAAACAAAATAGTCACTCATGTGTGCAAGTTGTTATTCAGTGTCAAAAAATGTATACTGACAGAAGCTATACAGCTGAAAAAAGTCAAATATTCGAATGGCATGTTAATTGGCATAAATCTTTCCTTAAAAGAAGGTTCTATCATGTTATCTATTACTACATTATAAGGGTCATTATTAATATTTTTTCAATTTTATTAATTTCTAATACATATTTTTAATTATTCATAATATTTATTTCATTATAATTATTCATCTTCTGCACCCTGAACTAATACTAAAAACCTTTTCTTGTAACAGTTTTTCTTAAAAATCTCGATTATAACCCTCCCTATCCAAAATGTATCTCTTTTGCTTTTTCAAAAAGGGGGATTATTTTCGGGATTTCATGCTATGCTCACTTAAACGGATAAATCTTAACACATAACAGCCATTCGGGATATCACTATAAAATTTGGCCAAAATGATGTGCTCTGAGTTATCTGAAATCTGGATAAGACACATTTTGAGTTTCAGCAGATATGATTCCATGAATCAGGCTTTGGTGCATAGAATTTTGTTCTAAAAGAAAACAAATATTTAAAATCTCAGTAGCACCTGTGTTAAGAAAATAAATTGAAACATTATCAAACTATTAATTGCAACTGTAACTAAGGGCCCGATTCAAACGAAACGCGATCGGTCGTCTCCAAAACGATCGTTTTCTCTCTGGAAGTTCGATCGCTTTTACAAGCGATCGCAAAAGTGTATTCAAAGTGAAACAAAATAGGCGATCGAACTTACAGGTTTGCTAGATCGAAACTTTATCGCCACAGAGTGAAAACGCAACTTCCGGTGACGTAGAAAGTCGCTGTTAACCAATAAAAAAATTGCATCTTTCTCTGGAAAAACTTTTAACTTAATGGCGACGACTAACTGTTTATTTATTTATGTTTGAGCTGCAACGGACAACAGGCTGTGTCTTAATTTTTTTCCCCAACAGTATTGTAGGATAATGTTTTAAAATTTTAACTGGTTTAGGTTAATATTTTTTGTATGTTTATAATCATAGAAATAAATTTTTAATTTATGAAGACTTTTTTTTAGAAAATTATTAATAATAGTATTGTTCGTCATAATTATCATGTCGAATTGTTCGAATTATCGAATAATAATTGTTCTCTAATTTGCCTACTACATTTTATTTTTCTGTAGCAGAGAAGCTGTTTATAATTATAATGGAGGGGTAGAATTACTATATATTTTATGTTCTGATATATAATTAACAATCAAAGACATCCTTAATATAATGGTATGAATATTTGTTTAGGAGGGTTGCTAGGATGCATATTTTAGCCAGAAATTATTCGCTATTCATGTATTTTTTCGCGCTGTTTCAAACAAATTTATCGAGCAATAAACGATTTAAAATAAGAACTATAGATGGCGCCTGCATCGTAGTGTCTGCTTGAGTGGAATTCAAAGGCCGACAGAAAATAAACCCTGCAGAAATTCTGTTCTGCGAGAAAATTCAGCTTTCCGCAAGCCTAAATCTTTTGCAGAATTCCCTGTCTGATAATTCCAACGGATTGCTTCGTAATTTTAAATAACGAGTCTTCGTTGTTGTTGTAATCTTCTTATTAACCATCCGCCGATCGATCCGTCATGTTCTTGAAAATGATCGCTTTTGAAAAAGCGATAGCAAAACACCGATCGCAGTGTCACGTGATCCAAAAGCGATAGACAGCTTTCACTTGAATAGGAAACATAGGAATCAGTCGAAAATTTCCGCGATCGCAACGGAAAACGATAGAACTCTGTTTCGTTTGAATCGGTTCCTAAAATAAATTTTATTTCTCTATCTATACTGTTGAAAGCTTCATTTTGTGTGTGTGTTGTACTGTTGACAGTTTGATTTTCAAGACATACGAGTGAATGTTTGATTAATAAAGTGAATTCCCTTCATAAATGAATACCTTTTAATAAAATGGATTAAAAAAAAATTTTATGCATACTGTGTATGGAATAAATTCATTTCAGAGCTTACACGCCCTTCAAGCAGAAGTAAAATGCTTTTATATTCCTGTTTCTTTCATTTTTAACTGTGCAAACTAAATAATCAGATAACATTAATTTAATATAACCGCTTTATGTTAATTTAAATTACATTTTTATGAATGCAAATAAATCTTGCTTTATAGGTAAAACATATATATATATAGCATTGTATTTAATGAATATTCCAATGATAATCTAATGTCTCAAAGGAGAGGTTTATCCTCCACAGAAGATGCAAAATCATAACACTTAAGAAAGTTTCTCTTTGATCAACCATACCTTTCTGGAAGTTATGTGTGGAAATTCTCAGGGTACTCTTTTGTTAACTAAACACCAGTGATGATCTGCGAAAGTTAAGAAGCTCCTGTCTACGATTTATATTTGATCACAGCTAATGTGCTGATAATATTCCAACTCTTACATTCTTATTAGTTAGTAGTAATGACTGAAATGTAGTGCTTCCTGCCAACTGGCCCAAATATTTGCTTGTTGAGTAGTGGTATTGTAATAAAGGAAAAGTACCAACATCAAAATATATTAGTCTGTTGGAAAATTTGAGTTGCTAGAAGACTCAGATTTAGAGTAACTTTCAATTAAATTATTGAAAACACTTACTTAGAAGTACCTACAACTTTTGTATAAAACATCACTTAACAGTAGTCTTTCTATTTAAAATAAATAAAATAACTTACGTTTACAAATGTTTCAGTAACCAAAAAAATGCCCATGAAGTTCTGTTTGGTTTATTTTAAACAGAACTGAATGAGCACTTATTTAGCATTACATTAATAATGAAGAAAATTTCCAAACTGATCTTTTTTTCTAAAATTCAACGGCAGAATTCCATATCCATTATTTTGCATTTTCTAAGAGGGTGTTGAAGATATTTATCTTTCATATTACTCCCTAAAATGAAGAAAATAAAGACTATTAGGAAAGTTGGAACTATAATAGAATTTAAAAAAAAAAGCTAGTATTTTAATAAAGATTCACAAGCTAAGTAATGTGAAATATCAATATACATGCAAGTCATGCGTGGAGTGGGTCAGGGGCATAGCCAGGGGGGGATATTGGGATATATCCCCCTCCCAAAATGTTTCGATTAGTGATGAAATTCCGTCTATTTATACATATATAAGTTCATATCCCCCCCCCCCAAGAAAAATTTTCCTGGCTACGCACCTGGAGTGGGTGACATAGAAGTAAAAAGAATGTCCATCTTGAGTACTTTATTTACAGTAAAAAATGATGTACAATTATATACAAGAGCATATTTGATTTTTCCAGATTACATGAGTACCTAAAAGTAAGTACGAGTAGAGCCAGTACCGCACTAAGTTCAGGAATTTTACAATGAGTAGTTTAGCAACATGCCGCTAGGCAATAACACCACCCTCTAATCACCAATTAGACCTGAAATTAATAACAAAACCCTAATTTGCTATAACGTAGACAGAGGCAAAGTTCACTGGCAAGACACTGAGGGATTGACAGGCTGCTGCCGCACGTGCCGAAAATCAATATCTTAATAAGATGTCGATCATTTAAGTTTAAAAGAGGCCATTTATGGGCTATATGACATGTACATATATAATATATTAAATCAAAAATATCTTCGAATTTCCAAATTACAATTTGAAAAATTATTTTCAAACTCCTTCATGTGCACTTTATTTTAAAGAACAAAGAAATCTTGCACAATCTAAGCGTGCAAACCTGCAATTAATAGACATTCCCTTGTAATTGTTTTAACCGTACCTTTGGACCCTGTCTCCTGGCACCTCAAGATCATCATAATCCATGGAATTTTGCAGCCCAGATAATTCGATTAAACAATAAATGTAGACTGCATCAGTCATGCAAGGGCCTCAAAGACGGTATATTAGTTTACACATGCCTTGGGAGTGGACTTTTCTGTGTGGCCTCTGCTGTTAAATAAATCTATGTCAAATTGTTTAAATAAAAGCATGAAAAAGCCCAAGCATATTTGGTTTTTGTCAGTAACAGCAGCAGCCCGAGCCAATGGTCCAAAGCCACCCCATCCTTGTCAAGGACTACAACAAACTACTCAATGGACTAGAGCTGAATTTTCACACACATATATATGGTATTTCTACGCTAGTTAAATTTACGGCAGTATTAATGAAAAAGTTTAAATATCTGGAGTGTAACTGAAATAGTTTCTAAGTAACTAAATAAAATGTATGTTTTAAATGCTATTTAAATGATAAAGTTAAAACAAAAGTAGACCTTTTTTGAAGGTAAATGGCAGCAATATTTGTAGGCCCATTTGACGAAGAAATAAAAGTAAATAATGAAAAGCATACGAAGTAGGTAACTGTGATTATCTCTAAAAATTAAGGATACTGAAAACTTTCAGGAATCTCTTTCTCAGATAATGTAAATTTCAGCAGAAAAATGGTGGAAAATCCCTTTGAAAAGTAAAATAGCATAGATAAAACGACTCTTCATTGACCCTTTACCCTACATTTTAATGTGTTTTATTAAGTATTTTAACAAAAAAGTTACATTTATTAGAAATTTGTATGAAAATTCATGAAAATAAGTGTTCAAATTCACAAAAAAGAGCAATTTTCACAAAAATGAGACCCTGGAATAGATTTCTGGATCAACCCTCTCCTTGCACGTGACTACTACAAAATAAGGGCTGAAAATACTATCATAATTGGAGGCATCATCAGAAAGCAGGCAAAAGTCCTTCACCAGCAAATGGACATCACAGATTTTGAATATAATAGTGGCTACTTGAAAAGATTTAAAAGGGGACAAGTATTCCCTCTGTATATACGAATTGGTGAGACTGCAGGTGTTGATGAAGATGATCTATCGTCATAAAAAACTTAATGTGCTGATTTTACAGTTGAGGACATTTAAAATATAGATGAAAATGATCTTTCTTACCGCCTGCAGCCAGACAAAACAATATCATGTGTGTCTGTTAAAGAGTGCAATAAAAGCTAAAGATCGTGAGTCGCTCGTATTCTGTTCAAATGCTGATGTATCTGAAAACAGAACTCTGACAGTGATTAGAAAATAAGCTAAGCCAAGATCCTTTAAAAATTTCAATCCTGTGCTTTATGTCGACTATGAGAAAGACAAGAAAGCCTGGATGACTGCAGCATTATTTCAAAAATGGCTAGGGAATTTAAACTCAGAAATTTGAAGAAAGAAAAGTGATGTTTTAATGACTTTGGATAATGCCTCTTGTCACAAATCATACCTAATGAGCAATAACCTTTTACCTCCTGACTGTACTGGAGTTTTACAACCTTTGGATGCAGATATAATACTCATTCAAAGCTCATTATCGAAAGCATCCGTCCACCATATTATTGAAAAAATCAGTAACAATGATTTTTCTCTAATCGTTTTACACAATGCTATTCGCATGGGATAAAATTTCATTGGAAGCTGTTCCTAACTGCTGGAAACATACTGGATTGATTAAATCTGAAGGATTTACTCCAAAACAAAAACACTACAACACTTCTTGGACTAAAAAATGAAATACACAAATTAACAGACATTGAGCATCAGCGGTCAGCAACTGAGTATATTAATATAGACGAAACTGTTTCAACATTTGAAGATCTGACAATAGATGAAATTGTCATATCAACTGCCAATCTAAATCAAAATTTAGATTCATCTGACAGTGAATCTGAAGATGAAACACCACATTTTCGAACGAGGGAGTGAGATATTGCATTGGGAAAATATGGTGAATGGGCGAAATTCCAAAGGTGACAGAGAGTAATTCTGAAAACGTTTTATCTATAGATAAACTCGTGAACGCAGTTCAAAATCTGGCTATCCCAGAGCCTAAGAAAAAGGAGAGTTGGAATCTTTTCTTTGTTTATGTAGAAAGGGGTTTAAACACTAAAATGTTCTGAAAGAATTAAAATCGGAAATTTTGCTTAAATTAATTGGGGGAAAAGCCTCCAATATATTAGTATATATGAGTGATGGTGATTTGAGTGACTATGAAAAAATCAATGCATTAATAGTAAAAGAGTATGAACCCTCTCCATTTTTTTGCTCAGTAAATCTTAAAAAAGCTAAAAGATTTTCGGGAGAAACACATCAACAATTCGCACCTCGTTTGCAATCAGGTTGTCTTCATTATTGCAGGGTTCGCAAAAAAACAGATTTCGATTCGTTGATAAATCTTATTATATCGGATAAAATATTTGAAACGTTAGATATGAATGTTTCAACTCGCATTGCAGCCTGCCAGGGTGAAAATTGGCTACAGGCGAATGAATTGGCAAAGGAATGTGATATTTATTTTATCGCGAAGGATACATTTTTTGATGATGTAAAAATTGAAAAATGGTCTGGTTATTGCGAATGAATAGGTGAAAATTTAAGTACATCCCACCGCCATTAAGAAAACCCCAATATACCAACGACAATAAACATACATCAAAATTATGCTCTTGCTTCATGTGTTCAAGTAATTTGCATTTAGCAAAGAACTGTTCAAATCAAAGAAATAAATATGACGAACCAAGTAAATCACATAATGATGAACAAAGAATCCCAAAGGGTAACCCCTAGCCTTCCGTAACTAAGCCAAGTGAGAATGTGCTGGTATCTCACATAAATTCGAAACATTTGTGGTGCTCTGAAAACCCACTTGAAATTAATTTATAACCCTTGCAAAAAAAATTTCTATTCATGTTGTTCGTAAGTAGATAGATTTTATTGTTGATAGTTTTGTAGACATTTCTATTTTAAATGCTGCGTTAATGCCAGACATAAAAACTAAAGGGAAAGGGAAAATTGTTTTAGAATTCGCTTTTAGAGAGAGTCGGTGCTCATTTAGCAGCTTTGCCAGTATTTTATAAAATGTGACATAATCTGCAAATAACACGAGCCAACGTTATTTGTAGTCTCAACTATAACTTTAGCTAGCGGGTTTTTAGAACGGCTCCACGAGCGGGATTATTACTGCTTATGAAGAGATTAATGTTACTTGTACGTGTAGTTAAGTTGTTACGTATTAAATGTGTGCGTTTGTCTAAAAGTTTTCTAGTGCTCTTTATTTAACTCATTCCAGATTTTTTTAGGTTAATAAAATACGGGTAACAACACATGGTGGCAGCGGTTAAAATGGTAATTTAAATAGTTTGAATTCTACGTAAAGTTTGAATTCAGGAAAAAACGGCAATGACTGCTTATCAAGTAACACCACCGGAATTATTCCAGTTTTCAACTCCAACGGAGTGGCCCAAGTGGAAACAGAGATTCCTCCGATTCCGAACTGCTTCAGGATTGAATACGAAGTCAGAAGAGGAACAAGTTGATGCTCTTATCTACTTCATGGGCGAAAAGGCCGAAGATATTTTTCTCTCGTTTGCCATAACAGAAGACGAGAAGAAAAACTTCCATGTTGTATTACAAAAGTTTAGTGAGTATTTTGTCGTTAAAAGAAATGTTATTTTTGAAAGAGCGCAGTTTAACAGACGGGTACAGAGAGAAGGGGAGTCAGTTAATGAATTTATTACGGAATTATATGCACTTGCGGATAAGTGTAATTATGGTGCACTTCACGATGAATTGTTAAGGGATCGTATAGTTGTTGGTATTAGCGACCAAGCTTTAAGTGAAAAACTACAGCTTGATCCTCAGCTTACTTTGCAAACAGCCATTGATAAAGTTCGCTTATCGGAATCGATCAAAAGCCAACATTTAGTATTAGTAAGCAATTCATCAATTAATGCTTTAGTTCACAAAAGGGAACTTGTGGAAAATTCAAATAAAAAGACTTCTCGGGTAATAATTTTAATGTAAACACTTCGAAATGTAAATGGTGCGGAAAATCGCCACACGATAAAAAGCATTGCCCAGCCAAGGACTCTTTCTGCAGAAAATGTAAGAAAAAAGGACACTGTGAGAAGGTTTGTTTATCTTCCACTAAGCGAATTAACGAAGTTAATTTTGAAACGGGTTTCATAGGCTTAGTAGGAAATGTACAAGATGTAGATGATTGGGTTATACCAATAAAAATATTAGGAAAATCAGTCAAGTTTAAGATTGATAGTGGTGCGGATCACACTGTAATTCCTTCTCATGTAGCAAAAACAATGTTGAAAAGAGCTGAAGTTAAGCGCACAAACAAGTTAATTTTTGGCCCTGATAGATCTCCTCTGAAACTTATGGGAAAGATAGTTGAGAACATAGAATATAATGGCAAAAAAATTTTTGGAAGAAATTTACATCATAGATGGTCTTCAGCGATGTTTATTAGGAAAACCAGCCATAAAAATGTTTGGATTAGGTCCTAATATTCTAGGCCATTGTGTGCGTAGCATTAGTAGTTTTGATCCTATCCAGGAATTCCCTACTCTGTTTCAAGGCCTTGGTTTACTAAAAGGTAACTACCACATTGAACTCAGCAATGATGTCAAACCTTATGCTCTCACTTCTCCTCGACGGATACCTATACCGTTGTTAGAGAAAACAAGAGAAGAAATAAAAAGAATGCAGGAATTAAATGTAATTCAACCAGTAGAAAAACCAACTGACTGGTGTTCCCCCAGCCGCTGTTGTAAGAAAGAAAGATGGAAATGTTAGAATTTGTGTAGATTTGACGGTACTTAATAGAAGTATACGAAGGGAATGGCACCCGTTACCAACTACAGAATATAATTTATCTCTTTTGGCTGGAGCCAAGGTGTTTTCAAAATTAGACGCCAACTCTGGTTTCTGGCAAATACCACTTGACGAAGAATCGTCTTATCTTACTACTTTCATAACACCCTTTGGAAGATTCCGTTTTTTGCGTTTGCCATTCGGAATTTCATCGGCTCCAGAGCATTTTCAGCGTAGAATGTCGCAGGTGTTAGAAGGTCTTCAAGGTATCATATGCCATATGGATGACATCCTTATTTGGGGATCCACTCAAGAAGAACACGATGAACGTTTAAAAATGACTTTGAATCGTATCAAAGAAACCGGGATAACCCTAAACAAACAAAAATGTTGTTTTTCTGTCAAGTCAATAAAATTCCTTGGACATGTTATTGATGAATCAGGAATACATCCAGACAAAGACAAGATGGAAGCCATAAGAAAATTTAAACGTCCTACAAATAAGACTGAGCTGAAACAACTCCTTGGGATGGCTAATTACTTAGCACGATTCATACCGAAATATTCAGAGACGTTAGCACCTTTGATTTCCCTCTTATCGACAAAGAACGAATTTGTTTGGGATATACCTCAAGAAAATGCACTAATGAAACAAAGAGATTTTGTCATCCGAGCCAGTACTCGCAATTTTTTACCCTAACAAGCAATCTATCGTAACAGCTGATGCTTCTTCCTATGGTCTAGGAGCAATACTGTGCCAAAAACAGGAAGACTCTACAGTTAAAGTAATCGCTTATGCATCGCGCACATTAACGCCAACTGAAAAGCGTTACACCCAAATAGAAAAAGAAGCTCTTGCGCTGACATGGGCATGTGAAAAGTTTTGTAACTACTTGATAGGCACCAGGTTTCTTCTAAAAACAGATCACAAACCTCTTGTCCCTATCTTAATGAGAAAATCTCTGGATGATTTAACTCCCCGTCTTCAAAGATTCAAAATGAGATTGATGAGATACTCTTTTGACGTTTTTCACACCCCAGGGAAGAATTTATGTGCAGCGGACGCATTATCAAGAGCACCTCACCAAGAAGAGATTCCCGACCTTGAATTAGAGGAGGAAGTTGAAGCTTTCGTTAATTTGGTAACAGACTCGGTCCCTGTAGCTCCACAAAGACTTTCTCAGTTAAAATTAGAACAAGAGCAAGATTCAACATGCAAAATGTTAACGGTCTATGCTTTACAAGGATGGCCTGAGAAAAATAAAGTAGAACCATCATGTCTACCTTACTGGCCTTTGCGATACGAAATATCCTTACAGAATGGATTACTTATGAGAGGAGCTCGAATAATTGTTCCAGACAAACTACGACAAGAAATTTTAGAGAAAATACATGAAGGTCATATGGGAATAAATAAATGTAGAGCTTTAGCTAACTCCACGGTCTATTGGCCTGGTATCAGCAAACAAATAGAGAAACTAGTCCGAGAATGTACATCGTGTATACAGGAAGCTAGAAACCCTTCTGAGCCATTGAAACCAACAAGTTTTCCTCAAAGACCTTGGGAAATAGTAGCTATGGATTTGTTCAAGTTTCATTCTGATTGGTATTTGTTAGTGACTGATTACTATTCACGGTATCCAGAAATCACAAAATTGGACAGACTTACATCCAGCGAAGTGATTTTACATTGCAAATCAATCTTCGCCAGGCATGGATTACCTGATGTAGTTAGGTCTGATAATGGACGACAGTTTGAAGTAACTAGAACCGCTGAATTTCAACAATTTGCAAAAACATATGGTTTCAAACATGTTACTTCGAGTCCAAAATATCCTCAAAGCAATGGTTTTGTGGAAGCTGCTGTTAAAATCATCAAGCTCAGATTGAAGAAATCGAAAGACCCATATTTAGCACTTCTCAGTTACAGAGCTTCACCTTTAAAAAATGGATACAGCCCAGCTGAGTTACTGATGGGTCGGAGATTACAAACAACATTGCCTGTTCCGTTATCAGCACTTCAACCTAGACTTGTTCAAAAAGAGAAGTTAGAAGAAATCGAGGAAAATCGAATAAAAACCCAAGAAAAATATTATAATCGCAGACATAACTCTCATGAACTCAGACCGATAAATCCAGGGGAAAAAGTGTGGATAACAGATAGGAAGGCTGTTGGCACTGTGGAAAAGAATGCAGATACACCAAGATCGTATTTCGTTAAAGGAGGTCAACATATTCTGCGACGAAACAGAAAACATCTAATTCCTACTGCAAAACTGCAGCCACATGCAGTAGAAGATGATGATGTCGCAGATGCTCTCACTACAGAAGTTTCACAGAAAAAAGCTGAAACTTAAACACCAAAAACTACGGGCTCGACTAAGAAAAATAATCAGCCTGTTGTCACTCGGTATGGAAAATTGTAAAATCTCCAGATCGACTCAATCTCTAAAAGGGGGAGATGTGACATAATCTGCAAATAACACGAGCCAACGTTATTTGTAGTCTCAACTATAACTTTAGCTAGCGGGTTTTTAGAACGGCTTCACGAGCGGGATTATTACTGCTTATGAAGAGATTAATGTTACTTGTATGTGTAGTTAAGTTGTTACGTATTAAATGTGTCCGTTTGTCTAAAAGTTTTCTAGTGCTCTTTATTTAACTCAATCCTGATTTTTTTAGGTTAATAAAATACGGGTAAAAACACATAAAAATCCAAACAATCTTATATTTTCCAGTGCTCATATTTCATTCGCATTGACTGATAAACTGAATATTCCATGTCTTATAACACCACATGTTTACCAGAATTTAAATGACAGAACACATGAAGTAGTTATGAAGTAGCAGATTGAAGTCTTCCCGCCTATACCCCCCCCCCATCCTCTATCACTTTTCGTGCAACAATCGTGAAAAGAACGACCAACAGGCATCAGCAGATACGTTTATTTAAAATAGCATGCAAGGTGAAGAGGGAAATTTGAGGTGTGATCTTGCAGCTGTTAAGAACAAGAAAAAGAAGTCAAACTCCGAGCATAGGGTTTTTTTTGTTTCTGAGAACTGATCGGAGGAATTTTCGTAAGTGAATAAATTACGTAAAATGCTAAAAAGACTGCCAGACATTAAAGATTTCTTCTAGAGATGCTGGTTTAGGAAAAAAATAATTTCTCTGTATGGGATGACTTTTTATTTCAGATAAAATTTCCAGAGAAACAGTAGATCAATTGGTATTACCTGAAAGTCATAGAATTAAATTTCACCAATTAGCTCATGACTCATTATACGAGAATCATCTTGGGATAAGGAAAACTAAAGAAGGGATTAAATTATATTTTTATTGGCCAAGCATCTCAAAATATGTAGAGAATTATTGTAGGATGTCAGAAAAATGCTGACTAAAAAGTCTGGAGTGTAATTCAGACAAAATCCCTATTACGGCAGTGTTAGAGCTCCATATTCCTTCACACTGTAAATGTAGACTTGATGGGTGAGATTGTATCGCCTTTGGGAAGAAAACAAATATTATCTGTGTTTAACTGATCAAAATTCAAAATGGCCAGAAGTGATAGCGCTGAAGTCTGTCAGCTAAAGCAACATGCAACGCGCTTTCAGAAATATTCATGCATGCAAGAATTCCAGAAATAATTTGTAGTGATCAGCTTACTAACTTTACGTCGCAGCTAACACGGGAATTTGAAGATAGGTTAGGGGCAAGTCCTAGATTTTTAACCCCTTCAAATCTAGCATTGAATGGTTTGGTGGAAAAATGGAACTTGCCTGCAGACCAGGCGAGTTGGTTGTTAGGAAAAGGGACACGACACTCCCTTTCGCAGATAAGTTTCAGCAGGAAGAATGTACAAAGACCCTTTCAAAAAGTAAAATAGCATAGATGAACAACAAAATTATTTCCTTTTTCCTATCTTTATGTCTTAAATGTATACTGGACTACAGGCATTTACTAATTATATGGTGGCAAATAAGCAGAAGTGTGCTGGAATTATAATTTTTATGAGCTTCTGAAAATTTTGATTAAAAATAAATACATAAAAAAATAAAGGCTTACTTGAGAACAAAATATTTCCTTTTGCTGGTGAAGATTTTATATTAGTAGGTAGAAATGTTCTTCTGAGACAGATTCTGACTTTCTATGCATGTGTTGAAATCCAGTGAGTGAATATTTCAATATAGCTTTGCTATGATAATATGTGGAAATATTCATGTCTTCTTCAATAACCTGAAATGCAGAAGCTATCATTATTAAAAAATATAATACATATATTTTAAGTATAAATGTCCCCTACACAATTTATAAATAATTTCATAAAAACATTCAAGATTCAACTGAACAAATATTGAATAAACCATAATAGAAATATTAAATAATGCAAGGCGTTCGGGAGCAAGGAGTTTCATTTTTGAGCAAGGAGTTCGGGAGTACCTTTGTAAAATTTTCTTGACTGGGTCTGAAAATTTTGGTCCTTATATTAAAAAGAGTTGAAAAATATATACAGTTGACCATCGTGTAACAGCCCCTTGATAAATGACCCTCTTTGTTCTTGAGTTCGATGAGAAAAGATTTGCTACGATACATTATGATGCAAAATTCTTTGAATTAACCAGTCCCTCAACTACTGTTGTTCACTTTCACAAAAATCTTTCTGTCCACTAAATAATATAATTTCTGAGCACTTTTAAAAAGAAAAATGTTGCTCAAAATACCAGTTTTTGAAATAAGTATCTCATTAAGGGAAAGAGATAACTAAATGAATTTTTACATGTGTTACGGGGTTCATTCTCATTTTTCAAAATGAAAATTAAGGAGTTTTTAAGGACCCCCAATTTTTTTTTTTTTTTTTTGGAGTCCACTTTTTTCCAGACTACTGATGCAAATATTCGTAATCAGTATCTGTTCTAGCGGTTACGGCGCCCAAGACAAAAAGACAAATTGCCATCCCTTAACTAAAGGTCAAGATTCGCGGTCGCCACTCGCCACGTGGCGACTCAGTTTAAATAAGTGGCGATGAAAAAAATTCATTACGTTCGCCACTTTTTATTTTATTACATTTATGCGTTTTGGTTTACAATTACTGTTTCATACTCTCTCCAAAATACATGGACAGAATTTACAATTCACTCGGAAAAAAGAACGGCAAAACGTATCCCCTCCCGCCCCGCCTCACCCCTTTTCCATCATTCTATTGTGAATTTATTGACAGTAATCCCACGAAATCGCAGATGCAGCTTACACGCCAGCGAACCGGAGTGACTCACTTCAGTAGGAATGCACAGAATAGAAGATATTCTTGCATTTGCACTTTGCTTGGAACAATCCTTTCTCCAACCACGTGCTTACATAAAAAAAATCCATATTTTATAACAAAGCCACGTGGGACACTGGGACTTCCTGTTTTTAAATGATAAACCACAGAAGTCATAAAACCAGAGATAAAAACAAAAGTATCAGGTTGTAACGAAAGTATTCCGCCATATCTGCTTGAAAAACTAACTTCTAACTCCTTAGATAACTGTAGAGTGGCTGAATACTGATCTTCTTCCACAAGTTCTCGCAGGCTGGCCTTATCAACATCAATAGATCAGCCTGAGCTCTCTGCTTCTTGTATGTCATAGTCCTTGTTTTTGAACTTTCGGTACCAAACCTGCACAGTGCCATATGATACAACAATAGTACTTAAAACTGTACACATAATTCGTTGATATTCTGTAGCTGACTTTTTGCAACAGAAATGGAAGTAAATGATGGTTCTAATCCGATAGAGTGATAGTTCCATTTGAGACACCTTGATGTACTTAATGATAACTATATTTTTTTACAGATGTCACAACACAGTGTTATAAAGTAAGTCTCTTTCTTTCAAATGCCAAAAATCGTTTGACTAAATATGAGCAAATACGCCACACCGAACTGTTTGCTGACGACGTTTGCGGTGGCGGGAAACTTGCGTTACAACCTAATAAATACGACTTGGTTGGCTTATTACATTTAAATTAATTGTAGTTAAAGGTATGCAGTGTTGCTGAATGAAGAATTCAAAGATAAAGCAAGTGCTTTCATAGAACATTAATATGTATGAGTTTTTAAAACGAGAGAGCATGTTTACACATCATCGTAAGCACGTGGCTTCGGCTCCTTTCAGACACATTGCCTTGTTTCTAGACATCCTGACACCGTGCGAAATGCAATAACTATCTATCGCTGGTAGGAATTCGCCAGTGCTTTGATAAGCAAGAGGGAAAGGAGGGGAGAATTCGTATGTTTCGACGTAATATTGAAGCTGAGAAGCAAGGACGTATTTAAGGGCGGGGGCTCCCCCACCCCGAAATTTTGATTTTTTTGTTACTAAAATGATAAAGGACTTTCTGTGAAACATTCTGCCTTTTTTACCATTTGGACCCCTCCGAAATTTTTGGGAACCCCCGCCCCCCCTGCAATGTTTTTCCAGATACGTGCCTGCTGTGAAGAGACTGAAGAGAGTAAAATTCGGAATAATTCAACTTGCAAAATAAAACTCTGTGGTAAAAACTACGGAGAGATTTAATAAATTGATTTTATATCTGAGAGTCAACTGATGAATGTGCATATGTTAATTAACCAATTAAATACCAAAAAAAATGAAGCAAGTCAAATTAACCGATGTATTTAATGTAAATACAAAAGCTAATTAGATTCTAATAATAATTTAAATACTTATTTTAAATTATAATTTAAATAAATTTCAGTTACTATTTGTTATATTTTATGAAAAAGTTCCAAAATCAACGATCTATTCTGCTTTATAGTTTTTAGTTTGAATTGAACACTAAATTACATTTGTTCCAGTGTAGTTGAGTACTTTTTTTGGCGGTTTATACAGTGATTGTATGTATGTTTTAAGACTATTTTTCATTGATAAATAATAAACTGGTCAATAGCACGTGATCGACGATGGTTTTAATGAAAATTTTCAACAAATCTATAATCCGGAAAAATCGGTAATCCGGCACCGCGTCATTCCCGCCGATGCCAGATTATCGGTGCTGCACTTTACTGCATATTCAGCAGAATTCTAAAAATTCCACCAGACAAATTTAAATGAAAAATTAAGTAGTGAAAACTTGAGTAATTTTAAAATTGTAAAAGAAGTCATCCAAGCTTTAATTACTATACCCCACTGTAATGCCTAAGTAGAGAGAATTTGGAGCAGTGTTAAAACTATTATAGGTGACAAATCCACATCAATGGGTAGAGAGTATTTAGAAAACAGGCTATTTGTAAAGACTGCTAAGATTAATTTG
>JAWZYV010016643.1:0-40311 GCA_038373885.1 Cheiracanthium punctorium
TGTTTTCTGGGAAAATCCTTGGGAGGGAGGAGAAGCGCTAATTGATCGTCTCTCGCGGAGATTTTTCGGAAGACTGGATACAACGATGCAATTATCAACCGATCCTCGCCCCCGTGGATAGAGAAAGAGAGTGTACGGGAAACTTCCCCAAAGATGGGGGTAGACATTTTTTTCGAGGAAAATCCAGTACACGGATAGCCCACCTACTTCCACGTGCTGAGATAGCTCGCCCTCCGTAGGTCCATTCTGTTCTGGAGTGAGAGGTCATCCATCGTGTCGGCAAATCCAAAAGACACCGGGCAATTATGTCCTCGGGACATCTCTCTCCCGACATTTCTGTTTTAACTGGAACTCTGTAGTAGGGACCCTCCGATACCTGATATTCTGCGTAAAAAAAAAAAAAAAAAAAAAAAAAAAAAAAAAGCTTTGGCATCTCAACACAAAGCATGCGTTTCCTTTCAGCCCCAGTCCTGTGTTCAAAGTTTGTCTTTTTAAATGACTGGAGGAAGCGTTAAGGATAAAGAGAAATTCTGCGAGGGTTGTTCCTCATCTCATAGCGTGAAGTTTTAAAACAGGAAAAGATCTTATACATATAGTAGTATTTTACAATATTTCTTTATAAGTATAGCGCTTTTGCTCATTTTGAAAGACAATTTTTGTGTTTATTATTACTTTTTTTTTCTTCTTTCTTGACATGATCAGTGGCATACGCAGACTTCCTTCGAGAGGGGGAGGGGGGTTATAAACATAACTTTGTGTTAAAATGTAATATTTAAGCTAAAATAAATGTGTGTAAATGTATAAATGTGTATAAATTAAATGTGTATAAATGTAATATTGTGTAACGTAATATTTAAGCTAAAAATTGAAAATTTGTGGACATTTTGTTAAAAAAATTTTGACAAGGGGGGAGGGGTGAACCCCCAAACCCTCACCCCCTTGCGTACGCCACTGGACATGATGAATACTGGGTGACTGTTGATAAAAGTACATAGTACAGTTTTTGAAGAACCAGTGGAAAGAGAAAAACCGCACAACATTAAATGGGTTTATTTTTTCAAATGAATGTGAGTGTGCGTGTGTGTGTGTGGGGGGGGGGGCGGAATAAAAAATGTAAAGGAGTGGGCATCCGAAAGGGCGCAAACAGAGGTATATTCATGTATTTTGTATTTATCTCTATTGAAAATTGACATTCCGATAATTTTTCAAGGTCAGTGGCCTGATTTTTAAGTGCACAGTAGCCCCATTGCCTCTATAGCTTTTGGTGAAGTGATTTTTTTTTTTTTTGTATCACTAGGGTCCAAGGCCCCCAGACTCGCTACGCTCACTTTTCGTATGAGACATTCGGCCCCTAATCAGGCTTATTCGTAAAAAAGACATAATTTCAACAGACAAAACCCGAAGATTGGATCAGATAGAATGTTACTGAGCTACGCATTGCTTGGTTCTTGCATGTTCATTGGTACATAAAAATTTAAACTTCACACTACAGTAGAACCCCTCCCTCTCATAACACGGAAGATATTTTGTTATGGGAATCCGTGTTGTACGGGTCCTGAGCTATACTACACCTGGCGTGCGGACTCCGCTTATAATCGCTGGAAAAATTATTTGCACTCTTCAGAAACACAATGATTTTCAATGTTGCCATTCAAAAGTTATATTAATTAGGAGCTAAAGCATAATAAAATCAAAACATCTGTTTCAGTTGTATTTTTAATAATGTAAAACCTATTGGACACCCTTCGAATTTGCCACCCATTGCCAGTTTTCATTATTTGGCGACTTGCGTACATGTAAAGTTAATAAAAGCTACGAACAGATAGGATAGCTTGCCACCAATGGCGACTTTTCATTATTTGGCGATTTACACATGCTCACAACCTATAATTACTGTTCACGTAAGGTTACCGGAAAACCATTATCCATATTTTCATTTACATAATCGTTTGCAGATTGGCGTACTTAGCACCACGAATTATACCATCTCGTCGCGCTAGCAAATACTGCTATAATGGCATAGTTAACGCCGCCAAATATTTCTACTGGTAGCAAATAATCCAGCTGGACGAGAACCGGCTTTAAAATAATCTGCATTTTAATTATTTTTTATTTTCAAGATATTAGTTATTCTGTTTTGGAAAAAGGAATAATCGCTAATTCTAAACTCCTGTTGTCTAAGCGAACTTACTAATTGAAAATTGTCAACTTTGTGTTTTGAGTTACTTATTTCATAGTTTTTATTTTGGCGTAAAATGGGCGTAATTCTAACTCATGTTTGTAAATTTCACGCGATTCTAGATACTTGGAAACGCTTTCTTGCAAAGGAATGAATGATTTTATGCCAAATCTGGCAACCATTCGGTTTATTTTTTCAGTTTTTTATTAATATCTTCTAAAATAATTCGATTTTCTAAATTTAAATCAACTTAGCAGGTTCCTCGGAATTTTTCGAATCTGTGGGCACCTTAGTCGAAACTCAAATCCCCGCGGTTTAGGAGGAGATACGCTGACAAGCTTTTGACAGCGGCGGCGACAGCGGCCTTTACTTTTTTTTAGAATAGAGAGATTTTTACACGAAAATGTGTCACACTCTGAGTTTGCAGCGAAGGAGGAAACTGATAAAAACGAAAAGAGAAATAGTTTTAAAAAAATTGCTTGCATTTCTTTCCGTCCGATATTAATATATAAGAATAAAAAATGTCATTTAAATCTCTTTAAAATAGGCCAACGATAGGGATTTAACCGCCCCTAGAAAGTTGTCACCAGGGTGGGCGTCCCCCCCCCCCTACGCGCGCCGCAACGTGCGGGAAAGTTTGAGGATAATATCGGTACAAGGATATTTCAGCCAAGGATATTCAACCATATTTCAACCTACTCAGACTAAGCATCAATGCGAATGCAAGTTGCTCTACTTCTAATCTCCCTCTGATATACCCGAAACCCGATTATCACAGGGGCAAGGGGGGGGGCGGTAGTCCGGTGCCCCTGAAGAAAAAGGGGGCCCATATATATCCCGATTATCTAAATTATGAATTCATATGTACTGAAATAGTAATTGTGGGGAAAACACTGAATTTCCTCTATAATATAGGTATTACCTAATTGTCTATCACTAGATCAAGTTAGAGATATTTTTTTGGGGTGATAAATACGATTTGATAAAAGTACAAAAACTACAGTTAACTTAAATACTAAACTACAGTTAATGCAATTTTCGAGTACAACAGCGGTCAAAACTGGGTTAAAATGCTTAAAAAAGGTAGGCTCAGTAAAGGGGCTTAATGCGTAAAAAAGGGGACAGTAAGGGGGGGCCCAAACTTAATGCCCGGGCCCCGTCTAAAAGTGGTCAGATTTGAACATACCGTACCGCTTTTCCTATTTACTTATTATTTTTCTTTCAACTCTTCTCTGTTTTCTTTTTTTTTCCGCCTCTTTCTTTATCCTCTCCTTTGTGTGTTTTGTATATCTCTCGTCTCTTCTAATTTTAAATGTTACGTGTTTGTGCGTATTGTAGAGTGCTGATAGTATACCAGGACCGAAAACGAAGGAGACGCAAGTTAAACGGTAGAGGCTTCAGGCAAATGTTCGCTTTTCAGATCGTATTTATGCGAGACGGAAGAAAATGCGAGAATTCTCGCGAGAAATCTCGCGCGAGACAAGACTCTGTCTCGTCTCGCGTCTCGTCCCGCAAAATATTTTTTTTCTCGTCTCGCGTCTCGTCTCGCAAAAAAAATGCCTGTCTCGTCTCGCGTCTCGTCTCGCGGGACAATGCGAGAACGCGAGACAATGCGAGAATTCTCGCGTCTCGCGTCCATCCCTAGACCTGTGCTGTAACGTCTACTCACATTACATCATCTTGGAATCGTTGCCAAAGCCTGGAGATGACACTCTGGGCGATTCCAAGTTCCTCGGATACTTCCAGCTGGGTACGTCCACATTCCAGTCGTCCGATAATTCTGCCACGTAAAACATCATCCAAATGCCTCCTTTGTGCCATAACTATGCGGTTTTTGCACTGAAAGGCTTTCACAGCGCTTGTGAACAATTTTACTTCTTTGCCACCATTCCTTATATACCCCTCTCTTACACTCTCGTCATTGTGACGTACCATCCACGCCATCTGGTGGTTTCCTGTAATTTGCATATTCTTCTTCAAGATGTGTGTGATCATTCCACAGGTGAAATTTTTATTTTAGTGCTGTGGCCGTGACGTTCGAAAGACGGCAGCACCTTACGGCGTGCTGCGAGTGCCACGTCACGAGCTGAAAAGCAGTGACGCACTTCACTTGGAGTTCGGGACTGCAACCTGACGAGACGTATTCTTATGCGTCATTGTAAATCATTATTTTTATGTGAATATATAATCGAGAATAAAATGTGTGTTGTCTTGAAGCCTTGTTTTTAAGTATACAGCAGTGACGACGAGGACGGTTCTCACCCTTCGCCCGTCGAATTTTTAAATCTGCGAACTGTTTTCGTAATCCTCTGTTCTGGAACAACTGCGCAGTAGTCATTCATATGGCATCCGTTGGAAGTATTCAAGCTTTCGACCCTGCGGCGGAGCCTTTCTCGCAATACTGGGAAAGAGTCGAACTGTTTTTTGTAGCAAATCAATTAACAGACAAGGAGCGAAAGAAAGCAATTTTCCTCTCCGTCATCGGACCTAATGTGTACTCCATACTACGAAATTTAACTGCTCCGACCGCACCTGCTGAGAAAACTTTGGAAGAATTAAAAACGTATTTGCGCGATTACTATGAGCCTGCACCGTCAGAGATAATCCAACGATTCCGTTTCAACACAAGAAATCGAAAGCCTTCCGAATCTGTATCAGAATATTTAGCGGAACTCAGAAAACTTGCAAAACAGTGCAACTATGGGGATACTTTAGAAACCATGTTACGCGATCGAATGGTCTGCGGAATTTCGAGTGACCTAATTCAACAGAAGCTTCTTTCCGAACCCGAGTTGACCCTACAAAAAGTGTTGGATATTTCCCTAGCTATGGAATCTGCTGCTAGTAACGCTGCTCTGTTGAAAAGTTCAGCGGCGCCAGAGACAGTCTGTGCTTTAAGAGCGCCGAAGAGGCTGCAATTTCGCTCCTCCGATAGTGAATCATCGACGAAAGAAAAAACAAACAGTCGCGGTAAAGTGCCAGGTGGTGTTTTCTGTCATCGTTGCGGTTCGAATCTACACCCATCAGCTGACTGTAAACATATAAATTCGATATGTAATGCTTGCGGAAAAAAGGGCCATCTCCAGAAGATCTGTTATTCGAAAAAGAATCAGAATAGAAAAGGTAATCCTGTAAACAAACAGGAACAACAGAGAAATAGTAAAAAAATTTCTCCGGTGAGTAATACTCACCAAATAGAAGAAAGTGTTGTTCTATACAACACAAATGAAGAAAGTTTAGCACCGCCTCCTATTAAAATATGGGTTAAAATAGAAGGTGCAAATTTAGGCTTTGAGCTGGATACAGGTGCACCTTATTCAATAATTCCTGAAATCACATATAATAAAATTAAAAATATTTTACCACCAATAGGTAAGTCTGATGTAAAATTAAAATCATATACAAAATCAGAAATTGATATTTTAGGTAAGGTTTTGGTCAATGTATCCTTTGATAACATAAATTGTAAACTGCCTTTGCTCATATCTAAACAGGGCAATATTAATTTAATCGGTAGAAATTGGTTTAATCAGTTAAATATATTTTCAGTTTTACATAATTCTAAAATATTTGATAATCATAACACATTAAATATTATGCCTGTTGTCCCATCTGAGGAAAATAATTTGCAATCATTATTGCAAAAACACAAAATATTATTTTCTCCTGGCCTAGGGTTACTCAAGAATGTAAAGGTTAATCTGAAACTGAAAGAATCAGCTAAACCCGTGTTCTTCAAAGCACGGCCGGTGCCTTACGCATTGAAAAGTAAAGTCGAAACTGAAATTGATAGGCTGGTGGATGAAGGAATTTTGGTTCCAGTTAAAACCCCAGATTGGGCAACACCAGTTGTTCCAGTGATGAAACCAAGTGGCATTATCCGTTTATGCGGAGATTTTAAGCTTACTGTTAATAAAATGACTGAGTTAGAGAAATATCCCCTTCAAAATCTAGAGGACTTGTTCGCACAATTGTCCGGAGGAACCATTTTCAGTAAATTAGATTTAAAAGATGCCTATTGCCAACTAGAATTAGATGAGGAAGCTAGTAATCTTACGGTGATTAACACGCACCGTGGGTTGTACCGTTACACCAGGCTCGCTTTTGGAATAGCCTCGGCACCAGCCATTTTTCAAAGGGAAATAGACAAAATTCTAAGGGGTCAACCAGGAACTTCCTGTTATTTAGATGATTTGTTAATTTCAGGGATTAACGAACAAGATCATTTAAAGAATTTAGATATGGTTCTTTCGAAATTAGAACAAGCAGGAATCAAGTTACATCCCGATAAATGTGAATTTATGAAACAGTCTGTGGAATATTTGGGACACAGAATAGATAAAGATGGTTTGCATCCGGTGCAAGATAAATTGGACGCTATTAAAAATGCCCCGGCTCCCACTAATGTTGACGAACTCCGATCCTTTATTGGTTTAGTGACTTATTATTCAAAATTTTTACCGAACATGTCGAATGTATTATCTCCATTATATAACTTACTTAAACGTAACGAAAAATTTAAATGGACGGATGTTAAAAATGTTTTGCAAAATTCCTCACTTTTGGTCCATTTTGATGTAAATAAGGAGGTAATATTAGCCTGTGATGCAAGTCCTTACGGACTCGGGGCAGTTCTCTCACACAAAACCAATCGTGGAGAACAACCGATAGCTTTCGCTTCGCGTACCCTTACTAAGGCTGAGAAAAATTACAGCCAATTAGAAAAAGAAGCTTTAGCTTTAATTTTTGGAGTTGTTCGATTTCGAAAATATTTGTTAGGCAAATAGTTCACACTCTTGACTGATCACCAACCTTTAGTAAAACTTTTATCAGAATCTAAACCAATTCCGTCTGTTGGAGCTGCGAGAATACAAAGGTGGGCAATAATTCTTTCGGCATACGCCTATAAAATTAAATATAGAAAAGGTTCAAATCACGCTAATGCGGATGCATTTAGCCGGCTACCAATGAAGAGAGATTTTGCTGATCCTCCAGCACCTCCAGAAGTTGTCTTACTTCTGCAAGAATTAGATGACAGCCCGATAACTGCCTTTCATTTGCAAAAGTACATAGAATCAAACCCAATACTTTCTCAGGTGAAAGAATTCATTTTGAAAGGTTGGCCGAAACATGTGTCTGAAATCTACCGACCATTTTGGTTATGTAGGCAAGAATTGTCAGTTGAAAAAGGAGTAATTCTTCGGGGACCGCGCGTTTATATACCACAAAAATTCCGCGAGTTCGTACTAAATGCAGGGATGTTAATTCTGCGCCGATTGCGCCGAGCTGCGCCGAAACACAAATTCTTGCGCCGAACTGCGCTTTTAGCCGATTTTTGCGCCGGTCTGAGCCGAATAAGTCATTTTGACTCTTTCAGGGTGCGCCGAAACACAAATATTGCGCCGGTCTGCGCCGAATACGTCATTTTGACTCTTTGTTAAATTTTTGCCACGCTCATTCATCTTTTAAAGCGTGTAAGGAAAGCTAGTTAGCAGTAAAGCAAGATTCAAACTGCGTACGAAAGTTGCATTCCGAAGCCATCCTACCCGCCCCGGATCGGACCAGTCAGGCTTTGTTAGTCACCTCAATCAGGGCCAGCCAGATAGGCAAACAAGTACCGTAATTTATGGAAGAAACGCCGCTGCGTTTATGAGTTTAAAAGTTAAAAAATAGTAAGTGCGGCGTTTCTACCGGGTGCGGCGTTTACAATATTTTTAATTTTTTTTAGCCGATCTTCAACGAAAAATCGAAAAATTCGTTTCGTGATAATTTTCTCAAAAGATGGCGCCACCACCGACACGTACTCTTTAGCGTGCACAGATCACAGCGTAGCGAATCAGAATGCGAACCTACCCCCATAGAAAAGAGGTTTGATCTTTGATCCAGTTTTGGAGGAAGTCAGAGGACCCTAAGATGGGTCCATGTCCCGTGCTCTGAAGTGGATGGCTTCATGCATCCAACCGATGTCTCCTCAATTAAGTAAAAAGAAAAAAAAATAGAAGTAAATCTTTTACATCTACATTTTAGAACTATAATTAAATTTTAATGAAGTTTTGAATATATATTTTGAAGGGTTAAAGTTCTGTAAAATACCGCAAAAGTGCACTACCCTCTATTAAATGCACCCGTTTTTCACATGAACCTCTATTGTTCTTAAAATACTGAATTTCAGCCAAAATTAGTCAATGTTGCGCACGGTGCGAGTTTAACCCTTCCCCCCTCCCCCCCCCCAAAAAAAATAAATAAAGTTAATCTGAAAGATTTTTTTTTTCGCAGTGCGGCTTTGCACCCTGTGCACTCTATGGAATAAACACTGCCACCTAATTGGTATGCTCAAGAAATGCTGAGTGCTTTTAAAATAAATCCCAATGTTATATATAAAAAATAATAAATAATACCATCAAGAGTTGTTACACAACATTCAGTTTAAAGCAACAATTTGCTGAAGCAAGCTCATTACGTAATCAACAGCTGGCCATCCGCGGGGGGGGGGAATGTTTACATTTAACTGGAGATTCTTCTCACACATCGATAGCTGTTTTCATTTTAATGGCGCCTGGTAGTCTGTCCGAGCTTTGTGCGGATGCAAGAAGGTTTTTAGAAGTTATTTTCTTATTTCTATAAATTTGCCTTTGTGAATATAAACATTGATATCTGATTATTTGAAAATAGAAATCGTAAGCTTCGTAAAATAGTGGCAAATACTTTAAAACATTCTATGGGAAGGGGGAGAAAAAAGGAGATTTTTTTACCGTTTATCCAATTTCTACCGAAATATATCCGATCAACTTAATAGCTTTTTTAATAAATTAGGTCTAATAAGTAATGCAACATATTTTTCATTTATTTATTTTTTGTTAATTAAGAAATTATTTTAGAAAACATTGAATTTTATCTGGCATTGACTTCTGACCACGATCACCCCCCCCCCCCACACACACACACACACCAACGATCGTGGCTGCGGCGTTTTTGACGATTTTCTAGCTAAGCTCATTTTCGTGGGTGCGGCGTTTCTTCCATAAATTACGGTAATCATCGCAACGGGCACCGTTTTTTGTTTATGAAGGGGCACGATTTGCTATTTGGAGATGAAACATTATGGACCAATTCGTTTTTCAACATGTACACATGCATTGTTTTTTTTTTTTTTTTTTTTTTTTTTTGAATTGATATTGTACCTTTTTGAGAAAGAAAAATGGAGGAAAATGTTTTTTTGGTGCAAAATAAATCTGCTGTCTTTAAATGAAAACTTAAAGGAGAAATCAATACGCCTTTCATAACTTGTTATTCGAAAAGTTTTTATGTATTCACACTGTTTACAAAAGCGATTCATATGTTTTACCTTTTCGAGCTTAAAAAAAAAAAGCCCCCTCCTCTGAAATGGGTAACGATCCGCCACAGCTCTATGTATATGTATTTTCCCGATTTGAACTGGCACTATTTTTTTCGGGCCCACCACTGAAGCAGGTCACGAGCCGCCACTGGCTGTTATAGAAAGTGGACAGATTCTATTAACGGAAGGGAAGGATAGACTTGCAATACCATTACAACTATTAGAAGAAAATGAAAACGCTCAAGAAGAAATTAATAAAAATAAAAAAAAGAATAAATAGAAAAATAGATAACTTATGATACTTAATTTGTAATCTCATTATTAATTTCTCATAATCTTAATTTTTAACTTCCCATAATTCTTAATTTCTCTCAACAGTCATTAAATATTTTTTGTTTACATTTGCTTTGTATATTGTGTTCAAGTATTATAGATGAATATGTAAATATTAGATGAGGTTAAATTACTGATACAAAAGCATATGCTATTAAAAGTACACACATTTAATTATTCTAACCATCAAATTTATTTTGTTTTCGATACTGCTTACCAATTACGTGTTGTTGTATAAGAGGTATAATATTTA
The DNA here is from genome assembly GCA_038373885.1 of Cheiracanthium punctorium. Lineage (NCBI taxonomy): Eukaryota > Metazoa > Arthropoda > Arachnida > Araneae > Cheiracanthiidae > Cheiracanthium > Cheiracanthium punctorium. Next base: position 10,102 of record JAWZYV010016643.1, read on the forward strand.
GGTTTTCAAAAATCTCCATTTAGTACTACTTGTGATTTGTAATAGAACCAAAGAATGAGATAGAAGCTTTTGTTTTAAAATTTAGTTTTCATTTTATTTGTGCTCTCTTTTTCGAGAGGAAGATTCCCTAAATAATTCTGAAAAAGAAAAAAAAAAAGGGACAGGGATTGGCAACCTGTGGCTCGCAAGCCGCATACAAATCATACTCATGGTTCTTGAGTAGGAAAAAAATGACTTAACCACAGAAAGGTTGCTGACTCCTGATATGTATTGTTTTTACCAAGTTGCTGATAGCATAGCCTGTATACACCCTTTTTTTCCCACAGCTTTCCTAAAGTGCTTTCAAATAGTGTTTTGCTTTTAGCAAATGGTGTTTGCTCGCAAACTTTGCTTTTCTTGTATGCATTTATTGTGTTCCTTAATCTTCAATTTTATGCTTCAAAATCATGTTAATTCTGATCTCGAATCTTAGTTTTCCTCTCGGAAACTATTTTTTGTGCTCCCGAGGTGCTCCCAAATGGAATTTTTCTGCTCCCAAATAGAATTCTTCTGCTCCCAAATGGAATTTTTCTGCTCCCGAGGTGCTCCCAAATGAAATTTTTTCTGCTCCCGGGGTGCTCCCAAATCGAGTGTTGGAGTTAACATCCCTGTAAATGAATTACATGCTGGTCATCGTGGCATGACGGTTGTAAAGGGCCTAGCACGTTCAAGCGTTTGGTGGCCAAACGTAGATAAAGATATTGAGGAAAAGGTTAGAAGTTGTATTTCATGTCAGGAACAAGCTTCTAGTCCTCCGGCAAAATACATTCCTTGGCCTCAATCGAAAGAACCCTGGGAACGTATTCATATAGACCATGCTGGTCCTTTCGAAGGTAAACTAATATTGGTTGTGGCAGATAGTGCTACAAAATGGATAGAAGCTATTCCAGTGGCTTCTACGTCATCAGCGACAACAATAGCAGCTTTACGTGACCTGTTTGCGCGATATGGCATTCCAAAAACGATTGTGTGGGATAATTCTACATCTTTTGCAAGTACAGAATTTCAAAATTTTGTTAGAATTTTAGGCATTGCTCATATTTTTTCTCCACCGTACCACCCAAATTCTAATGGGTTGGCGGAGCGTGCTGTTAGAACAATTAAAGAAGGAATGAAAAAATTAAGAGTTGGCACTTTTGCCGAGAGGTTACTAAACATTTTGTTTGCATATCGACGCGCCCCTTTGCCTTCCACGGGCATTTCACCTGCTGAAGCTTTTTTGGGCCGTTCACTTCGAAAACGTTTAGACCTTCTACATCCTGATCACATTCGAGATACAATCAAACATGAGACTGACGCACGTAAATTTAAACACGGTGATAGTGTTTGGGCTAGGTCATTCAATAAAGTGACACCTTGGATTCCAGCTAAAGTCATTTCCCCAATAGGAAACATTCTGTACAAATTAACATCGACTGATGGAGTACCCTTGTACAGACACATAGACCAAGTCCGTGCATCGTCATCATCCGATAATTCACTGCCTCTTCAAACAGACTCTGCTCCTACTGGTCTACCACCCGAACCAACTACGGACGTTTCTGAGGACTCTTCTACTGTTCGTCGGTCCACGAGATCCTGGCGACCTCCGGATCGACTGAACTATTCCTAAAGGAAGGGAAGAGTGCTGTGGCCGTGACGTTCGAAAGACGGCAGCACCTTACGGCGTGCTGCGAGTGCCACCTCACGAGCTGAAAAGCAGTGACGCACTTCACTTGGAGTTCGGGACTGCAACCTGACGAGACGTATTCTTATGCGTCATTGTAAATCATTATTTTTATGTGAATATATAATCGAGAATAAAATGTGTGTTGTCTTGAAGCCTTGTTTTTAAGTATACAGCATTTAGAGATCAATTTCTGTGTGATTCTGAATTATCCTTAATTTATGGACATGAGTGTATATATAAAGTGTAAAGGAGGACATATGAAAAGAGGTTGTCCCTTGTCAGAGTAGAATAATTGTGTGCTGCAAACTATAATAGTAATATTACTACATAGTATCAAGTTTTAGTTAAAGTAATTACCCGTTCAAGAAACCAAGGTAAACACTTGTGTCTAATTTAACAATCCAAAAAAAGAGATATAATTTCAAATAAGACTAAACTTATTTCGGAAAAAACATTATCACAATATGAAAATATATTATTCAATAAAATCATATCATTAAAACCGTTTAAAAACTGATAAAATCTACGAGATGTTTCTACCACATTTCATGGGCGTAGTCATGTAGAAATGCCTCCTATCATTTTTTCAATTTTATTGAAGTCTACTATGATAGGCCATTCTTATTGCCCAGTTCAAGAACGACCTGTTACAATAGACTTTTAAAAAATTGAAAATATTGCCAATTAGAAAAATAAAAAATATGCATACAGGAGGGAAAGGATAGAAATAACTTCGACAAATGACGCAATCAATGATATGGCACATGCGCCGATTAACTGCGATTGGAACACTCTGATCAAGAGGGGAAAGCAGCAATGGCAGGAGGCATTTCTATATTACTATGGCCATAGGTAGTCGAAAGATCTCGAGATCGAAGGTAGTCGAGAGATTTTAACGAAGCTTTTAAAGTTTTAATGGCATGTTTTTATTTAATAATTTGAAGGAACTCTGTTTTATTAATGTTTTTAAATGAAAATACATGTTTAAATATACTGTATAGAGAGCTATATAATTGCACAGAAGTTTTAAAATTAACATAAAAAAATTAATAATTTTAATTTGTAAGGTTGAGTATATGATGATGCAAAGATAATGCTGTAATTATTTGATCATGAAATTTAACTTGATAAGAATTTAAAGGATACCAATCAATAAGACTGTTGTATGCTAAACATGCATAATGTTCAGTTTCAACTATTTGAAACGATTCAAAGTGCGGCAAATGATCAGACAAGTACAATTTAACTAAGAAATACAAATCTCTTTTATATTTGACAATGTTCAAAATTTCCCCAAAAACAATGCTGTCATTGATAAATTTTACAGGTAAAAAATTGTGTAACCCGTATTGCATTCCTCTAATAATTACTTTATTAGACTGGAAAATTTCCTCACTAATTTTGCTAACTTTCTGTAGAATTAAGTCTTGGATTAATGTATTATACATGCTTAAAATTAATTTCTTCGGCATATGAATTTCAGAGTCCGATTTCAAAAAATTGTTTGAAGTACTGTGGTAGCACTGTAGTAACTGATGTCGATGTGTTAAAGTATATGGGATATTTTTAAACTGTCTTACATGCTGCACTACTTCTTTAAAATAAGCATGTTTTGCTTCAAACCTGAAACAATAATAACGCATAGGAGGGCCATAATTTATGATATGCAGTGGATAATGCAACATAAAATGCTGCTTAGGCTTTAAGGCTTATCTGGAAATAAATATTTAAATTTTGACAAATGATCTTTCAATTCGAATTCTAATAAGCTAACATAATCTGTTGTAAATGTTGTTGAAAATATAAGCAGTGTTATATATTTCAAGTGCATTAGAAAACTCCAATATTCATTTGACTCTAGAATAAATTCACCAATAAGAAAAGGTATTAATCGAATGAAACACCAATTTCTTGCTGCTGTTCCAGTTATCATATCATCATTTAATTTCTGTTCAACAGGCTTATCAACAGAATATCTATTTTTATAAGCAAAATGAAAAATGCGTTGGTTTTAAAAGTTGTAGAGTAATTACTTTGGAATCAATAAGTTTGCGCAAAACTAAACATATTTCGTATGTTACAACACCTTCCAAAATATCATGCATTGCATCAGGTGGCAAACAGTGCAATGCATGACAGTAAGGAATATCACTTATAACAGATTCTGCTTTTATTCCACACGAAAAATTCTGTGATATATTTCCTGAACACATTATAGTATTATATTCATCAAGAGTTCGGATTTTAAATTTAGTAGGATTAATTGCTGTTTGAATATTATTTCTGTCAATTGTACATACCTGACAGGGATACATTACCTTTGGAGAAAAACTCTCATTAAACGCCCCCAAAAAGTGACTTCCTAAGTTATCAGCTGAAAAAAAGGAAACTGCTCCTTTTAATACCCCAATATGTGGAATATGAATCCCTTCATTTGCAAGAATTTTTAAATCAGAAATCAATGGTGTGAGAATTGCTTTTAGTCCAAAATATTTCAAGTCATTTAAACGGCACAAAGTATTCAATTGAATAACATTTAAACAAGAACGATTATAAGTTTTCAGATTACCTAACACAAAATAAAAAGAACACATTTTATGTTTTCCTCAATGGGCACCTATAGGATTCACTACTTCAAATTCATCAAAGTAAAACAGCAAAGATAAAACTGGATTATTATCTCTTGATGAAAACAGCGGATTTTGCCTATAAAATAAACCATCCGTAAAATCTTCATACACATTTTCCTTGTGAATAATTGGCATAAGTACTTGCTTTATTACATCTTCATGACGGAGGAGGTTTTTGAGTGTCTGAACTAATGATATATATTGGAAAGAACGAAGTTGCCTTTTATCATTTCTCCCTAGCATAATCTATTGGGGCTCTATTAATCCAAATTCATTTTTTAAAAAATTCATCCTCATGTGTGCAGTTTCAAGATCTAACCTGAACCATCTTAATTAAAACTTTCACACAGCTTAGTACTTTATTCTGATTTTCCTCTACATTTTTTTAAAATATTCAAAATTGAATTTTTAGCCACTTCAAATACAAGTCCATTGATGTTTTTTATTTCTTCAGTTATTTCTTGAATAGAAGCTAAAGTCAAATGATGTTTTGCTAGTAACTTCAACAGAAATGATGCAAGACTATGCTGAATATCTGTGCAGCTAATAGGAATGTCAGAGTTAATTTCAGTAAGTTCAGTATTTTCACCAAAATCTTTTGCAATCATTTCTGTAGATGAACATGACTCTCCCACAGCAAAATCTAAATTCCTTAATGAGTTAACTTCATTAGTACTTGTAACATTTTTATGATTATCTGAGATGTGCGCTTTTAGAGAAGAAAAATTTGTATATTTTTTTGTACAGCACTTAATAGGACATTGCACTTCCTGTTTTAGTTTAATGTGTGACTCATAGTAGGACACTAATTTTGAAATTCCCTCCGACTGATACCCACAGTAACGACAAATTTGCTTTTCACAATCTTTAGCAAAGTTACGCTGTAAGTGTTTTCGCCTAATATGACTTTTGTATGCTGTAACTGTTTTAAAAGATTTATCTGAACAGCCTTTTTTACAGAAAATTTTAAAATTTGGTTTGTGTTCATGTTTTACATGTATATGTGAAAGAAGACGATTTTCCGTAAAAAACGTTTCAGCACAAACTGGACAATGGTTCATAACTACTTACATTAAATAAAAGCATAAATTACAAAACTTAATAAATAGATTAATAAAGATTAAATAATAAATGGAACATTTAATTTGAACTTTTAATAATAATTAAAGAAATATATTTTTATTTCTTTAAGCCTATGGTTTTCTTAACTAAATATAGCACCCAGTACTGTAACATAACATTCTCTAAACATTCATTTCAGTAGGAAATCTAGAAAATTTATTAGACTGAATTATTTCCCCAAAATGTTCTATTTAAATAAAATTTTATACATTTCCTGATCAATACGTACGTACCATTTACTTTCATTCATCACCCTGATAAAGAACCAGATTTTGTAGTATCATTTATTTCCTTCTTGACAACAATAATATACAGCGGCGCAGCGTCAAATTTAGGGCCCCTGCAGAAACTGAAATTCCCACCCACCCCCACACACAACGCACTTCCTTTTATAGTTAGTTTTTCCTTTGCTACCAAGCTTTAGATCAACTTAGAATATAATATACAGAGAGAGAGACTATTTTGTATGCATTTTTAACAAGGGGCTACTTAATGAAAAAATTAAAAAATTTCCTTTTTTTTTGTGTGTGTGTGTGCATGGGGAAGGGAGGGATGGGCATCTAGGTCATACTGCGCAAACTTTGTAGTGACAGAATCACAGGGAAGAATGCCTTCCCATGGAGGTCTTTTACAATGAAACTTAAGTCCAAATTCTCATCATAATTTAGGAAAACCCAAACGGACTTGCTCGTTTGCGAGGTCAAATCCTGACTATACTGCCCGAATTGTTTGGTTTTTGAGACTTTCTTAACATTATGTGCCTCCTACAAATAATAGATACTTGTAGCTCCCTCCCCACTTTAAAAATATAAATTCTTGCCTTTTTATTTTAAATTTTCCAATCTAAATGTTTTTGTCATTTTTAATAACAAAATCATACTGAATTCCCAATGCATTTTGAATGTATAGCAAGGAGTAGGTACCATTTCAGAAGTTTCTGATTGGGAGGAGGTGTCAAGAGTATTTAAGAACTTCAAAATATAGATTACTCAATATACAGAGAGCAGATTTATCATTTTGTCAGCTGTAGGGAATTAGCTGTTCCTATGCACTTGATTAGATAAAAATAAATTGTGAATAAACATAGCTTTTAATTTACTAGAAGCATGTTTCTGCAAGTGTAACGTCACAGGTTGGGTTAGACAGAAGAAATTTATTGAGTATGTGGTGTAAGAAACCTCCCCTAAAGAGTTAACCTATCCAGTTATAAGGGGTAATAACCCCCCCCCCTTTCCTGAAGTTTGTAAATTGTTGGGATAATTAGGGCACATATTTACAATTTTTAACCCTATAAATAACTTTTTTCGTATCTATCCATTACAGGGGGCCATAAAAAAAATATCAGTTGCATAACACAAATTATATGAGTTATATAACTGATATTCAGGGTTGGACTTTTGATGTCCAAAAGTGGTTTTTGACACGACAGAGGTTAAAATCTAATTTTTTTCTAGAGCAGGTTTAGCCTACATGTAGTTACGACAATGTTTGAGCTAGCAAAAAAAGAAAGGTGGGTCTTTTTAGTAAATTTTATTTCTTCCCGTCTTTATTCAGAGCACAAAGAAAAACATGCATGCATAAAATAGAAATTACAGCTTTCATAATGAATACAAGTGGAAAGTGATTATAGATGATGAAAAAAAAAAAAATCAATGAGAAAGTGCTAAATATATCAAGATAGTTATCAGTTCTGAGTAAACATTTCTAGTCTTCAAGTTAAAAAAAAAGTTTTAGAATGATTTAAATTTATTAACTTTTAAATGCTTGAAATTTTAAAATGTTTTTTTTTGTCTTTAACTTTCTTAGGTAAATCATGGGAAAAGACCTTTTAAAATCCTAATTTATTTTACGCAATTAGTTTACGGCTAAAAAACAGTTGTATTGAGTATAGTTGTATAGTATGGTAACAGTTGTATTGAGTATACAGTTTGTTGCCAATCGGCAACATTGGGCTTTAGTTGAAAATATAGTTTTCCTTAAAAAAATGTAGTAGTATCAAGCAATATGAATTTTAAGAACTATGATAAAGAATTTCTAAAAAGTACTTTGAAAATTATTAATTATTATTATAAATAAAAATATTTATTGCAAAACATAGCAAAAAATCAATGTGGAATGCAAAATAGTTTTCTTTACAATACTTGACCAGTGGCGTAGCAAGGGGGGGGGTTAGGGAGGTCATACCCCCCCCCCCCATGAGGATTTTTTTGCAATGCAAAATGCGTATTCTTCTCTACATTATCACACACACACATATACATATATATGAGTTGCAGTAGTCGTAACCCCCCCCATGAAAAATTTCTTTCTACGCCCCTGTACTTGACAGTACAATTACCAGGCATTTAGTTAAGAAATTGTATCCAAGGAAATATTTGAAACAGTTATTTTCATCAAAACAGACTCCAACACCACATTTTTCATATTTCGTTACTGTGCATCCGTTGCAGTTTGAGAATTTGCAGAGAATAATTTGTAAAAAAATATCTTGTATACAGAAAAAAATCCCCTACAAATAGCTTCACTCATTATTCAGTAAATCTTAATTATTCCTCATAATCTAAAACCAAAACGGCCCATTTACTCCAGGCTTAATAGAACTCATGCCTATTGTTGCCAACTAGCAACGTACACAAAAATCTGCCGTCAACATATATTTTATAGAGGAATATCAAAATAAAATAATAAAAATAAGATAAATACTTTACTTTTCCACATAAACAATTTTACTTGATCACTGCAGAATAAAATAGAGTATTTGCATGCTTCCAAACAAAACAAAAAGCACATACAGCAGCAATTGAAAATTTACGTATATCTTTATTCTTAAACAACACTAGTGCTGCAAATTAGGTGTTGAAAATTAATTTAATGATATTTTCAGTATGTATCTTATAGGCAACATTAGGCATTAGAGCTTCAATATTATTCTAATAGTACTGCAGACAGACTTTTAAGGGTCAAACAGCAAATTTTACGCAATAGGAACAAGAGTGAAAAGTGAAACTTTAGTAATGAAAAAACCAAACTAAAAATAATTGAAATTAAAAAAATATGTAACGATTAAGATTTTTAAAACAACAGATCATAAAATGAATGAAAAATAGAGATATACAGATATTACCTGTTCTGTTTCTTTTGGAACAGCATAGACTGCTGCTGTGGGCCTTCTGTCTGTTGCTGCCAAACTTGCTTGAGTGAGTTTAGTAAACAGAAAGAAGTTTCCCCACCTATTGTGCATGCTTCATTCTGCCGCCGCTGTTTTTACCATGGCGACTGACGCAATTGTTGTGGAAAAGACAACATTTCCGATTTGTGTCTGAAAAGTTTCTGGTAAAACAATGCTATTGCAATTTTACAACAATTTCTGTTGTATATCTTATAGATTTCAGATAATTTCATCAAACGTTTCGAAATTTTTTTACAGTGTATATGAATAAAATACAGCAAGAAAAAAAAAAGGATGCAATAAATTATAACAATTAATATAACTTGATGTAAAACTGTGAGAGTATTATTAAGAAAAGGGAAAATACTATTCTCTTTCGCTCAACGAATGAAACATTTTTGCATAAAATATCTAATGCATTTCATTAAAAATAAATAAATAAATATTTTAAAGAAAACCTAGTATTTAGAAAGAATTTAAAACCACAATCAAATTAAGCTAATCTGATCGTGAAAAGTTTTTTTTTTTTTTTTTTTTTTTTAAGAAAAACAAATATTCTCTCAAGTCACAGACTGGAGTTTCTTTTTGCATTTTTAAGTGGAACGGTTAAAACGACCCTTCAAACAAATGTTTAAAATAAAAAGATTTGGGGACAGACGGGACACTCCCCCCACTGTAACCTCCTCTCCCTATTACGATAGTTCATATGTACAATATGCTTAGGAAACCTGATAACAATCGCTTCTTTAGACAAGGATTATCACCGCTCCCAGACCAACTGAAAATTTGGAGGGTCACATGAAGATTTGAGGGGGTCACATGTCGAATTTAAGAGCAGAAAAAGGAAATTTCTTTTAAATTTTAAAACAAACGTCCGTCTGTTTAAAAATTTTTATACGAAGTGTTAGGAAATGGGGATACAGCCCCCCCGTGCCCCCCTCATCGAACCTACGCCTATGGTTCATATGTATTGTACTCTTAGGAAAACCTATTAACAATAGCTTCCTAAGGAAGGCTCATCACTGCTTCAGACCTACTGAAATTTTTGGGGGTGCACAGGAAACCTTTGAGGGGGTCACATATCGAATTTTAGAGCAGAAAAGGGAAGTTTCTTTAAAATTTCAAACATGTTTATTTTTTTTAAATTGACGAAATTGTTCAGGGTTGGGCACAGGAGGACACGTGACCCCCTGTACCCCCCCCCCCAACCGACGCTACGCCAATAGTTCATATGTTAAAGGAATCATGGCGTTTTTACCGTTCGCGTTTTTTCCGTTTGGCGTTTTTTCCGTTCGCGTTTTTTCCGGTTGGCGTTTTTTCCGTTCGCGATTTTTCCGCACAGCATTTTGACGATACAAATACTGCATTGGTTTTTGACCATAAAAATAAAATACATTTGAAATTTTAAAAAGGTACATAATACAAGTTTTTTTCTAATTTATTGGAAAGCGCATATACATAGTTCATGGGTGCTCCTTAAAAAAAAAAAAAAAAAAAAAAAAAAAAAAAGTCAGTCGTAGCCTGCATGTCAGAAGTGAAAACTTTTTGTCAAGCTTAAAAAGATTTCTATTTACGCAGTTTAACAGGTTTTGACACATTATCGTATTTTATTAACAAAAAATAAACATTCATGAATGTTTATTCATATTTTTATACATTTGAAATTCTTTGTAAAAAAAAAAAAATTAAATGGTTTTATTTAAGGCTATAAGGGAAATTGCACATTTATTTATGATATTCTCACAATTTCACATATTTTTGTACGTTTGTACACATTTTAACGCAATTTTCACTGGGTTAGCATTGGAAATCGTTGATTGTTTAATTTAATTACATTTCAAATTTCGCACTCGATTTGTGTGCAAATTTAAAATTTAAAAACAGATAGGGAGTGCACGCATAGGCCGCTATGTGACAGAGCTGGTATATGCGTACGGTATACATCACGATACACATTTTTCTCCACTTGTTGGATTTTGTTCGCTTTTAATGAATAATTATGTAAGTGAATTTATTAATTATCATTAATTGTGTATATCTCTCTATCTCTCTCATGTGATAGAGTTTTTATGTCCAGAACAATTTACTTTTTTAAATCTTACATTACAATATGTAACTATCTTATTCTACAGAATTGAAATAAAGAATGTAATACGAATATGCAGTTTTCCGCCTAACATTATAGTAAAAACAAACACATAAGTTTTGTAAAGTAATTAGTCATTATAAGATTTGCACTAAAAACATACATAATCATGAAAAAACTGAACTTTTTAAACAGATCCTTCAATGCTAATCTTAATGTTACACCATGCTTCTAAATCAAACTATTTAGAGAAATTATCCAAATTTTAATATTAAAGTAAATTGACAGAATCTTTACAACATTTGGTTTGATTCAGTCTAAATTTTAAAATCGTTTGGAAACTGATTAAACGCGAAAACAAGTTTTCTAGCTTTAACATTTTACTAACAATCTGTAGTCTAGAACATTGTGTTTAATCCTGACTGTTACCGTTTTTAAAAATATTGCGTATGTAGAAGTTAGAAAGTATCCATATTGGTAATGTTTCATCTATAATACTTTAAGAATTTTTTAATGTAAAAGAATTTATTATAAAGTAAAAAGTAATATCTTTTATACTTAAAATTATTAGAAGTAAAAGATAATTCACAATTTCAAATTAAATTTGTTTATTTTTCCTATTAGTGTGTAATGTTTTTGTGTAGTGTATTTAAAGTAAATTAGGAAAAATCTAATATGAAAAAATAATATCCCATGAGCAAATGGGGTATCTATTTTTCCTGTTAGAGTATTTACACTCATTTTTCCGTTGTCTTGAATATTAAAATTTGATTTGAATCATTTTATTAGTTTATCTAATGTACTTATCAAAATAATAGCAAAGTTGCTAACTATCATGAAAATGAAGCTTAAAATATATTTTTATACATGTTTAAAATAGCATATTACTTTTATTGATAGGTAAATTAATTAATAGCTGGGTGTTTTAGGATAAGTTTAAAAAATAAAAAAAATCTGATTTAAATTTAAAAAATATGGTTTAAAAAATCGGATTTTTTTTAATGAAAAAAAAAAAAAAAAAAAAAAAAAAAGAATCCGTATTTCTGGGTCAAAGCGATCCTGAGTTACAGCCATTAAAAGATTACTATACCATGAAAATTTACTGATTTTTCAAAATTTCAGAAATTTTTAACTTGGAAATACATTGCTTAAAAAATTAAAATTAATCTTTCTCATCTGATGTGATAGTACTACGTATTAACCAAAAACCATCAATGTCCAAAGACATCATGTTTAAGCCATATTCGTTAATAATAAATGTATTTACCTTAAAACTAGTGTGTAAACATTGAATTGAAAAGTATTATGTAAACAAATTTAAATTAAAGAAGTATATTTTAGTAGATGTGTTTTAAGAGTTCACCATCACTCCATTTCGGTTGCAGCCGCAACCCCCAGCTCGCAGCCACCGCAGCTCGCCGCAGCTGCCACTCTTGCTTGCTCCGTATCTCTACCCCCAGGCAGTTGATTGCGCAATCGTTAGAGGGGAGATTTTTTTTTCCCATTAGAGGGGAGATTTTTTTTTTTCCCACAAGTGATCGATAAGGGAACTTAGAAAAATTTTCGCGGTGTTGGGTAGATAAAATAATAAAGGTGATAACCATTCTTTTAGCTTAAGATATTTACGAAAACTAGAAAGAGTTAAATTTTGGTGTATGCTAAGGATAAATGCGTTTTTGATTTATTATTATTATTTTTTTTTAAGGAAAATTCTGTTTAATAATGAAATCTTGAAAAATATTTTAACGAAAACGAAATCTACTGTATGGATTTGCCCCTAAAAGTTAACTTCACGGCACGCCAGTTGACAGATATGCTGTACAGATATATGCTTCTTATAAGTTTAAAAATATTAAGTCCTACCCGCCAACCGGTCCTATCATGCAAACCTTTTACAGAATTGTGGAAATAATTGTGTTTAATGTTAGGATTAGGGGAGACTACGAATTTTTAGACATAAAATGGTATTGGCTATATCATTAAACCTTTTAAGCAAGTATTCAAGAACTTTTAAAATCCTATACTATTGAGGATAAAAATTAAAGTTAGGTTCATTAAGAAATTAAGATGAATGACATGTTTTATGCAAACTTTTTACAGAATAGTAGAAATAATTACGTTTAATGTTAGGATAAGGAGACTTTGCGAATTTTTTACTGATAATATGGTATTGGCTATATCTTTAAACCTTTTAAGCTATTGATAAATTTTAAAAATCCTGCAGTATTGAAAATAAAATATGGTTTTACACTAACAGATTGGAAATCGTGATTATGTGGAATGTCTTTAGAACTTAAGGATAAAATAAGTTACAAGCGCGTAAATACAATTGCAGTTTTAGATCTACCTATCAAGCTGTAAAAGGAATAAAGTTATCAGAAAATAAGGTCTTACTTACTTGAAAGCCCACCTTGCTGAATTTTCTACTGCGTTTCTTGATTAACGCTAGCAGATCAGGAAAACAGAGTAAAAATTTAAACGATTTTACTTCTGATTCCCAAATCAGCTGGCTGTTTCATACACTTCTTTTGGCATCATCCAGATTAAAGTACGTTTTTTTATGGACATAAGATAAAAATAAGCATACTGCTGTTAAACTAAATACATAATACCAATGAAATAACACTTCTTGAAATATTTAACGGTTTAGATGTAAGTTTTTCTTGTAACAAAGGATACATTTTAGGGATTAAGAGAATATTTTAAACTTTTATCTACATAACAATTGTATGACATTATAGTTAAAAAGTAATAAAATAATTCAATAATAGGAATGTTTATATTTTAGGTACCAAAGCAGCATTTACCCAGATACGTATGCGTTTTGCGGTATAAGACCACACTTTAAGTACAATAGAGCAGTATATTTCTCAAAATAAAATTTATATCCACAAAAAGTACATTATCTTAACCCACTAGAACCTTAATGTTTCAAATAACATATAGTGAAACCAATCTTAACAAATGTTTCATTCTATTGATAGACCACATTTTACACGAAAATAGAATATCTAAGCAAAACAAAAATTGAAAAACAACATGAAAAAGTTAACAAGCATTATGAAAACTTGTACGTGTGTGCATGTGTGCGTGTGTGCCTGCGTGCATGTGTGCGTGTGTGTGCATGTGTGCGTGTGCATGTATGTATCTATGTATGCATTCATGTGTGTATTATAAAGCGATACATTTTTTAAACTAGATCACGCATATCAGTAAAATGTTAAAACAGGAAATACATTCTTGTAAAGTATGAAAGTTCCTAATTTTAGAAAAACAAGTTACAAAAAACGTTTAGTTATATTCATCTAACTTAGAAAAAAAAATATTATTTTGATGCAAATAATGTTATCGGATCTTGTTGCTATATATTTTTAGGTTTTAGAAGGTATGTGCGCAATGATTATACCACAAACGTACTTTTACTAACTAATAAGTAACTTTTTTCTAAATCATGTATTAACAAAGTACACAGCATATTAAAAGTAACAAAAAAATTTTACAAGTTTTACTAAACAAAATACTAAACGCCAGTAGCGCAGCCAGAAATTTTTTTTAGGGGGGGTCCAAATTACTCGGACTCGGGGGGGGAGGTCAGACCCCCCTCCCTAAAATGATCATGTTGCTGTTCACAGGGCCCCCGTACATGATACCCATATAAGTGTTTGTAGGGGGGGGGGGAATGGTCATCTCAGACAGGCACTCAGCACTCATCCCTCCCCCGGAAGAAATGTTTCGCGAATTTTATCTTTACAGAAAACATTTGAAATTTTACCCTCAGGCCCCCAGAAAGCACAGAATGAGTGCGAATACCTATATTCTCCCCCCAGTGGCGGATTTTGCTCTTGAGAGGCCCGAGACGCAACTCAATTTTGAGGCCCCCTCTACTCAAAAAAAAAAAAAAAAAAAAAAAAAAAAATCACTAACTCTAACACCTTTACATTATTACTAATTATTTTAAAATGTTTTAATTCCTTTTATATCTAGTTTATGTCTACAAACCAGGGCCTGACTTTCACTATAACACTTTTGTGCCCAGGGCACTTTTCAGATTTTGTGTCTCTTAGCTGGCTCAATTTTTGTGCCCCTGTATATCGTGTTAAACTCAATTTTCTGGCTTATTTCTGCAGTTGTGCCCAGGGCACGTGCACCAAGTGTCCGTCCGACAGTCATGGTCTGCTACAAAAGGAGTATTAAAATTTTTAAAATAATTTTTATGTTTATAGATTTGTTCATCTTAGAAAACATTTTTTATCTCAATAATTTTTGTAGTACGTTTCACTTTTCATGATTAACACTAAATAAACATCAGCATACCTATAAACCAGCAACTGCAGTTTCATATTGTGTGATTATTTTTCACTGTTACTTAATTACGTCGAATTTCTTTTTGTGGACCACTAGCGAATGTATTGTTTCAGTCATGAAAATTTTGACTACTTAAAAGGTACTTTTGAAGGTCAGAACAAGGGAAACTTGATCAGAAACATGACTTTGACATCACAAAGTTCAGAAGAATTCTTTACTTGGATAAAATGTACCAAAAATTTAACATTCCTTCAAGAACATATATTTATAAATATTTAAATATATTCATAAATTTCCCGCTTGGAACTGCAAAACTAAGCAGTTTAATAGTAAAAGTACACTTTCTGTTTAGTCGAATTTTTGTGTTTATTCAAAAACTGTCAATAAGTTTAGGACTATTAATAATGAGTAATTAGGTATGAATAATATACACACACACACATTATTCTATATTTTAAATACAATGAAAAAACTACAAGAGAAATAAAAAAAACAATACTTAAGTAGTTAAAGTACAAAAAATATTATTGAGTTAAAAATAAATTCCACTTTATATTGAATATGGGTATGCTCTAAGATTCGGTCCTAGGTTTATTATTAACTAGCTGCGTGCCCGTTCTTCGCACGGTAGGAAACGAAACTTTTCCTCACATGTGTAATTCGAATTAATTCCAGTGAAGTGGAATCTAGAAAAAGCAAAATTATTTCACTCTTGACTTAAAGTTTGCATCATATATGTACTAACCTGAGATCATTGCAATATAATGACACACACACACACACAAAAAAAAAAAAAAAAAAAAAAAAAAACTATGTCATCGTCATTCGGTATCAAAAAAGTGAAAAGTTAGACCGTTCTCACTTTCAAAATGTCTTATTTCCGCATCATGCTGTCTTTTAGGTTCACGTTTTAGCGTTAAGTACCTCAGACACTACATGAAATGGACATTTTTTTTTAATTTTAAAATTACGTCATGCAACCCTTTACAAAAAGAAAAGAGATAAGACTGCGCTATTTATAAAGGCCTTAAAATTGTTTTTCTAGATTACGCAGTTTAATTTTTCTTCTCACAAATAAATCCAGGATTGATAAGAGGAAATCGAGCCAAGCAAAGAAATCGTCTGCTTGGACATAAGAATAACTATGTACACAAAACGAAATCTTTGGAATGAGAAACTTTTTTCACGTTTTCAGAAGAGCGCTCGTTGTAATTGCTTCACAACGGGCTTTGACTTTTAGTTGTACAATAACAGTAGTGTTTGGCGCATTTTGGCTTCAAATATAAGGCAATAAACAACAGCTGTTTTAATTCGAATTTCGCAAAAAAATCGCTTCGATTAATGGAAGTTTTTATAATACTCGTAAATGTTTTATTATTAATAATAAACTTATTACAATGTAAATTAATATATACTTCTTCCGTAACAAAAATATTCCAATAATTAAATGCTTCAATTGGAAAAATATAATCAATAATTAAATTATAAATATTTTCATCTAAATTCCTTTTAAAAATATTATATATATTATTAAATTTATCACCAACGATAGAACTGATTTGATTCATATTTAAGTTCAGTAAATTCAGAAATATGATTTCTTTATTTCCCAGGCATTAACCTTGTTCATGATCAATTTGCACACTTTAAATCAATTCAGATACCACACAGCAGCTTTTATATTTTTCCTCTACAGAAAGAAGAGCCCAGTCAATCAGTGGCATGGGGCAATCCATTTATAAGTTTTTGGGTTGTTAGCAGTGCGTACCTGAGCGGTGAGCGTCTTCGGAAAAGAAAAAAATGTCAATTTGATTTTATTCTATTGTTATCGAGTTAAACCCTCCCATAGAACCCACATTTAACTTGTTCCCCCCATCGTTGCAAAGACACAACGGATAAGATACCCTTCTGTACCTAGTAACATGAATCTATGAATGCTCCGCTGGTGTCTTGCGTTGTGAAAGCGCAACAGTGGTTGCATTAGACACTGATAAACCCAAACCAATCTGGGTAACAATGCTGGGAACAGAAGAAAATCTTCGGTGTTGAATCTTTGAAACGGTGGGGGAGCTAACAGGTTAAATCTGGGTTTAAGAATTAAAATCACAGATGAGAAAGGGTTGGGCCGCATTGTACTGAGTTCAAGTAATTTTAATAGTATAAGTAACAATGTCTTTAAAATTCATGTTTACTTTATGCATTAGTGTTGTGAAAATAAGCTTCATTCCCGTAAACAGGACTAGCTGATTAGCCGACTAGAGCAGCAGATAATTTTTAAGTCAGGTTGCGTCGTAACGCCTAATGCAACCAGGCAACGCCGGGCTAAGCAGCTAGTATGCAATAAGTAATGTATATTTATATTCAGGGCCTGATTTACGGCGGGGCATTCGGGGCAGTAATTTTTTGTACATGTAACATTTCGCTCATATTTCCTGACATACTGTAAAATGTAACAAAATATAATTACAGTAAACGTAACAAAATATGATTACAGTAAATACACTCAAAATACTGGTGTTAAAAAGATAAAACAGTGAAAACTTTGTAAATAAACACTCATAAAATGATACCTTTTTTCCAGGAAATGCGTTTTCGTACTAAAAATTTCTGTACCTCCTCAGCCTAAAATTGTGAACCTTTAGACTGAGGATATACTGAAATTTTCAGTACGAAAACGCGTTTTCTGCGAAAAAAGTATCATTTTATGAGTGTTTATTTACAAAGTTTTCATTGTTTTATGTTTGGAGTTAGTTTAGTGGAATTCTAAAATTAAAAAAAAATTCTTTCATTAGATTCATAAAATGCTTTGCTTATGTATACCCGTCAAAGGTATGTAAACTCATAGCAGCCTATAAAATAAAATCACTCTTGTATTCGAGGAAGGTAAGATGTATGGGGGCCCCCATATGAAGCTTTGGCCCGGGGCCCCCAGGGGTTTAAATCGGGCCCTGTTTATATTTAGTACCGTAAGATAGTAGATTTGTAATCATTGACTACATTGTAGTTGCCAGTAATAATAAGCTTATGATATAGTTTTAAATAATCTTTATAAGTTGGATCATTACATCTTGTATACATGCAAGTACGATTGTCTATGTTTAGAAAATTCTTGGCTAATTATAAATAAATACACTTCAACCATCTGCTAGATTATACAGCAGACATCGGTTATAACGTACTCTCACGGGACCTAAAAAAGTAGTACGTTATAGGCAATATCGCCGGTAAGATCCAATATTACACATAAAAAGAAAGCGGGCTCATAATTTCACTGTAATGTGTGTTTTAAACAGGTCTGATTTTTTAAAATTTAAGTAAAAAACAGAAAAATTTTCTTTATTACTTACAATTTTTACTGAGATAAATAATTTTAATTTTCTTTTGTTTTAAATGAGCAGATGCCACTTTAAATATACCGTTTTAGATATCCATATTAGACTTTTGTAGAGTCTCTGCATCATCACTGCGGCATTCAAAAAATCGCGATAATGTTTTTGCAGCATTTAATGCTTCGGGTATGCTTGGTATAAGCTCCCCTGTTTCTTTTTCACTGTCATCAGAATCATTATAGATAGGGCTTTTCAGAAGTCATTTCCGTACATTGATGAATGACAAAGAAAACACATGGTTTTGTTCTTAGCCCTATCTAGCAGGGTTAGAAGATAAAAGATTGTTCCCTTCATTTATACACAATTCATCTCGCTAGAGAATCTGCAAACTGACAACGAGTGTTTTTGAACGTACTAAAATTTTCGAGAAAAAGGAAATAAAATACTTAAGAAAAGCAAAATTTTATTTTTGGCTTTGGTATAAAAAGTACGTTATAGCCGAAGTACGTACTTTCGTTAAGTACGTTTTAACCGAAGTTAAATAACATTATAAATATAGGACTTCAATCGGGATCTAGCTTCTAGGTACGTTATAACCGATAGTACGTTATATCCCAGGTCCGTTATAACCGGTGCGCACTGTACTTGAAAGATCTTTTCATATTAAGATTTTTACTGGTAATAACTTATGAACCACGTCTGTGTGATTCCACCTCCTCTGTTGTGTAAAGTTATTTTGAAATTTAATCAAGTAAAGTTTACCTCTTTGTTAATGTAGAGCCCAATATCAAGAGGATGAGCTTGAGATTTAGCACCCTCAAAGGTTTCTTTCGGTGCAACAGATTTTTCGCCGGGTCCGGGCCCATCCATACTATGAACAGTCTTTGATGCTGCATGATCACCATCATCGGCTTTAATATTTTTCTTAAAGATAAAAACATTTCACTTTGGGTTTTCTTTCTTTTTAAACTGGACGAATTCATGATCGTAAGAAACGAAGAACCCAAAACTTAAACTTCTGCTTACAAACTAAAGGCATCCAACTCAAGTGAATTCAGGAGAGACTAAAACTGAACCATTCGAAATTTCGTTATACCACATCTAAGCTCCCAGCAGACCCTCTTTTTTACTGTTTGTTGTGTGTGTGTGTGTGTGTGTATTCACTATTTGAATACTGTGGCTTGTTTATCTCGAGAAAAGAAGAGTGGTATGCTTGAAGACTACAATATAGGCAATATATTTTCCTCTTTCCTTCATGACAATTTTGTTATCACTTAATTGTAGCATGAATAGATTCTTTCTAAGGATATTCCGTTCCTTTGCGCTACAAGGGTGCGAATTACTTCCCTTTACATTGTCCGATTCGTCCATCCTAGCCCCACAAATTCCCTATCAGAGACACGACTGGAGATTTATTGCCTAAGGAGTCTCTATGACGGTGCTTGCTGGAAGCCTTTGATGATTTTACCTTGCGTCCTCCTTTTCAAGCCAACTACCGATACAAAGTTTAAAAAGAGGTTTTTTTTAAAAGAAAAGACACTTTTTAGAGAATAAATTTGGAAAAGATAGAAAAAAAATGGGCCCTTTTTAGAGAAAAAATGGGCCCTTTAAATTGGTGGCCAATGGGCCCCACTCGCCCTGTAGATAAACGGACCCTGCTCATAGCGGCCCCTTAGCTCATAGGGGGGGTCCGGACCCCCTGGACCCCCCCCCGTCGCTGCGCCACTGCTAAACGCAATTGGAAAATGATCATTTACCGAGGCACGATATTCAAATGTTTACAAAAAACATAAAAAAATTTCTAACATACGTATTAAATAAGATATACATGCGTATACTAAAAAATAATGAAACAAAAACATACTAACTTGAATCATTGCAAAAATACATCCTCACTGCATTTTCGTAATGTGAATGTATAATAAACCTTTAAACTATTAAAATTAGTACAAGCGAACGAAAAACACTTCTTCTAACCACCCCACACAACGTACAAATGATTTATTTCACGTAAAAATGGTCTTACCTGGTCTTAAATGGTAAAACCGGTTCTGTGTAACCTTGAAATCACCTCTAGATAAGAGATGACGTGTACGCTTCTGATTGGTTGTAGAATGCATGATGCAATATCTACATGGTTGGGCATGTTTTAAGGTAGAGGGCGCTTGGATAATCACATGATCTCTTTGACCCAATTGGAAAGTAGGCTTGTATCTATGTTTGATAAGCTATCAGGGAACTTTGAACGCATATTCTAAACCATTTTACGCTGCGGTTACCTGCCGTTAAGTTGTGTTGCGTTGTAGTTTTTAAAAATGTCTATGACTGAATGGATCGAAAATAACTTTAACATTGAATACACTCCTGAGTTTTATACTCAAAGTGATGCTGATGTGTTACTGCAAGAATTATTACAATTGCCTTTTGATGCAAAACCTTTGAAAATTGGTGAAAAGGATACTACTTCGGCACGGAGAGTAATTGCTTTCGAAGATGATGGGATACATTACAGTTTCTCTGGAGCGACAGTCTCTGTTTCCTCTTGGTTACCCATTTTGCAAAAACTACGGGATGATCTACAGAAAGCAACAAATTATGAATTTAATTTGATGCAAGTGAACTTATCCTCTGACGTGGAACCTTCAATTGAAGACTGTAACTACGAAGATTTTTCTCTGGACTTATCATCATGTGTATGCATTGTAAGTTTTGGATCTGAATGAACTTTAGATTTTAAACCAGCGAACAGTGAAACTACTACCATTAAATTAGAACATGGTTCAATGTGTAAGATATATCCCCCAACCAACCAACTTTTAACGCATAGTATGCCTTCTGAACCTCATGTAACAGACCCGCACATTAACCTAACATTTGCCAAAATGTACATTTATGAGCCTTCCCCGAAAAGGGCAAATTTGGACGATTGGATGGATAATCTTTACCATAGCTTATATGCTTCTGTAAATGGCACATGGCACTTGGAAAGACTCATCTACGTTTTACTTCACGATGAAAAAACCGACTTGAAGATTCATATTACACAATTTATTCAGAACGCCCAATTAGACTATATACCAACCAGTCAGGGAGTCGTGATGAACCCTTCAACATGGATCGAATTTAATGTAAAACTTTTGGATTTTAATCTGTGTTATAACAATAGCTGTTTTATTTGTAATAATCGACAATCTGTATTTAATGACGACGGAAAATGCATCTTACAACAAATTTACAAAACCGGAGATTCATTTACGTTAAATCCAATTTCCTTCATACTTTTAAGTGATCAAGTAAAAAAACTTTGTGAAATGAAAAATGATATATTGAAATGAATTCTAAAAACGCTATATACGACGACCCTACCTCATTTAATTTTAAAATTAAAGCCGCAAAAATGTAACCGTGAACCCCATTGTAATTATGATGAGGCTAAACAACAATTGATGGATATAGTATACCAGGAAATTTTTAAATACATAGGCCGGGGTCAGGACCATCCTTCACAAAGGACACATGCTTGTTCGAATAGAACACATGTTGATAAGAGAGAGGGTCTTATAAGTAGTAAAGCATGGTTTATGGTCGACATGCCGTATATTGCAAGAGAGATATGCGAGAAAATATGTACTTGTCATTATGACGGAGAATTGTTTTCAAACATTTTCTTTGAAGACTGTATGAAGTATCTTCAAAATGTGCTATTTAATTCATTTTTTCAACCGTTTTCAGATTTTGCTAATTCCAAGGATGGCAAAACATGTGTAATTTTGTGATGTTATTGTTGTATAACTAGTATTGCGATTGTAAAAAATATATTAAAACCATTGTGATTATGTAGAAAAGATATGCTTGCTTCTACTGCAATACGTTTTAATGACTTACGCATGCTTAGTTATAGAATACTCATGGAAAAGTTATTATTTTCTTAATTGTGTAAATAGTTTGTGTAATTTAATATACATTGTTGTAAATAAATCAGTTTAAATACGAAAACTTTTCTGTGTTTTCTTTATGTGTGCACTGATTACTTGCAAAATAAATACTTCTGAAGTTTTACTAAAACAAAAAGTGATAAAGTTAACATACTTAGACATGTTTTAAGATTCTCGTTTTATAGTATCTTTTAAATATTTATACTATAAGGTAGAAAGTTACAAATTTTTTAAAAACTAGTACTATAAAATTATCAATCTGCTATATAGAAATAAAAGGTTCTTCCGATAAACTCATACACTTAAGTACGTTAGGTAACTGCGTTGCATGTGAATTCACAACACTACTAATTTTTGATACCATGTACGTATGTAAAAAGTTGATTTTTCTGCAATAACAAGTGAAATCAGAGTATTTAAATACGCATTATATGTTACACAGCTAAAAACATTTTACTTAGACTATCTATTGTTCATAATTTTATGGGTTAACTGAATTTTTTCTTTTTCAAAAAGTAAACTGAGATAAAAGAATTTAGTATTTTTAAATAAAGAATGTTTATGTGTTCTTTAATGTAAAAATCTTACTACATTTAACTTGAAGTAAGAGAATATTTTTAATCAGACACTATGATTTTTATGTTTTTAAAGCATCAGAGTATTAACTTAGGTTATTTTTGTAATTTTTCTTAAGTAATGAACTTGAATATTTTTTGTGAAATATCAACTAAGTGCACGTGTTACATATTTTACTGATTTAGAGGATTATACTTACAAATTTTAAATAAATATATTTTTACTTTTTATACATAATGTTCAAACTTGGTATACTTTTGATTTGTACCTGTTTATGTGTTCTCATAAGTTACAGAATTATTTCTAGAAATAAATTCAGTGATTCGAACTTTGTAAATTTCATAGAAGTATTACGTTAAAAAAATTTTTGATATAAACAAACTTGAATTTTTGTTCTGAAGTATCCATTAATTTTAGCATAGATATATAAATTCGCCTCTTTAAAATATTAACTGTTCAAAGTTGCTGCAATTTACGCTTATTCGAAATTAGGGACTTGGAAGATTTTTCAGAATTATCAAAAAAGAATTTTACAAAATACTTAGTAAACTGCATTAGCTAAAGTTGTAATTTTTTCTTTTTAGAAGTTTTGCACATTGGTATATTTTATGTTCTGGTAAGTCGTTGAATATGTTCTTGAAATAAACTAACAGATCTCGACTTTGTAAATTTCATAGACGTGATGAACTTTGGTATTTTTCGAATTTTACGAACTTCATACTTTTTTTTCTGAAGTGTTAGATATGTGTAATTGTCTTTTTTGGAACATTGGATTATTCAAATTAGTGCATTTAAGTCACTCTTTCAAGATAATGAACTTAGAATTTTTTACAAATAGCAAGCAAGTAACTTGCTAAACATGCTTCTTGCAAATGTTTTTAAATACCGTTCTTAAAAATTATCAAAGTTGTTGAACCTTTTATTTCTATATAGCAGATTGATAATTTTATAGTACTAGTTTTTAAAAAATTTGTAACTTTCTACCTTATAGTATCAATATTTAAATGATACGTATAAAACGAGAATCTTAAAACATGTCTAAGTATGTTAACTTTATCCCTTTTTGTTTTAGTAAAACTTCAGAAGTATTTATTTTGCAAGTAATCAGTGCACACATAAAGAAAACACAGAAAAGTTTTCGTATTTAAACTGATTTATTAACAACAATGTATATTAAATTACACAAACTATTTACACAATTAAGAAAATAATAAATTTTCCATGAGTATTCTATAACTAAGCATGCGTAAGTCATTAAAAACTTATTGCAGTAGAAGCAAGCATATCTTTTCTACATAATCACAATGGTTTTAATATATTTTTTTACAATCGCAATACTAGTTATACACTAATAACATCACATAATTACACATGTTTTGCCATCCTTGGAATTAGCAAAATCTGAAAACGGTTGAAAAAATGAATTAAATAGCACATTTTGAAGATACTTCATACAGTCTTCAAAGAAAATGTTTGAAAAAAATTCTCCGTCATAATGACAAGTACATTTTTTCTCGCATATCTCTCTTGCAATATACGGCATGTCGACCATAAACCATGCTTTACTACTTATAAGACCCTCTCTCTTATCAACATGTGTTCTATTCGAACAAGCATGTGTCCTTTGTGAAGGATGGTCCTGACCCCGGCCTATGTATTTAAAAATTTCCTGGTATACTATATCCATCAATTGTTGTTTAGCCTCATCATAATTACAATGGGGTTCACGGTTACATTTTTGCGGCTTTAATTTTAAAATTAAATGATATAGGGTCGTCGTATATAGCGTTTTTAGAAGGCATTCCAATATTTCATTTTTCATTTTACAAAGTTTTTTTACTTGATCACTTAAAAGTATCAAGGAAATTGGATTTAACGTAAATGAATCTCCGGTTTTGTAAATTTGTTGTAAGATGCATTTTCCGTGGTCATTAAATACAGATTGTCGATTATTACAAATAAAACAGCTATTGTTATAACACAGATTAAAATCCAAAAGTTTTACAATAAATTCGATCCATGTTGAAGGGTGCATCACGACTCCCTGACTGGTTGGTATATAGTCTAATTGGGCGTTCTGAATAAATTGTCTAATATGAATCTTCAAGTCAGTTTTTTCATCGTGAAGTGAAACGTAGATGAGTCTTTCAAAGTGCCATGTGCCATTTACAGAAGCATATAAGCTATGGTAAAGATTATCCATCCCATCGTCCAAATTTGCCCTTTACGGGGAAGGTTCATAAATGTACATTTTGGCAAATGTTAGGTTAATGTGCGGGTCTGTCACATGAGGTTCAGAAGTCATACCATGCGTTAAAAGTTGGTTGGTTAGGGGATATATCTTACACATTGAACCATGTTCTAATTTAATGGTAGTGGGTTCACTGTTCGCTGGTTTAAATTCTAAAGTTCGTTTAGATCCAAAACTTACAATGCATACACATGATGATAAGTCCAGAGAAAAATCTTCGTAGTTACAGTCTTCAATTGTAGGTCGCCCGTCAGAGGATAAGTTCACTTGTACCAAATTAAATTCATAATTTGTTGCTTTCTGTAGATCATCACGTAATTTTTGCAAAATGGGTAACCAAGAGGAAGCAGAGACTGTCGCTCCAGAGAAACTGTAATGTATCCCATCATCTCCGAAAGCAATTACTATCCGTGCCGAAGTAGTATCCTTTTCACCAATTTTCAAAGGTTTTGCATTAAAAGGCAATTGTAATAATTCTTGCAGTAACAGACCAGCATCACTTTGAGTATAAAACTCAGGAGTGTGTTCAATGTTAAAGTTATTTTCAATCCATTCAGTCAAATTTTTAAAAACTACAACGCAACACAACTTAACGGCAGGTAACCGCGGCGTAAAATGGTTTAGAATATGCGTTCAAAGTTCCCTGATAGCTTATCAAACATAGATACAAGCCTACTTTCCGATTGGGTCAAAGAGATCATGCGATTATCCAAGCGCCCTCTACCTTAAAACATGCCCAACCATGTAGATATTGCATCATGCATTCTACAACCAATCAGAAGCGTACACGTCATCTCTTATCTAGAGGTGATTTCAAGGTTACACAGAACCGGTTTTACCATTTAAGACCAGGTAAGACCATTTTTACGTGAAATAAATCATTTGTACGTTGTGTGGGGTGGTTAGAAGAAGTGTTTTTCGTTCGCTTGTACTAATTTTAATAGTTTAAAGGTTTATTATACATTCACATTGCGAAAATGCAGTGAGGATGTATTTTTGCAATGATTCAAGTAAGTATGTTTTTGTTTCATTATTTTTTAGTATACGCATGTATATCTTATTTAATAGGTATGTTAGAAATTTTTTAATGTTTTTTGTAAACATTTGAATATCGTACCTCGGTAAATGATCATTCTCCAATTGCGTTTAGTATTTTGTTTAGTAAAACTTGTAAAATTTATTTGTTACTTTTAATATGTTGTGTACTTTGTTAATACATGTTTTAGAAAAAAGTTACTTATTAGTTAGAAAAAGTACGTTTGTGGTATAATCGTTGCGCACATACCTTATAAAACTTAAAAATATATAGCAACAAGATCCGATAACATTATTTGCATCAAAATAAATTTTTTTTGTAAGTTAGATGTATATATCTGAACGTTTTTTGTAACTTGATTTTCTAAAATTAGGAACTTTCATACTTTACAAGAATGTATTTCCTGTTTTAGCATTTTACTGATATGCGTTATCTAGTTTAAGAAATGTATCGCTTTAGATTACACACATGCATGCATACATAGATACATACATGCACACGCACACATGCACACACACGCGCACACATGCACGCACGCACACACGCACACATGCACACACGTACAAGTTTTCATAATGCTTGTTAAATTTTTCATGTTGTTTTTTCAATTTTTATTTTGCTTAGATATTCTATTTTCGTGTAAAATGAGGTCTATCAATAGAATGAAACATTTGTTAAGATTGGTTTCACTATATGTTATTTGAAACATTAAGGTTCTAGTGGGTTAAGATAATGTACTTTTTGTGGATATAAATTTTATTTTGAGAAATATACTGCTCTATTATACTTAAAGTGTGGTCTTATACCGCAAAACGCATACGTATCTGGGTAAATGCTGCTTTGGTACCTAAAATATAAACATTCCTATTATTGAATTACTTTTATTACTTTTTAACTATAATGTCATACAATTGTTATGTAGGTAAAAGTTTAAAATGTTCTCTTAATCCCTAAAATGCATCCTTTGTTACAAGAAAAACTTACATCTAAACCGTTAAATATTTCAAGAAGTGTTATTTCATTGGTATTATGTATTTAGTTTAACAGCAGTATGCCTATTTTTATCTTATGTCCATAAAAAACGTACTATAATCTAAATGATGCCAAAAGAAGTGTATGAAACAGCCAGCTGATTTGGGAATCAGAAGTAAAATAGTTTAAATTTTTACTCTGTGTTCCTGATCTGCTAGCGTTAATCAAGAAACGCAGTAGAAAATTCAGCAAGGTGGGCTTTTAAGTAAGTAAGAAATTATTTTCAGATAACTTTATTTGTTTTACAGCTTGATAGGTAGATCTAAAACTGTTGTATTTACGCGCTTGTAACTTATTTTATCGTTAAGTTCTAAAGACGTAACAACATAATCACGATTTCCAATCTGTTAGTGTAAAACCACATTTTTTTTCAATACTGTAGGATTTTTAAAATTTATCAATAGCTTAAAAGGTTTAAAGAAATAGCCAATAAAGAATTGGCAAAGTCTCCTTATCCTAACATTAAACGTAATTATTTCTACTATTCTGTAAAAAGTTTGCATAAAACATGTCATTCATCTTAATTTCTTAATGAACCTATCTTTAATTTTTATCCTCAATATTATAGGATTTTAAAAGTTCTTGAATACTTGCCTAAAAGGTTTAATGATATAGCCAATACCATTTTATGTCTAAAAATTCGTAGAGTCTCCTAATCCTAACATTAAACACAATTATTTCCACAATTCTGTAAAAGGTTTACATGATAGGACCGGTTGGCGGGTAGGACTTAATATTTTTAAACTTATAAGAAGCATATATTTGTACAGCATACCTGTCAACTGGCGTGCCGTGAAGTTAACTTTTAGGGGCAAATCCATACAGTAGATTTCGTTTTCGTTAAAATATTTTTCAAGATTTCATTATTAAACAGATTTTTTCTTAAAAAAAATAAAATAAATAAATCAAAAACGCATTTATCCTTAGCATACACCAAAATTTAACTCTTTCTAGTTTTCGTAAATATCTTAAGCTAAAAGAATGGTTATCACCTTTACTATTTTATCTACCCAGCACCGCGAAAATTTTTCTAAGTTCCGTTATCGATCACTTGTGGGAAAAAAAATCTTCCCTCTAACGATTGCACAATCAACTGCCTGGGGGTAGAGATACGGAGCAAGCGAGAGTGGCAGCTGCGGCGAGCTGCGGTGGCTGCGAGCTGGAGGTTGCGGCGGGCTGCAGCTTCAACGGCTGCAACCGAAATGGAGTGATGGTGAACTCTTAAAACACATCTACTTATTTTACACTCACTAATTAATTATTACACTAAAAGCCAATCGCTTGTGTATTCAAACAATTCTGAAATTTCTAGCAGGGATCCGTAACTTAACGTAACAAAATTGTAACGTTATTCGGCCTTGTAACAAAATAATTCGTTATACAATTTTTATATGTACAAATAACTGCGTGATTTTCGTTATGTATTAGTTACGTTACATTTTGTATTTTGTTATCGTACCGTAACAAATCTATAGAACGCAAATGAATACGTTATTGCAATAACGTTATTCAGAATAACGTTATTCAATGGTATACTTATTATAACGTTATTCCGTTTTGTGTTATACTCAGAAACTGAACAAAAAGTAACAGAATGCATTCGGTTACTCATGCTAACGCTTTGTTTATAACGTTAAACTCACCTAACTATTTAATAACGATACAGTATCAATTAGTTATAGAATATAGCATTTCGCTGAATAACGTTTCAAATACGGTATGAGACCATAACGTTAAAGGAACAGAACGATATTTTCATACCGTTATAGCTGCATAACTATATGCAATAATATTGGAACATTTCGTTACAAATTATAACATATTGGTGTCAATATATTTAAATACGGTATAAGATCTAACGGTTCAAATAACTTAAAGATTTCTGATCCGAATCAACGGCTTTTCGGACCGAGAGGAGGGTGTAAGATAAGTGTTGCGTGAGAGCCACCCTTACTTATGTTTTGTATGTAGCACACACACGGGCATAGGGGCTGTCCTGGAGCAAGGGCTTCGGAAGCATAGGCCAAGGGGATCATTTGCCTCCCCCCTAGATTATTATATGCCGTTTTTCTCTGCTTTTTAGTTTTCTTCAATACGATAACCATATGTTGAAACAATCTTTCTCCTCCCCCCACCCCCGCATCGTAAAATTTTGTGCCGACGGACGCCCATGTCCAGGAGTCGCGAGTCAGACGGTATGATAGGGGTATATTGAATAATATAAGGGTATATAAAGGGGTACATACAAAGCCATTGCTAAGACTTTATTTAAGGAGGGGAGATATGTCGATAAACTGCCAAGTCAAATATCGGTTTTTACCAACTTATTTATTTTTTTATCAATTATATTACCAACTTTTAATTTTGCCAACTGGGTTTGTGTAATTTTCTCAAGCGTATCAGAAATGAATTATGGTTTTCGTTATTTTATTTATTTATTTATTTTTTACCAAGTTTGCAAATTAGGAGTCTAATTTTGCCAAGTTTAACAGAATTTTGCGAGTATTAGAGGGTAGACTCTCCCTACCCCCCCCCCCCTTTAGCAAGGGCCCTGTGTACATGATCTTGAAGAAAAACCTTTTTTTCTAATAGTGGGTGCATGAGCTAGATTACTTGAACTTCTAAAGTCGAGATTCCGAAAGGAGTCAATTAAGTTTTCTATGGGTCTATATTATTCCAGGGACGTATTGGGGATCGAAAATAACTTTTCGCACTTTTAACAGATTTCTTCTTCTATTTCTGCTTACTTTTTAAATAAAAAATTTAAACATCTCTGGGGCACAGTCAGCTGGGACATGCCACCTTTTTACGATTGTAAAAACTGTTTTGGATGAAGTGGAAAGTCTCAGCGTTTTGGCTTATCCCGCGGTTGTCAGTCTGACTCTGGAGTTTTGGATACTGAAGAGAAATCGGTTTTTATTATCTGGGTTATTTAAACGTCTAAGCCGAGATTCCAAAGGGTGTCAATGAAAGTTTTAAATGAGCCGAGGTTTCAGGGACGTTTTGAAGGGTGAAGATTATTTTTTTTGTG
>JAWZYV010016644.1:0-41116 GCA_038373885.1 Cheiracanthium punctorium
ACGTATCGGGTATCGGCTGAAATCTGGTATCGGTCTGGTAAAATTTTGCTATATTGTTACTTAAAACTTTCTGCGATTAATTAGATTCCGGAATCGTTACCAGCTATGAGTTATGATATGCTAAGCACCTTCGTAAATTAAATGTAAAACTATTTCGGAACTATGGTAAACCCAGGTTTTACTTTGCAGAATTTATGACTGAAAATAGTACATGGATTTATTTACGTACTAGAAGAAGTATCTGAAAAACATTTTAGCTGTCGCCCCGTACTGGACAGAAATACCCAGCTTCTAATTTACAACCAAAAACCCCATCTGCAGTTAGGGAATGCAATTCCGAACCTACGGGAACGGGATCTTGTGGAATCCCCAGAGCTGCCAAGTCTCCGGCTTTTTCCGGAAGATTTCCCACAACAATTTTTAGACAGTCTCATTTTGCATTAAATATTTGGAATTATTTTAAGCATAAATTTGCAAGTAAAAATTAGTGGTGGGAAATCTCCCGAAAAAAGTCGGAGACTTGGCAGCTCTGGATCCCGCATAAATGTTTGCGGGACTAGTCCCGCGAGATTAGGATCCCAATCCCGCGGGATCGACACTGAGAAATAAATTAATTTTATTACAATTTCACGCTGCTTTCTTAATCAATAGACCGAAAGATTTTGCATATCTATGTCTCTTATCTAACAATAAACGAATCAATAAGTACAAATTTTAATTTAAAGGTTTATTTTTTTATATTATCTTCCAATGGGAGTCTGGATCAAACATCTAAATCTAAACAGCGTAATCTAAATTTTTCGAACACTTCCCAGTCTCCAAAAGAACTGAAATATTTCATACTAATTTATCTCTTGGCGAACAGCAATGAATTAATTCTAAAATGTTTTCATTTTAGTTTTTAATTTTTTGAATTTACATTTTCAATTATTTTACAACAATTAAATCTAGACTTGGAAATAAATCATTGGATTTGTTCGATTTTGCACGTTCTGTTTTCAGGAAAAAAGGAAATAATGTAAGTATGTGAACTTCATAGTGCTTAAAATCTTACATTTTTCTACTTTTCTCTGTTGAAATGAAGTTCTGGATAAATGGGATGTCAATCCCGCGGGATTGTGGGATTCCGCGGGATCAATAAATCTCAATCCCGAAATCCTGCAAGACGAAAAACAGTGCGGGGTGAAGCAGAATGACTTTCCCCTGCGCCAGAAGAGGGCGCTTTTGAACTCTAATCCTTTTTTTTGCCTTTCAGATGCAGCGAGCTTCGATGAAAACTGACGTGAAAAAGGGGTTTTCCCATGTCTTTTGTAAATGTTGTGTAGTGTAAGATGTGTTTATTTAATCCAGAAATAAATTGTATTCGTCCTTTAGACACTCACTTGATTCACTGAGACAGCAGCAGGAAACAGGAAATCAAAAGAAAAGCTACCAGGGCAGGTAGGCTAGATCTTTTTTTATGAACTGTATTACTTTATCTATATCAGAACTGAAATTCGAAAGAAATACAGTATAACGATTGTTTCACGGGGTTGCATTCCCTATCTACAGCTCACTATAACATTCAGTACACTGTTAAATTGAGGGCTCTTGTTGGCCGAACAGTTTCAGATTAATTCAGGCTACACATTTTTTTAACGAACTTTCTCTAAGAAAAATACTAAGGTTTAATGAAACGAATTAAAATAATGAAGCATGTCTGTGCAATTTAAAGGCAACTAGTTATTAGCCACAAAAATTAAAGTCAAGTACAAAATATACATGACCTCAGCATATTATAGGTCTTTCAACGAGCTTATCAGTGAGCAATAGATTTATCTCAGGAGGTCGTAAGATTTATATCCAAGAGCTAACGTACACTACGGACAGTTCCTTACAGTCTTGACTAAGACTAGCAGTAATTGCAAACGAGAGTGAAGCCAAACTAATCCTTCAAATATTTACTGCATGTAAATTGGCTTGAAAAATTTCTAATCCTGTAGAGCACCAGGTACTTAACAAGCACAATTTAAAAACAATTTTAGAGCGTGTAAACTGCCTTCCTTTAATAAATTCGGACATAATTTTTTGAAAAACCACATGTGTAGGTAATTTTGACTTTCTCCTGCTTAACGGTGTGAAAGTTAGCTACAAAAGTAATACAACTGAAACAACATTAGAATACCTCGATTTGAATGCGCGAGTTCTTTGGAAATTGATATTAT
This sequence comes from Cheiracanthium punctorium, assembly GCA_038373885.1. Lineage (NCBI taxonomy): Eukaryota > Metazoa > Arthropoda > Arachnida > Araneae > Cheiracanthiidae > Cheiracanthium > Cheiracanthium punctorium. Next base: position 2,205 of record JAWZYV010016644.1, read on the forward strand.
ACCGCTAAAACGGCAAAGACTTTTATTGTTAAGGGTCATAATATGTCCTTATGTGACTTGCTCTTAAAAAAAGCCTTTACAGATAACCTTTATTTTTTGGTGAGGGCTTTATATAAAAAGGTAATATTAACTATATAATAATATTCAAAATCAACTGTCGAAACAATAAAGTAATATAGCCTCCACCAGAAAATGAAGACTATCTTACGCTGTTTATGTTTGTTTTGTTCAGCAGCTAAGAATCCGTTCCTCTATGGTCTCATGCGAGGCACATTAAAAATCGCGTCAATAACAATAAAATGTAGTCATGCATATCCTAAACTCATCCTCATTAGTGATCGACCGACATCATATTTTAACCGATACCATATACCTTTTTAATAGCTGTATGAACACCTTCTAGATGCAGGCTTAACAATTGAAGCTTTTACGTCATCACTAGATCTTCTTAAAAAGCGTCATCACAGTTGTACTGTCAAAAAGTAAAACTATTTAAAATTTCTGAAGGATAGTACAAATATTAGAAAATATCTTAAATTAAAGATTAAAATTAAACTCCTTTTCTGATACAAAATAATTCATTGTGATCTACTTCTGACCCATATTATACAAGTAGTGATTGACAAAAACTGTCATTTGTCGTAAAATTGTTTAACTTAAATCATGAAAAGATTTACGAGTGAGAATATTCACCACAAATTTAACAGATTGTGAACGTAAAACTGTGATGACGTCTTCTAAGAAGATCTAGTGATGGCGTCGAAGCTTCAGTCGTAATGCTTTCTATATCTAGAGGGTGTTGGCTGTATACATATCAAAATCCAACTTTAGATTGCACCTAATTTCCAGTCACTTGGATTCGTACAAATATAGACACAGGGAAACATTTCTCCAAATGAGAATGATAGGAAATGTGGTCTCTATAGAATAACTGGAAATTGCCAAAACATTCAAGAGATTTTCCACCGCAATCTTTAGACACTTCGAATTAAAAATTTGGCCTTATTTTAAGTATATATTGCTTTGTAAAATTTAGTGGTGGAAAATCTTTGGTAGCTGCGATTTATTAAATTTTGTATTATAATATGTATACAGTCCGTCGACCGGATTGTATGGTGGGTAAAGCACCGTACAACCAATACCTCCTACATATAGAAAGCCTAAAAACTGAAACTTGGCCTTCAAGTAATGACGTCATCACAGTTTTACTTTCGCAAAGTAAACCTATTTAAAATGTCTGGTGGATGCTACAAATATTAGAAAAAATCTTAAATAAAAATTAAAATTAAAATACCTTTCTCATGCAATATTATTCATTCCGATCAATTTCCTTATCATATTAGCTAATTAGTCAGGGTTAAAAAATGCCATTTGTCATAAAACTATATTTTTATCTCAAATTATTAAAATATTGTTATGCATGAGTAAATTCACCAGAAACATTTTATACATTCATTTTCTGGATATAAAACATTTAAATGTAGGCCTAATGATGACGTCATAGCTTGGTGACGTAGGAGTTGTAAGGCTTTCTTTATCCAGGAGGTGTTGGTACAACGGTTTCGGGTTCAACTCCCGATTGGGCGTGGTTGTCAATGTGTCCGTCCATACATAGGGGGCGTCGTTGATCCACCTACTCGGTGCGCCCATAATAAAGATACCAACAATTCCGGGCTTAGTATTGGCCAAACCCGCCAAGGCAGAGACCAACCATTAGAAAAAGAAGTAATATGTATACAGTCCTTTGTTTACAAAAAAAAAAAAAATCGGGTATCGGTTGAAATCTGGTATCGGTCGATTCCTGATCCTCACGCATAAAGTTCGACTAAAAGAGAAAATTCAGCTCTATCCCACTGAAACAAACTTTGAAATAGAGAAGGCAATTTACTAGATTAAAACCAAAAGAGAAAATTCATTTTTTTTCCCTTCTGCGGTGTGCATTCTCTTTATATAGTTAAGTATGTTTTCAGCAGTAACGTCAGTTTTTTAACACAGTTATTCCGTCTTATACAAATCTCTGAGAAGAAGATATTATTTTAATTTTATGGAACCTGTTTCCAAATATAGCACCAATTTAATTTTTGCAGTTGGCCATAGTGATATTAGCATTTTCCCCCAGAAAATTAGTTTTTTCTCTTGCTTTACCGGCGAAATCCTCTTTAAAATGTTTCCCTTAATATTTTTAAAATTTTGTCACCATGTTTCTGCATTGCAGGTTGTATTCCTTGCAGAATAAAACACGGCGAAAATTTTCATCAAAGCTTTTAATTAAATTTAAACTATTTTATCTGTACTAGGCTACAAGTTTTAAAAGTTTTAAAAAATAACCGTTTATAAAAATCCTTAAGTAAAATAAAACAAGTCATCATATAAATAAGAATATTTTCAATGACTTTTGAAAAATAGGAGAGAAAAAGAGTAACAAATTTTTATATTAAAGTATTGACTGGAAAATGCCTTATGAAAAATCTAATAATATATTGCAGTATGAAAGAAAAGAAAAATACTAGGTTCAGAAAGCTTGTTCAATATCTTCGGAAAAATCTGAGAAATGGGATTTAGTCGAATTATATTGGGATAAGTGTAAGACCGCAGAGAGAAGAATAAGTTTTCGAGAAATAATACAAATGAAATACGGGAATACTGAGAAACAAATAGTGAAAAATCACTTATTTCTTTAAATATTTCCAGGGTCGAACCTGTGTACAGATTTATTTCCAGGCATAGAAAAGTACATCTGCAGCTACTATGGCTCGAAGTTGTTATATATTCTCACGAGTATATTTTTTATTGTTATTTGTTTTACTTTCCATCGCTAGAATTGCAAAACTTTATATATAAAATGAACATAAAAATAAAAATATAAGTAAAATATATCCGAGTGTTTACACTGTTTTGATATTATATATTTTTTTCATTGCAGTTCTTCTGAAAGTTAAATGTCTTCTCTACAGAAGTGTAAATATTTGAATAATTTTTGTTTATTAATTTTTAATCTGCACTGTGGTATATTGTGGAAGAACATTATAAGAAAAACGTGTCTTAATGTTAATTTTTGAATGATATGAATGGTAATTTTTATGTTTGAATGTTAGTATACTTTATTTTCTTTTTATGAAAATGAAATCTTTATAGAGCAAATTAAAATTATTCGCTAATTTTTATTCAGTTAATTACTTTAACGATGTAAATGACTTTTTTATAAAATGTGTACAAGAACAACACATACTTCAGTTAAGGTATCCTTTATTTTCATTTTAATAAGTTAATCAAATATATTTAGACTGTAATATAAAATTTTACAGCTCTTAAAAGAATTCAAATATTACTGTTCATTTTTCTAAGTATTTTGTGTTTAAATTTTTAAAAGTGAATTTATACTTCGAACGTTTTAAAAAATATACTAAATCAATTAAACTTTTTAAAAATAAATAAATTCAATGACACACATTTCTTCGTTTTTTTTTTTCGCAAGTTTCCACATTTTCTGATAAAATTCCACACATAAAAACATGAGCCATAATTCTTTATTTTTAAATTAGTAAAAAATGTAATATTAAATTTTCGTCTTTGATGCTTATGCTCATACATAATTGAACAATTATACATTTACTGTCTTGACAACTAAAAGAATGGAAATTAAACTTTAATAATACAGCACCAAAAACAAATATTCCAAAATAAAAAAAAAATAATCTTGTAGAAAGCTGCATTTTACTAATTAAAATTTCTCCATAGTTTAATTTTGAATTATTCAAGTCTAATTGTATAATATTATTCGCATGTATATTATAACAAACTTCACCAGTCATCCTTAAAAAACTGAGAACTAATTTAAAACAATTTGTTTTTGCAATTACTAAACATTCTCCCTCTCTAGAACGTTACTTTTTCGCCCTCTTTCACACAGAAAATATTATGGTCAGAACTCACGTCAGGCACTAAACATATAAATAGAACACATATGGCCAATTCTTGGCACATGCACCAAACTTCGCGCATTGCATCTTTCTGTCTGCTTAGCATTTATAGCCAGACTTTTGGACTTGCATATAGGACGATCATCGACGTATTCTAAAAGAGATAAATGAAATTTGCCTTAGGATAGTGCTGTGCGTCGTAACCTCTGAGATTATTTTGCCGACTCCCATATCAAATTTTGACTCTCACAAATCTAAATTAAGATTTCCGGATTTTTTCACGAATATAACAGTCTAACAATTTGATACACGGAACTTAAGTGAAGAATAGCGATTTTCATCGTGGATCTTGCAAACAAAGCCTGCTGGGTTAAGGATTGAAACACCCTGCGTAGACTGCTGCAGGTGTAAAATGAAAATTTGTATAACAAAATTTAAATTATGCTGTTTATGATCATTTTATCAAATATATCATTGCTTAAATGTATCTTTGAAAAAACAGAATAATCAGAAATTTTAAGAAATTTTTAGTGGAATAGTTAATTAATAATTAGTAAAAAAATCACAATAGATTAAGGAATTTTAGGAGGATTAAGAATTCAAAAAAATGATTTTTCAATTTTAATTTCATTCGAAACCTTAGTTAGTTCTGTGCATTTCGACCCCAATTTCATGCAATAAATCCAACTAGATCCGGAGATACCCATAAAAACGTTTTATGAAAGCTTCATATTTGAACGCAATAAGGGAATTTTAAACTGCGTTTTCTCAAATCGCATTTTTATGAACTATCTGCAAGACAACAAAATTTATTTGATTCGTGTCTTCACGAAATTATGTATAGTTATAACTGGTATCAGTATGTATAGAATGAATTAATATTAAAAGTGAAAGAGAAAAACTTGAAATTTTTAACAGAAATATAAAGGAAAAATAGGATTTTTTTCAAATTCCAATTTCAAATACAGTTTTACTACTCTTATTTTAAATATTTTTCGGAAATATTTATTCATTCTACAGATAATGATACCAGTTATAACTATATAAAATTTCGTGAAGATGCGAATCATAGAAATCTTGATATCTTACGGAGAGTTCATAAAAATGTTTTTTGAGAAAACGCAGTTTAAAGTTACCTTATTGCGTTTAAATATAAAGCTTCCACAAAACGTTTTTATGTGTGTCTCCGGTTCTAGTTCGAACTATTGCATGAAAATGGGGTAAAAATGCTCAGAAATAACTAAGGTTTTAAATGAAATGAAAATTGAAAAATCGATTTCTTGAATTCTTAATCCTTCAATCCCCCCTTAAAGAAATAAGAATTTTTTAAAAGGATTATAAGAAACCGGAATCTATATAGCTGTACAAATCTTAATGTTAAGCGTTAATTGGCTTAATTAAAAGGCGACTCGGTCCTCAAGCATGAAAGCCTTGTTTGCGAAGATGACGTCCTCCCGTAGCTGACGAGAAAGACAGGCTGCGGAGCTGATATCTGGTCACACCCCTTTTGCCCTCGCAGAGTCATGTGACATAGGAGGTGTGGACATCTTGGTCCGAGGTAGCCACAGTGAGATGGCCATATCCGCAAGGTTACGTGACTCTTCGAGGGCAAAATGTCAGCACCGCAGCCTGTCTTTCCCGTCAGCCACGACGTCCTCCTATGTGCTTCATCAACGACCGGAATACATACAGATCACTGGATGCGATATACGATTTGTAGGAAGGATTACCCAATATATCGGAAGCTCTGTAGCCAACCACGAGGCATTCAGTGACCATCTAAAGGTATTTGATTGCTGTGATCAGCTGTTGTACTTAGACATGGAGTTTGACCCAGCCGGGGAATATATACACCTGAAAGCTCTTGATACCTTATTTTTCTACCACCTACATGTGAATGCTACGAGTATATTGTCTTAAAATAATTCTTTTTAAAATTATATAATTATAGAATGAACTTTTAAATTACATTACCACCGTTTCTAGTATTTAAATATCCTAAAGTTCACACGTAAATACTAGCCTAATTCGTATTTATTTCTAAATAAATAAAATGCATTTTTGCACACAAAAGCATATAAGATGCAGTTAAAGCAACTATAAATATTGTTCTAATAGAAAGAACAAAAGTATTTTCCCCTAAACCAAATCAGGTAAAAGGGACTTAAAAGAGATTGCTAAATATAAACACGTATTTCGTATGAATTCTCTTGAAACGCAAAGAAAGATCTCTTTCAGCTTTTAATACCCCTGGGGACATCCGCGTTTCAATGATTTTTAACTACAGTTGACTCAAATAAAACTCTACTCAAAACAAAGTCGGAATTTTTATGTGCAAATGTAATCTTTAAATGAAGGTGAAATAAATACAGAAGCAGTTGGCTTCAAGAAAAGTATTTATAAAAAAAAAAAAAATCATTAAGTGTTTTAAAAATCTCTTAAGACGAATGAAATACATTATAATTTAATTTTCGCTAGTATATTTATTATAATAACATATACTATAATATTCTATTTGAAAGTACTAAACAATCCTTTAAGTATAAATGTTTTACCCTTAAATTTCAAAAGACTAAAAAAATGTTTTAAATAAATTATTCAGCTAATATTTAATAGGGCCGACCAGGTGGCGTAGTGGCTTAAGAACCATTATATCACGGCTCGGGTCCCGGCTTGGAATCCCGTCTTGGAATCCCGGCTTGGGCATGGATGTTAACTTGTTCGTCCCTTCATAGGGGTCAACGCTGGCCTCCCACTGGGTGCTCACATAATAAAATGGCCAGTCTGTAATTTGGGCCTCGGTAGTGGCAAAATGCTTGATAAGAAAGTGCCACCCATTGGGAAAAAAATATTTAATAGGAAAATGACTAACTCAGAATAAAAGGCATGAGGCTAAAGATGCTTTGACTTTTAAACTGTATAAGACATGAGTGCCTTTACTTGCTACAAACAATGACACACTTAGTAGAAGGCTTTAAGTTACAAAAGAGAAAAACTACACCTATATGAAATACTCTAATATTTGGTCTTGCAACAGTAATATACACAATCCATGCAATCGTTACATAATTTTTTATTTACTTCAAATATACGTAGCTTCCAACTAATGCGGAATATAATTAACCACGCTTTTAAACATCAACTTTTTGTGTCACATACAACAAAATTTTTGCTGTATTCGCATGAGTTGGTTACAATTTTGAAAAAATACTAATGAAATATACTTTTCACAAAAAGTTGTTAGTTATATTCCGTACTAGTTTGCATCTTTGAATATATCAAACTGCATAATTTTACAGAAACTATTTTTCTGTTTATTCTTTAGGTCTTTATCTAATCGTGTTTTACTTTCTTTCCTGTCTAAAATCTCCCAAAAATAACTTGAAAGTTCTGTCTTAATCAAATACAGTAAAACTTAATAACGTTGGCGTTTGGAAATAAATTCTACTGATATTTAAATTGATTTTAATTTTTTTATAACACTTTGCAAGTGTTTATAAGGTTTTGGTTTAATTCCTCGGAAATCGCAACCGAGTTTCTAGCAATTTGTGAATTCTCTATAGATGTCGGAGAGTATAAAGTGTCTTATTTGCTGTTCCACATTTACTCGTGTATAATAGGGTGGGTCGTTTTTCACTTTGTTTAAAAATCCAAATTGCCTGTGGTGGGAAAAGTTGTGTTGACATAAAATGTCTGTAATTTTTTTTTTAATTTAAATACATTAAGATCCCCTCCGCCAGGACCATTAAGTTTCAGCAAAAAAGTAAAATTCAATGTTTCTTATTTATTTTTTGTTTTATATATCAAATTTTTTAACCACCTGTAGTGGAAATAATTGAACAGTAAGACCTTTCGTTTGTGAAAAAAATTTTTTGATGTCATATCATATTTAAAGCCACCCGCAAGGCTTTTGAAATTTGTATAATTTGTAATTTTTTAATAAAGCGGCCCGTTCTGTACCATTTTCTCTATACGATTTTTTCCCGTAGTTTTGAATATTGCTGATCGACAGGGTTCTCCCCAGTCTTTTAAAGAAGGGCGCACCGCCTAGCTGATTTTACTGACCGCCCGCGATAAAAAAAAATGAGATCCGTCTCAATACTTTAGTTAGCTTCCAATCAACACCAGTCAAGGTCCACCAACACCAGTCAAAAATTCCGATTTCATTAGCACAAGTGCTCTGGAGCACTGAGTACTGTGAATCGTGCAAAAGTAAACTCTAAACTGCTGCTTGTTTGAGATCGGAGCTAGAGTGTAATCTAAAAATAACAAAAATGATAATTAAGACAGACTCTAATATACATGGTTATCGATAAATGTAATAAAATATACAGTCAAAGGGATAAAGTTCTCCTGGACTTACAAAACTGTTTAGCAAAGAGTAAGATAGCTTTGCAGGCACTACATTTAGATGGCAGAAAGGACTGAACCTTAGCAATTGTTAAAGAACGTGGAGTTTCAAACAAAAGAATCATAGCATATATAGGGTTATTTAGTGTTACTGCAAGAGCCAGAAAGCAATTATCTTCGTCATGTATATTACCAGAAAATGACACAGCTAATGAAGCGCTGCCTAGCATTTTAGATTATTTGAAAACAAATTGGTTATTTATAGTGGATTTAGCTGCAATTGAATCGTATAAAACAGCCCTGAATACTGGTGTTGAAGGTGGTGTGATACGCTTGTTTGAATTGCATGTAAGAAGTCCCTTGCAGTTGCTCATATGCAAACCTTTACTTTATTTAGTACGGTATCTAGATGGAAACACTACAGGCCTTTTTATATATAGTGGTCCTATAGGGAAAATTCTGGACTCATCTGAAATGAACTACTAATTGTGAAGTTTAGAAAAATCGTTGTTGATCTGCCCACGGGAGATATAGATGGATTTTGTACTAATCAAAAATATTTGTATCAAACCTGACAATCGATATCATCTGAAAATGTTCCTGTCCAAAAACACTATCCACAAAATCAACTGGAAAGCTCTCTTATGCCAGGTGGCTTACAAATGCAAATAGAGCGCTTCATCTGTATATTGGTACAGAAAAGCCATCACTTGAAATAGAAACTATTGTGGAATATATATTCTAAAATTGTAATCAAAAGTTTAGTTTCTCCTTAAAACTGAGCTTTTATGCATCTTTGGGAAGTTACACATTACTGAAGATATCCGAGCGAAGAACTGACATTAGTTCTGTATCCTGCAATTCCGGAATGGGTTTTATGGTCACCCAGAAAACCTACTGATTGCCATGATCAAAGACAAACGATCATATGTGAGGAAAAAGACAACATATAACCAGTACAGAATTTGAGGAAATGGTTACAACGCGAGACTCTTGCAATAACACTGTATATTCCTTCCTTCCGATTCTTCTGTGTAAAACGCCTCCTTCTTTAACATTTGCTAAGGCTCAGTCCTTTCTTCCATCTAAATGTAGTGCCTGCAAAGCTATCTTACTCTTTGCTAAACAATTTTGCAAGTCCAGGAGAATTTTCTTCCTTTGACTGTCTATTTTATAACATATATCGATAAGCATAATAGAGCCTGCCTTCACTATCATTTTTTTAGTTGTTGTTGTTACTTTTACATTAGACTGTAGCCCTGATCTTAAAGAAACATCAGTTTAGAGTTCACTTTTGCACGATTCGGTACTCAGTGCACCTAAAGCACATGAGCAAGTGAAATTGGAATTTTTGTTTGACCTTGACCGGTGTTGATTGGAAGCTAACTTAAGTATCGAGAGGGATCTCATTTTTATTTAACCCGGGCGGTCAGTAAAATCAGCTAGGCGGTGCGCCCTTCTTTGAAGGGTTGGGCAGAACCCTGTTGCTGTAGTACAGATCAGTAATATTCAAAACTAAAGTGAAAAAATCGTATAGTGAAAATGGTACCGAAAGAGCCTCTTTATTAAAAAATAGCAAATTATACAAATTTCAAAAGTCTGGCGGTAGCTTTAAATATGATACGATATCAAAAAAAATGTTTTTTCACAAACGAAGGCTCCTACTATTCAATTATTTCCACTACAGTCAGTTAAAAATTTGATACATAAAAACATTAAAAAATAAAGAAAAAACATTGAATTTCACGTATTTGGTGAAACTTCATGGACCTGGCAATTTTTTTTTACAGACATTTGATGTCAATACACTACTTTTCCCACCACAGGCGATTTTGATTTTTAAAAAAAGTGAAAAACGACCCACCCTAGTGTATAACGCTCACTCCCTACTTCACAAGAAAAGTAGGTGAAATTTTGTTATCTCGTACAGAGTACGCACCATAAATTTGGCGTGCAAGTGATTTTGAAACTGACTGAAATTTTCAATTAAGTAAATGGAACTGAAAACGACATCATTTAAGAGGTCATTGACTGTGCCAGTGATGACAAGGACTGTGATAATAACACTCGTAGCGGCAATGGGGATTGCTACATAATGTTAAAAATAATGTTTCTAATGATTTCGTTTACAATATAGTGTAACCAGTGAAATAACGATGCTGCGGCTCTATTATTGAGAAATATTTTCCAGTTTTATTTTCAACTGTGAGTAAATTACGTACTTATCCGTACATCATGGATTAGATGCAGCAGTACAAAAGTATTCAGTGTATAACGTGCACTCAGATATTTTGCCTTAAGTTCTTGAAAAAAGTGCGAGTTATAGCAACTCCTCCTAGATTTGGAAAGCCTTACAACTCCTAAGTCCAAGCTTTGACGTCCTCACTAGGCCTACGGAAGTGACGTTCCCACCGTTTTAATTTCAGTAACACTATTTATAATCTGTGTTGAATGTTACAAATATTAGAAAATATCTTAAATTAAACATTAAAATTAAAATACATTTCTCATACAAAATTATTCATTATGATTTGTTTCCTTATCTCATTATGTAATTAGCCATGGTTAAAAACTGCCATTTGTCGTAAAATTATATATTTTTATCTAATATTATTAAAATAATGCTGCTCATGGGAAAATTCACCAGAAATTTTTAATAGTTTTGTTTTGTGAAAATAAAACTTTTAACTGTAGGCCGCGTGATGACGTCAGAGCTTGGTGACATGTGAGTTGTAAGGCTTTCTGTATCTAAGAGACGTTGGTTATGCACGCGTAAATACGGTAATCACACAGATTTCCTTGTAAACTTTTTGAGATGACTTTTTTGAATGTCCTTGAGTAATCGCTTATTGTTGTATCTGATATTCTTGCGCTGTTTTAATTATTAGTCTTTTATTCTGTTGATATTTAAAATTTTAAGGAAGAACCACTTTTAACTTATTTAGTTAATTTAAAAAAAAATGATCAATATTTTATGAAAAACTATACAATGTGCTTGATTTGTTTGCTCTCGTTGTCATAGAAACAGAGGGCGCGTTTATCGCAAGGAATAGAAAGCATGCATGGTAAAGAAAGGACATATTTTTTTCATTGAAATGAAATGAAATACGATAGTACAGTTTCTAATTCTACAATACTTCCTTCAGTTATTCTTATTAGCATAACTGCCAACCTTCTCGATTTCTTTGAAAGATTTCCCACCACAATTTTTAAACAGTTGCATAAAGCATTAAATTTTTGGCGTTATTTTAAGTATGAATTGGTAGGTAAAAATTAGTGGTGGGAAGGTTGGCAGCTATGTTATTAGCCCTAGAATCCTTAAATGAGGAAGCTTCCTTTTGTATATTATCTACGCGACACTGATATTCAATAAAACCGTATGTTGCACATGGCATGGTATACGAGGAGGCAGTGGCGGCTGGTCATTAGAGACCAGAGGGGTCTGGCCCCACCACCTACAACCATCAATCAAAATCCCTTCCTATTATTTAGCACAGTTATTTTAATAATTTAACTTTATTGATAAAATGTACGCATTTTATTCTATTCTAATTATACTATCCATTAAAATAATTACTTAAGAAAACAAGAGTTACAATTTCTCATCTAAACCATGCACGGGCCATATGGACTTGTTGGTCCTGAACTTCGCGTCCATTCGCTTATTATCGGTTTGGCATATTTTACATTTAGCGTAAAACCCATATTGACACTTCATTAACTTGGCTTAAAAGCGGCTTATTTGGCGCTGTTTAGGGGATCAGATCTTCGAGCCCTTCACGACTAATGAGGAAATTTCACTAATCGGTAGCTATTGGCGAAATTTTCCGCTCTGTAGGAAATATATATATAAGAAAATTAATGATGATAAGGATTATCTTGGATCGAAAGCCTGCGACTTATCATCACTTACTAATATACATCAATTGCCTACTCTTGAATTTATAAAATGCACATCTTCTCGCTGTAAAACTTGTCCTTTTGCTGATACTACAAATATTTGTAATAGTGGGTCTAATTTAAGCACGTTTTGCAAAGTATACAACTGTATCTATATGTTAACCTGTAATCAATGTAAAATAGCTTATATCGGCCAAACTAGTAATCCTTTACACCTTCGTATTAATCTACATCGAAATCATGTTAAGAACTATCCTAGTAATCTTTCTGGTAATAACTTTGAGTATGAACATTTTCATATGCATGGGTTCAATAATATTAATATCACTATTCTATCTATAAAGAAGAACCATAATGAACGTTTATTTTTAGAAAACTACTTCATCCAATTTCATAATACTAGTTATCCGTATGGTCTAAACCAATTAGTTCATAATAAACAATTAATATATTATACTAGCACTACTAACATAAATAAATATTCTCCAATCTATAATACTTTAAACTTGTCTATATATAATAAAACACTTAGAACTTCTAGAGGTAAACGTAAAAAGTGTAATAGTCCTAAGTATTCTAATAGTTATATAAAATCTGCTATTTTAAAATTATATAATTACTATACCAGTACTTATAATTGGATTAATATACGTACTTTCATTTACTCCATTAAAAAGAAACTTTTAGTTAAGTATTTTTCTATTTTTTCAAATCTTAACATTTCTGGACATTTTTCTCACCTATTCTTCGATCTCATTGTTGCACGAGCCACTGCACTTACCGTAAACCTAACCAATAAAAGTAATAATACACCTTCTAATTCTAACTTATTAATTACTTTCACAAATCCTGCATTCAATAACTTAAACTTCAATACAATATTTTCTACTAATAACACTTACTTTCCCATCAAAAATGTCATTATTAAAAAGTCCTTTAAATATCCCCTACCCTTTGGTAGGAAACTATTTAACTATAACTCCTTTTCAAAAACATATAACCCTTCTGATACACCACCCTGTATATGCAATGATAATCACTATAGGAACTTCATTAATAGGGATTATGGACACATCATTACTGGGGATCTAGCTATCGTAAAAGATATTAGGTTAAAAAAACTCATGCAGAAGGGCTCTAAACACCGTATTCCTTCAAAACACTCTCTTAGTGGCATTGTAACACAATTCACATATGATTTAGATTTTTACATATATAATACTGCCTTAAAATACAGCACTCCTATTGAAGCCTTCACTACCTGGAAAGTAAAAGTACTTTCAATCTTTAAGCAAAATATTGCTAAATATGTAAAATATAGTTCTCCTGTCCATAGTCAATTTCATACTCAAATAGACTTTATAAAGCAGTATTTCATAATTACTTATGTAGATAAATCATCCAATAACTATGCTTTTATTTGTAAACAGTTATATCATAGCTTGTTAGCCTCTACAATTGTAAATAACAGTATCTATTCCTCTACTAATTTGTCTACTGTAGTTTGTAACAAAAAAATTCTGGCTTTCTATAAACTTCTCAACCTACAACATAATAATCTAAACTATCCTTATATTGTACTAATCCCTAAATTTCATAAATCGCCTTTAAAGTTTCGAACTGTTACAATAGGATGTAATACATATAGCAATGTAGCAAGTAAACTTCTATTAAAGATACTGTCTGTTATGCATGAGTATTATATAAAACGTAATGATTACTCTATCTCTTTAGGAAATAGTTATGATCTACGCAATACAATATGTACTATTAGTAATATTACCTCTTTATATACCTATGATTTTAAAGATCTATTTAACAATATTCCTCTTGACGACCTTTACAATGTAATTAATGAATTATTTGAAACTTGTGTTAACAATATTCAGCTCCCTTCCCATGTTGATGTAACTTATTTCAGTTGTCTATCTAAATTTATTATCTATAATAATTTTATTCTACATAACAATAAAATATATCTACAAAATCATGGTATACCACAAGGTGGTTCAGCATCTAGTTACCTTGCAGATCTTTACTTATATTACTATGAAAAAGAATATACTAATACACACATCATTCTTAAACGATATATAGATGATATCTTACTTGTAAACACTACTAATAATAATAACATTATCTTCCCCATAAAATATCCATCTGCTCTGGAATTAATTAAAAATGATATGCTTAACAATTCTGTTAGTTTTCTAGATCTAAGTATCTCCATCACTCCTAGAAATAGCCTTAGTTTCAATATATATGATAAGCGTAAAGATTTTAGCTTTAAAGTAAGTAGCTTTACTCATTTTTCCTCCTGCTTACATAAATCTGTATTTCGCAATATCATCTATAATCACTGCTGTAGAATCAAGTTTCTATGTTCTGATGATTTCAAAGTCTCCAATTTTAAATCTCTATTTCTGTCAGCTAGACAATACAACTATCCCACTAAGTTCCTAAAATCTATTATATACAATTCTTGATAATGATGTGTCTAATGTCTTTGTTAATTTACTGGAGGTTGGGTGGGGTTTTGGTTTTAAGGTTGTAATTGGATGGTTGGGTCGGGCGGAGGAAGTTTTTCTCATATAAAAAAAAAGTAATATGTTTAAAAACAATTTGGATGTGTATATGAATGCATATATATATCTGGAAGATTAAAAAAAAGGGGGTTCCTATATTGTGATTATTCTGTCCTAAACATTATTTTTTTCTTATTTACTAGATTAATCTTCTGTCATACAATAACTTATTATACATACTTTGTCAATAATAATAATCATTATATTTTTTAAACAATGTTATATTTAATTTTGCTATACCATTTATTGTATTCAATCTTTTAAATTTATTATTATTCAATATATATTTATTATATTAATATACCTGGATATTCTTAAAATTTAATAATATTACCTTTTAGTATTTGGCAACTCCTATACTTTCTTCTTTCCACTTTTACACTTTTATTTAGTGGCAACACCATTTTTTTCACTTTTTACAATTCTTAGCATTGGCAACACATATCAATTGCTCAAATAAAATTTCCATGTGCTCAAGGTCTGGTATGTAAAATTATCTTTCTAATTTTTGTTATCTTTTTTATTTTTTCTTTCCTTTATATAGTAGGGTAGGGCCCAGATGTGTGGAGTTAATATCTCTTCTGATATGCCACACAACCGAAACCCTACTATTTGGTTTACTGTAAATTATAATCCACTGTTTGTGGCCCCTGACGATGGTGACAGTGGTTATAATTTCCGTTCCATTATACTATCACAATAATTCTTGCACTTTATTTGGATTCAAAATCTGGTCTCTAATTCTTGATAATAGCTGTTATTTTTCTGCGAGATATGTCTTATTTGTAGTATGTTTTGTGTTTTACTTGTTAGTTATATATATATATATATATATATATATATATATATATTCAATCTTATCTTCTTTGCAGTGCAATCAGATATTTTTTTTTATTTATTAACGAATTGCAATGTATAATTGTATTTTACACGTTAGCATAGCTGCCAACCGTTCCGTTTTTATCGGAACATTTTCAACCACTATTTTTGAACAGTTTTATTTTATATTAAAAATACGGACTTAATTCAACCTTAAATTGCTGAAGGTAAATTAGTGGTGGGAAATGTTCCGATAAAAGCGGAACGGTTGGCAGCTATGCGTTAGTATTGATCTTAAAATAAGGAACACATTTTAAAGTTATGAACGATCAGCTATGACGAACATAAATACTAATGAAAAACTAAACGTGGCTTTTCGATTAGTAATGGAGTAAACTTTTCAATATTAAAATAATTAGGTTTCTAATACTAGCATAGTTAGGTAAAAATAGTAAAAGTTGTATAAGTCATTTTCATAATCATTTATCATTTGAAAAATTTCAAATATTCACACTGTGTGCGCGGGGGATAGGTTGCTCTATAAGCATGTGGGTCATTCCATAGTTACTGACGTTACAATTTGACTGCAATTGTAACCTTTGAAATTCACCAGTGGCTTGAAATATATATATTTATTTATTTAAATTTATCAAGAGTATCATAAATAAGAACTACACTGTTATCCATTTTCAATAAAAAAAAGGGAAATCAAAAACGTGACTGCTGTTACACAGAAGAAACATTGAGAAAAATGAATTTTATATAAATTCAAATCCTCTTCGAAATAATAATACGAGATGTAAAATAATTTTTTTCTAGTTAAGTACAGATTTTAATCTTTATGAAAACATTTTTTTTCATTTAAAAAAAATGTTATGTAGAAAATATGTTATTCCTGTGACTGATGTTACATTCACATAAACATGCTACAATTATGTATTACTTCTACTTAAAAAGAAAAATACCAAATTTAGTTTTTGAAATTGTATTAATCTAGTTTAATCTTTATAAATAAATCATAGTAATGCTTATTGTACATTAATAAAATTTGAAAAAATAAGGTTGTTAGTGTATTTCACTAAAGGATGAATCCATGGATCTAGAGACACCAGTGAAAAAAATATTCTTATAAAGAATAATAGTTTTTTCCCCTATAAGGTAAACACTTGTGCATTTCTATAAAATTATGCTAAGAAGTTGGCAAAACATTTTTACATACATTTTGTCTTTAGAGGTGTAGAGAAAGTTCATCTTGCTTTCTGAAAGAAATCAACGGGTATGTATAAAATATTTTTTTTTTTTTAATTTCGTTCATTTATGAGAAGATTAGACAAGCGCAGAAATCTTTAACTACAATATTTGCCTTGAGAACAAGTTTTATAAATTAGCCCTAACATCAATATAACATCACTCCTAATAACATAAAAAGTCGTAATTTTATTTTAAAGTTATAAAAATGTGTAAATGTGTATTATAAAATATGTGTAACATTAGGCACATTTCTGTTTTTCAATTAGAAAGCTACTTAAAAATATTGAGAAAATAGCATTAACTGCTGCTGAAGGACAGAAAAGGTGATGAGGTAGATTAAAAAATGAAGGAAAATATGAAGATCATAAAAACAAAGCATAAGCAAGGATGCAATAAAGAGCCAAAATAAAACAAGAAAGGATACAGTTAAATTACCTCAGTCAATTCAGAGGAAGGTAAAAAGATTAATTTATCTTGATATTAGAGAAAATGTTTGGAAAAGAGTATTCTGAATTGATTGAGGTAATTTAGCTGGGTCATTTTCTTTTTATTTTGGCTCTTTATTGCTTCTGCTTTGTTTTTTTTATAATCTTCATATTCCCCTTCATTCTTTAATTGATCTCTCCTCCTTTTCTGACTTTCTGCAGTAGTCAATGCGAGTTTCTCAATATTTTTATGTAGGTATCTAATTAAAAAACAGAAATGTGACTGATGTTACATATTTTTTATAAGTTTAAAATTCATAAATTGAACCAATATTAAATATTCAAAAGACTAATATTAAAGATATCTTCATAAAGGAAGAGAAAACGGCTTTTTATATTTTTGGGACTATTTCTATTTAAGCAATGGAAACTTTTATAGAACTTTTTGACGATGTTACATTAATAGTTGGCCTAATTTACAAAAATTGTTTTTAAGATAAATATTGCAGTTAGAGGTTTCTGCATTGGTCTAATCTTTTCATATATAAACTAAATTTCAATAAAAATATAAGATTTCATTCATATTTGTTGATTTCTCTTATAAAACAAGATGAACTTCCTACACCTCTTTAAGACAAAAACTTATGTAAAAACAGTAATGCTGCCAGAAATTGTGTATAAAACTTTTAAAAAGGTGTTGTTAACTTTTTTAGCATTATTTTATAGAAATTCACACATTTTTACTTCATAAGGAACTAAAATACTTTTTCTGCCATCGTTGTCCCTAGTTTCATGGAATCACCGATATACATATTCGCGATTTGATCTGTCACCATCTTTTTCGCGCCTCACCACTGAAACATTGCACGAGCTGCCACTGCTAGAAAGCATATTTTCCTTTCTTTTCCTGGTGAAGAATGGTTTCGGAGCGCGAAGAGCTTAACCTCAAGCCGGCGACATCCCACTGAATATTTCCAACTAAAAGCCGGCTCGTTTATCTGCAGTTATCTCGGAAATGACTACCTCTGTTCCTCCACTTTCATAAGAAGAGTTAAATTGAGAAGATTTTCGTATCATGAGTACTGAGAATGAGTCATGAGTACTCCGTGAAAGTCAACTTTCGTTATTATGAGGGGGGGGGGATGACCGAAAGTTTGATAAGCTTTTCTTTCCATTACTCATGAAAATCTAAATAAGCTTTTCTTTCCATTACTACTGAAAATCTAAACAGCTATAAAAGGATTTTTTCAATGGTACATTTGAAAAAGAGGGCAATAAGTGTTAGTTCTGCTATGCTGTTTGCCGGATTAAGTGCAAACTTATATTAGAAGAACGCCGGGATGAAAAGGTTAGGCAAATTTGAGCTTATGGACACAACGACATTACAGAGAATGCATAATGTCTGAGGTTATGTCATCAGTAGTATCCTTGACAAGCAAATTTTATTATTTGGAACACCTATCTAATTGAGGCTAAGTGTCCCATATAATTAAGTTTGTTCTGCCATAACTCATCAGTCGCTGACTGCAAGTTATGCATATGGCATACTCTGCTTAGAGTGACGATAGCTAGATTTTAGAAGTACATCTTTGAAGTTTTTGCAAACCTTTTCATGAATTCATCCAAACAGCAATAGATTCAGCCATACTTTTCATAGTTTAGTAGTTTAGATTGAACAAGCGCAGCAAAAATTAAATATAATCAGAGTTGCCAAATCTCCGGCTTTTTCCGGGAGATTTCCCACCACAATTTTTAGACAGTTTTATTTTATATTAAATATTTGGACTTATTTTAAGCATAAATTTGTAAGTAAAAATTAGTGGTGGGAAATCTCCCGAAAAAAGCCGGAGACTCGGCAGCTCATTATAATTATTCGCGGACGCCTGAAAAAATTTATGTATAATTATTCACGAAAGCCTGATATACACACTAATAAAAATATATCCGGCCAATACGTGGAGTTCCGCGTCTCCGTATATCTTTTCCTACGAGCGGGCATTTGCCGTTTATAGGCATTGCCTCTACCAAGCCGCAAGTATTGGTTACTTTATTATGGAGACACCTAATAGGTGGACAAGCGTGCTTCTTATGGAGGAAGGAATGGAAGAAAATGACAACCGAGCCCATGTCGGCATTCGAAGTCGGACCCGTGGTGTGGTAAAATGGTTCTTTAACATCTACACAATCCTAGCGGCTACGCGTATTTACATAAAAACTTGGTATGTATGTATATGTATGTCCATAAATGAAATTCTAGTGGCCTGCAAACCTCCCATTTAGGGGGGAAATAGAACAAATGTTGATGTAGAGAAAGTGTTGTTCACAGAAAAATATCCAGTGGCTATATATATATACATATATATATATATATATATATATATATAATTAACAGATAAGTAATTTCTATTTCATTTCACTGATGAAATTTTTAAAGACAAGGCTATTTTTATAAAACTTCGTTAAGAAATTAGAGGAACGCTTCAACTCTTTCCGATAGGGAGTAGTAAAAGATAAGTAAAAAAGACGTTTTAGCTCGCTCAATAAAATCACCGATGTCAGCAAAGACGCCAGTACTGGTTTCACATGGAAATGTAGTGAGATCCTTTGCATATGACATAGGCAAAACACCAATCACAGATCGCCGTTCTCCAGATATTCAACCATAAAATCCATCTCCAAGAACGTGATCTACGTACTCTGTAAGACCTGAGTAAGGTAGCAGATATTTGAAGTAATTGGTTACTTTGTGTGTCCATGACTTGTGAGTTGCTTGTGATGCACGTACCGTTCTGACGTTGTTTGGGGTTTTCGCAGGGTATAAGAATTTTGTGGTAGCATTGGCAATTGCCATTTGAAAATTGCGAGTTTCTGTACTTATACCTGTAAGTGTGGGTGTCACTTGGTTGCTGTGCACAGAATGCGGGGCTCATATCTCTGTATAACTATATCTGAAATTTCATTGCTTGAACTGAACGGCAGCTAGAGGTCCGTCAATCGACAAAGTTTTTATAAGGCCACATACATTGAATGCCTTACGTGCAGAATAACGTGATCGTATTCAATTATCTACTTGATTGATAATTTCAATTTAAATTGATGAAAAAAGTGAAGAAATTTCCAACATAATCTCCTTTTTTAAACTTTTCAAACCACTTTTGAGAAGTTTTGAGCAGTCATAGTACCTTATGTGCACTCCAAAAATTTATATTATTCGTTTCAAGTTAGCTTTTCCTTTCCTTCAAATAAAAATGAATGATATGCAGAAAATTTTACTTCTTATTGTCCTTCTTTAACATCAAAATGAACATCATTTTTTCATTTTTTTAGTAAAATCTCACAATGGTCTGCTTAATATAAATTGCATCTCGCGACATTTTCATGCAGAGCATTTTATATATGCAGAAAATCTTTCGCATTTCTAAAAGCAATTTAAGCAATTAAAAGGATGTTGAAGCTATTTGTAGAATACCTAAATTTTCTTCGATAGTCACAGTATTTGTTTTCTTTGAGTTAGCTATAGCAATCTTGACCACAGGTTTTGACAGTGACCTTCAACTCCCGATTCCGCCAAAGTTCTCCCACCCCGCAATTCCACATTTGTGATAAAATAAATAAATTAAAAATGTCTGGTAAATACTACAAATATTAGAAAATATCTCATATTAAACATTAAAATTAAAATATCTTTCTCATACAAAATTATTCAGTATGATCTTTTTCCTTATCACATTAACTAATTAGTTATGGTTAAAAACTGCCATTTGACGTAAAATTATATTTTTTATCTCAAGTTATTAAAATATTGCCAATCATGGGTAAATTCACCAGAATTTTTTAATTTATTTATTTTATCACAATAAAACTTTTAAATATAGGCCACATGATGACGTCGAAGCTCGGTGACGTAGCTGTGGTAAGGCTTTCTATATCTAGGAGGTGTTGAGGAAGTCCCTTTACCGTAAGGGAACTGTTTAGTGCCAAGTAATAGATTAAGAGCCAAAAGTGGCACGTACACCAAGGAAATCAAAATGCGAATTCTGGGAGTAGTACACGCGGTTCAACTTAGCAAAAGCTGTAAATCGGCTGCAGTAGCCTTCCCAATGCTATCAGGTTAGGTGCGAGCGAAGTACAGGCTACATGGCTCTCCTTACTTTGGCAATCTCGAAACCAGATGGCCACACCTCCTAAGTCACATGACTCTTCGAGTGCAATAAGGATGCGACCAAACGCCAGCACTGCAGCCTGTCTTTCTCGTCAGCCCCCCGGCTTTCAGCGACGACGTCATCATAGTTTTATTTTCATTAAATAAAACTATTTAAATTTCTGGCGAATTTACGCACGTATAACACCATTTTAATTATTTGAGATAGTGAATTTAATTTTACGACAAAGGGCAAGTTTTAAACTGTAACTAATTATGTAATGTGATAAGGAAATGGATCATAATGAATTGTTTTGTATCACAAAGATATTTTAATTTTTATCTTTAAGAAATTTTGCAATATTTGTAGCACTCACCAGAAAATTTAAATAGTTTTACTTCATAAAATTAAAGCTGTGATATTGACGTTATCGGAAGGCCTTGCAATAACGTCCAAATTTCAGTTGTTAGACCTTTTATGTGTAGGAGTTGTTGATTCAATACGCTTAGGCTCAATTTTCATGCACTTTCTTTGTTTCGCGTCGCAAATGAGCAATCATTTATGAATTTATCAAATTTCAATTGCATGACATTTATTACGTAATACTTTATTTCTAGGCGATCTGTCTCTCACAAATGTTCGACAGTGGTTCGTACCCGGAGAGTTTTTCGGCCAGGCTGAGACTGGACTATTATGATCTAACAAGAATGCTGTAACGTTGTTATCATTATAGCAAGGCGCTGAGTTAAGCATGAACGTGAACTCGTTGATGGAGAACCATTCCTGATGTTATCGTATCAGGCCAATTAGAGGAATGGTTCCCCACTGAAAGGAGGAGACCACCACAAACTATCATCAATGGTTGGCCACCGTTTTCTACTGCAGCTCACTTCTACCTAAACAAAAGGACTGTAGTAGAAAACGAATCACTACCCCACATTCTGACAGAATGTCCCTCAGGGGCAATGGCACCTGTTTCCATGGATACTGCAATCGTCTATACATGGACACGAGAACAACAACACCACCATTCGGACAGAATAATTCGGCAGATTTATCTGGAAACTAGGAAAAGAGTACTGGAAGTCTGTTTCAACCATGTCCGCAGGACGTATCGAGCATACAATGTTGAGCTGGGCGAATTTCGGGCAGTTTTCTCTACCTCAAGTTGAATTAACTCTAGCGGTGGCTTGCTTAGATTATGTCACGAGCTCCCTCCAAAACAAAAATTTTCTTTTCCCGTGGAACAGTCAGAGTAAACTATTTTCAGAAAAAATTCAATGTATATATGTTAGAACTCGAGAGAAAACTGTTCAAAAATTTTTTTTTCGCCGTAGAATTCGTCAAGAGCTCTAATATCTCCATTGGAAATTAATGGCAGCAGGTTTTTCGGGGATTATTCCTCCGTGGTCAACCCTATTGGTTTTATTTCAGATTTATACCTTGCCACCATTGGTACCTATAACCATGCCAAATTTGAACTAATCAATCAAGCGGTTTAGGAGGAGAAGCGTTAAATTAAAACGCCTGAGTGTAGCGTAAGAGCTTCGCTCGTTCATTTCGCTCAGCTCAATTAGCACAGGAAGCTGGGATATCATTTAAAAAAAAGAGCTACAGTAAACCCTCACTACAACGATAAATACTTCTATAACGATAACATTTTGTGGTCCTGGGAAGTTTTCATACTGTATAACCTCTCCTCCATATAAGGATACATGCCGCTAGAACGGTAATTTTGTTTGGTCCTTTAAGTATTCTTGTACAGAAGACTTGACTCGTCTCACAGATCCACAAAAATAAATCCTTAATTGAGCTCGTGGACACCGCCCCATGAACACTTAAGACTGGAATAAGGTAAGTCTTCATCATTAATGTTATTTTTATAACACTGGGGAACAATTTTTAACATATTTTCTGTTGAGTTCAATTTTTTAGCTGTTTTATAGTACAGTGGGCACACTGATTACAAAACTGCTGTTAGTTTTCTCCTATCACGTCAAGTTTTTTTTTTTTCTACACCTACCTTCTACTCTTCACTATCTGCAAGAGCGAACTTCGTTCACCGGAAACACTGTTGCTCTCTTGTTAGCTGATATAAAACTTCTCTGACTGGCGAAGGGAAATGACACCGTCGGAGACCAGCGACAGATTCAATATACTGTCTAGACTTGTTCAGTTTTGCTTGAGATAGTGTAGAGAGACGTGTATCTCTCTGATATAGTGAAAAGCATTCCGACATGGATTCTGAGTTCTGGTTTTTATAGAACTTTAGCAGCTTTTAGTTTTTATTTACATATATGAACTGAAACCTCTCCTTATGTCTACCTTCGCTAGTTCACGTCGCCGGTACTTAAGCTGCCCGGATTCTTTTTGTTATATATGTGGCAGTTTTACTACACACACAAGTCACAGTCAAAGGACAAATATCAGTACATTTGTCAGGGAAGCCTATTTTGCCTATTTTAAAGTGAAAATTGGCGATCAAGATAAATCTTGGGCCCCTCACAAAGTGTGCCAACACTGCGTCGAAATTTTACGGATGTGAACGAAGGGGACACGTGATAAACTTCCTTTTGGTATACCTATGATTTGGCGAGAGCCCAGAGATCACTCAAGTGATTGTTACTTTTGTATAGTGAAAACGTCAGGTTACAACAAGAAAAAGAAAATTGAGTATCCCAGTTACCATCAGCTTACACCCAGTGCCTCATTCAGCTGAAATCCCAGTGCCAGTTTTCAAAGAATTACCTTCTTTGGAAGTACAGGAATATGAGTCTGGTTAAGATCGAAGTGACCCCAATGACGAAGATTTTGAAATTGAAGATGATCCCGTTCGTAAGGGATTTGAGCAGCATGAGTTAAATGATTTGGCACGAGATTTGGGGCTATCCAAAAAAGCTTCAGAACTGTTAGCATCAAGACGGCACGAAAAAAAATGTCTTGAAAAAGGAGCTAAAGTATCCTACTTTCGATCGCGAGAAAGTGCATTTCTGCAATGCTTTCGAAGTGATGATGGGTTTGTATATTGCTACAACAAACATGATTTAATGGAAGAGTTGGGAATTTCAGCCTATAACGCAAATGAATGGCGATTGTTCATCGATAGGCTCAAAGCGGAGCTTAAAGTGTGTACTCCTCCACAATGGAAATTTATTTGGTGCATTCCCAATAGGCCATTCAGTATGTTTGCGTGAGGAATATGAAGACATAAGGAGAGTCGTTCATTTGTTGCAATATCACATGCACCAATGGATCATCTGTGTTGATCTTAAAATGGTCTGTTTCCTCCTTAGTCAGCAACGTGGATATACCAAGTATCCCTGTTTTTTGTGCAGGTGGGACAGTAGAGCTCGTGAGAAGCATTGGGTGCAGTCGAAATGGCCGCCAAGATATGACCTGAAACCTGGGGATCCAAACATTCTTCATCAGCCTCTTGTCGACAGAAAGAACATAATATTTCCACCTCTGCATATAAAACTGGGTCTCATGAAGCAATTTGTTAAAGCTTTGTCAATTGAAGGAGACTGTTTCAAGTATCTCATTTCGGCATTTCCTAACCTATCATTTGAAAAGATAAAAGCCGGTGTGTTTGATGGTCCACAGATTCGCCAGCTTCTTAAAGATGAACATTTCATCAGAACAATGACAGAACTTTAAAAGAATGCTTGGTTGGCATTCAGAAACATTGTCAAAGACTTTCTTGGAAATACACGAGCACAGAATTACACCGAAATTGTCCAACAGCTCTTGGAGAGCTTGTTGCAACATGAGCATCAAGTTGCATTTTTTACATAGCCATCTTCCTGGCTTCCCGAAAAATCTTGGTGCAGTCAATAATGAGCAGGGTGAGCGATTTCACCAAGATTTGAAGATCGTGGAATCACGCTATCAAGGAAGATGGGATGTACATATGATGGCTGACTATTGTTGGAGCAGAAAGCGAGAATGTCGACAGATTAAACATTCCAGAAAAGCTACAAACAAAAATTTTTGCCTTAATATGTATGTTTACCACTTGGTTAATAAATTTTTCTATTTGTATTAATACAATTTAACTTGTAGTAACTATATATTTGGTAACTTTTCCCTTTTTTTTATGCACATTTTGGGGGTACCCTGTATCTTAAAAAGTTGACGTGACAGACGAAAACTACAGTTACTTTTGGATTCAGGGGCCAAAAGTGATTCAAATACAAGTCACAGTTTTAAGACAACAAAATTGCTGTTCCCCAGTGTAATGTTTTACTAATGTTTTTATTTAGCAAACAAAAGCAGGTTTGTCCATCGACTTCCAGATGATAAGTATTACCGCGACTGTTTAGTAGAGATGGTAAGATTCCTTGATAAAATTGTGGTGTGGTCTGTCCCAAGTGTTGAATGAGTTGGACGTCTGTATTTTGTATAAGGAATCATGAAACATGAATAATACAGCGTGGCAGACCATAGTACATAAGTTTTAGATTGGCCCGGAAACAATATGGATATGAACTCGGTTGAATATTTTTGGAGGATAATAAAGAGAGAAATTGTTAAGGAAATGACAGAAAATAAACCTAAATGAAAAAAAAAATTAATAAACGATTGTTAGATTGTGATGCCAAACAAAGAAAGTGCAACAAAGTGCATTGAAAGTGTGCCTAGGCATGTTGAAGCTGTTATAAAAGACACGGAAAACTAAACCTGACTGACATTCATAAAAACTCCATTTTCCATATTTTGCACTTTAATTTTATATGTTTTAGCTAAAAATAATGTAGGCATGTACAGTACAGCGAATAAGAATAAAATCATTTATCTTATACAACAGGTGTTAGTATAATTCTTTTTTGTAACTAAACTACAGAAAACCATTTTGCATGATTGTCTCTAATAAATTGGCCACCCACTGTACTCCTAGTCTGCATTCTTTGTAAACGCATTTATAAAACATTGCATAATTCACTTTTACGTTCAATCGTAATTTAATTGATTTATTTGAGATATCCTACTTTTAGTTGATTTATTTGAGAAATATTACAGATGATCTAATATAATTTTAATTTATGTAGAAGGCAACTCATTTTTAAAATATTTTTTTGGTTTTGATACCGACATGAAACTTCCAGAAATTAATACAGTTGCTTTGTCTTTTAAAAATGCTGCAAATCATAGTTGCCAACTCTCCCAATTTTGTCAGGAGATTTTTCCTTAACAACGCATGCTTAACGAAAGTCCAAAATTTTTATGTTAAATAAAACTGTTTAAAAATTATGGTGAAAAATCTCCCGATAGCAACGGGAGAGTTGGCAAGAAATGAATAGTTTTTAAACACGTAAAACCATAGGGACATGACCTTATGATAACTTTTTAAACCTAAAACTTTTAAAAACAAGAAGAGAACAGACTGAAACTTTTATTATCATTACTAAGAGGGATTAAATGGATACGGATTCCACACATACTTTTTACACATTGGCTAAATTCTCATATGTGAAGTTTTACGGAAAATTATTTCTGTTTGTAATATATATTATTACGTAAATAATAGAATACTGTAGATTATATAACGGAGTACACTCAAAAGCAATAATTTGTATGCAAGCCTCAACCAAACAAGTGATGTAGATAGGTTAAAACAAATAAAAATTCATTTACATAGGCTCTTTGTTCGCATAGTCCATAAACTATTAGTTTCATCTCGAAAACTATTTTTCCCACAACATGGAAATTAAGTGCTCTGAGCAACAAAAACCTTTTAGAGTAGCATTCAGAGCAGAAATCTGTTCTATTATAGGCATGTGTTTTTCCAATATGAAACCTTTTATCATACCTAAATTAGAATCTTTCTTTTTGTAAATACTTCCATGTTTGCCTCAGACTATCGGCTTTAGTTCTTTTGTAATGTACAAAAGAGCCTGTTTTTTAGATAAGAAGCTGCAGGAAAGTCCTTCAATCCCCACGATCGATTGCAAAGAAGGAAATTTTATATGGTTCCGCTTTTTCTTTTTAATCTCTAAAAATGGAATTAAAGATCAAACTCTGAGTTTAATCCTATTCTAGAAAACTTCTAACACACGTTCTTTGAATTCATTATAAAAAAGCACTAAAACTGTGAAAATATTTTATTGTACGTACGGCGACTGAACAAAGTTTCTTATTTCAAAGAAGAATAAAATAGAAACTGAGAAGGTAACTTGAGTAATTTGAATATTTATATTATAAAAGTAGTTGAAAAGAATTTATAAACCATGAAAAGTGTTATTGTTAAATTATTCAGTGTCAATGAATGATAATGGCATATTGATTTAGGACATAAACTTGAGAACAACGGTCAACAGGAACTAGCTGTTATTTTAAAAATACACACACACATCTATATATATATACATATTTGAAATTGTGTTTTCTAATTCTTGCTTCTAGCTGTAATTCTTGCTTCTAGTCTTGCTTCTAGCTGCTCTTTTTTTATTGCGAGGAATGTCTTATTTGCAGTATATATTGTGTTTTACTTACTAGTTATATATATATATATATATATATATATATATATATATATATATATATATATATATATATATTGCGAAAGATGCATCAGTTTTTGACGAGCAGTGTTCGTAAAGTTTACTATTCTTTTAGTATCAAAGTATCAAAGTGATAATGAAAAGCTAAAAGAAGACGACGTTTCGGACCTCGAATTGCTATGTAATTCAAAATCATTATGTGTCTTAACTAACCTTAAAGTTTGCCCTAATCTTTACAGAGCACCTGGTACTGCTAGTTGCTGGGTATGATTACGAGTCAATTATCTAGCTCCTAGTTTCGGTAGTTTTTGAAAAACCGCAACTTCGAAGACATTTTTCGGCGAAACTATGATAAAGAATTCTTTAAAACTAAAACCGCATGACAGCTAATAATTCGGAGTACATTACACACTTTTTTTATAATTTTCGAACTTAGAGGAGCATGCAAATTGTTTTGAAAATGTAAAGGATAATTTTTGGTGGTTATTTCTTCAGGTGTACCAAAATCATGTATAATCAGTAAGTATTCGCCAGTAATGCATCGCATTTACATAGATGAGCGAAGGGTGGGACATTTTTGAAGTAATAAAAATTCGTTGAAGCATAGTGCGTCATTATGTAGTCGTTTCTGAAATCTGTCCAAGTGGTGATGACTCAAAACTTTTATGACTGTATGAGAAAATCTGCAAAGAACAATTCCGGCAGGTTGTTACAGTAATAGTAGCCGCCTTACGCTATGCATAGGCGCCAAGTATTACGGAATTTAACTAAACACTTTTTGTGAACCGCAAAATTTTTAAATAATTTTTTAAGGTAGCTGCCGCAGCTCAAAACTTTGCTATATTTTAAACAGAAAATTACCATTCACGAAAAGTGGTTAATTATATTCCGTAATACTTCGAAACCTATGCCTCTGCATAGCTGCCAACTATTCTGTAATATAATTAACCACTTTTTGTAAACAGTAACTTTTTCAAAAAAAAATTTTCAAACGGTAACCACGCGACTCAGCGAACTGACAAATCTCGCCAATTCGGTACAAAAACTTTTTTGCTAGAATTACTGTATGCACAGAGTGGTTAATTTTATTCCAGAATTGTTGGCAGCTGTGCGCTATGCTAGAAATTTTTTTCTTTAAATATGTTCCGATGGATAATTCGTGAAATGGCTAAGTATTATTGGCGAATACTTGCTGATTACACGTGATATTTTTTTCCCCCGATGTACCTCGAAAATTAGCCATAAAGCCTCCCCCCCTTTTTTTATCAAAAAAATTTTTGCTGCCTTACATTTGGTAGGAAAATTATGAAAAAAATATGTAGTTTAAAATTAGTTAGGAGCTTCAATCTAGTTTTGATCTAGTTTATTTTTCAATCAAATGTCTGTCATAATTTCGAAGGAAAACGATTTTGAATTCAGGGATTTTTTACTAATAACCATAATTGTAAGCATCACCTTGCTGCCATTCTTAGACTATTTAGTTCACACAAATTAACTGTATCGGAAATTCCATCTCAAGGCTGGCAGGAACAGCTACTAGAGGTCCCCACATCAGGTAAGTTTTCTTGTAACCCCCCTGAATTTTCAAAATACAACTAGGAAAAGTAACGATACCGTATACTTAGTCATTTTTAGTTGCAATATTGTATTTCCTTTTTCTTTTCTATCCGTTCTGAATGCCTCATTTAATTTATTAGCTAACTTAAAAATCTTAGTTCTTAAAAAAGCAAATCTGGTCATCTAAATATTTACTTATAAAAGAGTCACGAATTAATATGAATCTAGAATGTTGTTGACTTATTCTGTTTCCACTCTCTATTGTGTCAATGAACTTCGCATAATAGTTAAATTCCATACAGTCTCTCACGTATATTTTTATCTTTCGGTAAACGAATAATTGTTATCCAAGCAGAAATTTAGTAGGAAATCAAGTATTATGATTGGCGTAATCAATATGGAAGCCAGAAATATCGATTTATTCTAGGCCACTACATCACCACAGAATAAATATGTGTCAATAAAATGTGAAAATATTGTGATTACCCTTTTTAAAATAATTAATACGAAAGAAAAACAAAACATGCAATATTACCGTGCAGTTTGTTAAACGCACTTATAGAAGTGATTTCTGCTGTATAAAAAATATCTACATATCACCTTGTGGCGTGTTGAAAATAGGACCACAGTTTTCTCTCAGACGAGGATTTTATTTACACATTAGACACACTCAGACATAAATATTTACAAATTTCTTAAATGATTCTTGATTAGATAAAGTTTGGAGTCAACCTGAGTTCGATTTGATTAGAATCTTCTGGAGAAATAGGTAGCTTTATTTGTGCTCGAAGACATTCGTATTCAATTTCTGTGAGGGAGAAACAGGACTATATCTATCGTCACTGAAACACTGGTGTATCGTAGTTCTAGAGGAACGTGCTCTCGCGGGAAACAAAACTTGAGAATCCCTTCTCAGGGCAATTTTCGGCAGAGGCCTCGGTCACTGGCCGACCGATAAAGAAGACCCAAGCAGTCTTTACTGAGACACTGGTGTGTCACGTCGTTCCAGAGCAGTGCTCTCATGGGAAACAAGGGTTGAGAATTTATTCTCAGGAAAAGTTCAGCAGATACCTCGGTCCCTGGCCGACTATAGCTTGTGATAAATTTTCACTAACGACAAAGTTTCCGAAGCAAGATCGGAAAAATCAAAATCAAGCGGCAGAGAGCAGTCCTGGTGACCTGTCGCCTGCCCGTACCAACGCTCGACTCTCTCCACACCTCTCTTTTTCTCCTCGTGCAAACCTGTCCAACGAGTTCCCCTTCGCGGCTGTGGAATTTCCTCTTTGTAACCTTGCTTGAAGTCCTTCACTCGGTACACTTGTACCTAGGAAAATTCCAACCGCTCTCCAAACGTGGGAAATCTCACAACCTAAACAAGTGTATTAAGGAATGTAATTAACCACTTTTTTTAAATCTTAAATTCTTCGAACATTTTTTCCGAAATATCAATCGGTTCACGACTTTAACGAAAAAATTTTGCGATATTTTAAACAAAAAATTACCATTCTCAAAACAGTGGTTCATTATATTTCGTAGTATCTGGCACCTATGTTTGTATATAGACAACACCTCCTACATATAAAAAGCCTTACAACTCCGACGTCACGAAGCGTTGCCTTCATTACTAGATCTACGAAGCTAGGTCATCACCGTTTTACTTTCACAAAGTAAAACAATTTAACATTTCTGGTGGATGCCACAAATATTAGAAAATATCTTAAATTAAACATTAACATCAAAATACCTTTCTCATATGAAATTATTCATTATGATCTATTTCCTTATCATATTATCTAATCATAGTTAAAATGATAAGGAAAGGTCATAGTTAAAATCTGCCTTATGTCGTAAAATTATATTTTGTATCTCAAATTATTAAAATATTGCTACTCATGGGTAAATTCACCAGAAGTTTCTAAGAGTTCTACTTTCCGAATATAAAAATATTAACTCTAGGCGTAATGATGACGTCAGACCTTGGCCACGAAGGAGTTGTAAGGCTTCCTGTAGGTAAGAGGCATTGATAGTTCGCGTCGTTTTATTATTTTTTTTTTGTTGTTGTTATATTAACCATCTAATGTAATGGTTGTAAATATGTTACCATCCTTTAAATACCATTTTTTTACAGAAAAAATGTTCGAAATGTATGAATTTTGAAGATATAAAGCCATTAACTGTATCTTTAATTAATAATAGTAGTAGTTTGAGACAACAGGTACCAACATTAATGGATGAAAAATATTAAAATATTTTAGAAGCAACATTTATGCTCATATCCTTTTACTGCAGAATGTTCTAGTATTAAGTTTTTCTACTATTTCAATAATATTTATTAGGAAAAAAATTAATAATGGCCATTTACATGTAAGAAAATATAGATGTTTTTTCGACTAGATACATTTTTTTTTTCAAAGTTTCATTTACAACGTTTAGAAGAGTTTTAAAGTCATAGTGCTACCATTGAAAGAACATATAAAAATAACTTTTTCCACATTTTTTAAATATATTTACGTTACTTTATTTTACCGAAAACATGTTTTTGCTTGTGAATTTCTCAAAGTGGGCATTTGAGAGTTAATCAAAGTATTCATATTCTGTATGCTAAACACAATTTCACTTCAAGTGCTATATTTAAAGAGGTTTTATCTATTTTTAGTGAATGGATGTGTCTCGAGTACTCCAATTTTCTTCCATTTTTCTGTTAGCCTCAATATATTATTTCTGCATCTCATGAAATTGATTTTCCTTCATCTTACACAAATTACACTTCCTTATAAAAACAAAAAGCATATAATGAATGCTAAATAATGTTGAAGTTAAGAAGCTGTCCTTGTGTAGTTTTCTCTAATGGACTTTGTGTTTCATTAATGAGAAGAAATATTTTTTTAAACTTTCTCCACGGAACCTTTTACCGGCGGTTTACCCATTCGTAACACAATTTAATTTGGAGTAGATTTACAATAGCAAAATTATGTTTCGAATCTTATAAAATACTCGAAAAGATTTTTTCTTCAGAAACTGTATTTTCGCTGATACTTTAAAAGTCTCAGCTGTGAAGAACACGAATACAAACGGCTTCAGATAAAATATTTTAAGTGTGAAATCTTTTCGCAAGACGTAAATATTCAAACTATTGAAAACAGTATTTCATGAAAAAAAAAAGGTTCAAATATTTTTAGAATGTGTAGATAGAAAGTTCTAATGAAAAGAAAATGTTAGTAAAGAAGTTTTTACTAAAACGTTTTGTTTATACTTTTAATTTCATTTTTTCCAGAAAAAATTTGCCAACTCGAAAACATATCTGAAGTACATATATGAGATCTAGAACTTACTGTATTTTATTATGCGATTCCACTTTTAAAAAACTCCGAAAGAGCAGAATAATGAATTTATCTACTTATGCTTGCAAGAAAGTTGTTTAAATTGTATCTTAATAAATATTTTATGAACTAATCGTCCTTGTAATGACGCAAGTAGTTAGTTACAAGAATTAAAAAAAAAACATGTTTCTAGTAATTAAAAATATCAAATTATTTATTCAAAATGTTATATTTAAGTATCACTATATGTATGTATAATTTTCATCAAGTTTTTGAACTTAAAACCCTAATTCCATTTACCTCAAAAAATCATTTATTTTCTGTTTGCACATAACTCCGTCCATCGTGCGTGTTCAGTCGTACAGAGCTGCCAAGTCTCCGGCTTTTTTCTGGAGATTTCCAACCACTAATTTTTACTTACAAATTTATGCTTAAGAAAAATACAAATATTAAATAGAAAATAAAAATGTCTAAAAATTGTGGTGGGAAATCTCCCGGAAAAAGCCGGAGACTTCGCAGCTCTGGTTGTATTTCTCGGTGGGTAGAATCAACACCTCCTAAATATAGAAGGCCTGAGAACAGAAGCTTTTACGTCATCATTAGGTCTTCTAAGATGACGTCATCACAGTTTTACTTTCACAAAGTAAAACTATTTAACATTTCTAGTGAATGATACAAATTTCAGCAACTATCTTAAGTTGAAGATAAAAATAAAATTACCTTGCTGATAAAGAATAATTTTATATGATCTATTTCTATAGCATATTATATAATTAGTGATAATTAAAATTTCCTATTTGTCCTAAAATTAAATTTTCAATCCTAAATCATTGAAATGTTTTATACGGGAGTAAATCCACCACAAATTTTGAATAGTTTTACTTTGTGAAAATAAATGTGTGATGTCGTCATTTTAGTGGACCTAGTGATGACGTAAAAGTTTCTGTTCTCAGGCATTGTATATCTAAATGGTGTTGGTAGAAAGGAGGACTGAGCTTTTTACACAACTGCAAAATAAAATTCATAGCATCAACTTTACATAAAACCCTCGCATGTCCCAGAAGATATTTTTAAAACACTTAAAAATACGGACATCAGCTAACGACGAGTTCTTGATTTAACTCTATGAAGTCATATCATTAGGTTAACAATGTCCACAGTGTACTTTGTTCGATCATAATATGCTGCAAATTCCAACTTCTTCCATTCACCATCGCCGTCCATTATGTTGCTGTGAAGAGAAATGAGCAACAATACATTTGAATTTTTCTTCGTTTAATATATAGTTAACGTTATTTAAAAGTTTCAACACTAGTAAAAGAACTGTCGGTTCTTACATTCTTCTTTTTCTCAAGTATGGTCAGTCCAACTTCATAATAGCATTTTCATAATGAGCTTGGACAGCTGGTCGTTCACTATCTGTGCCTACATAAGGAAAATCCTTCAACAAAAATTTGAATCGATGCACAAAAGTAATAAAAACCTTATCCCAAACTTGTCCGACTCCCTTGGAATATATTAGATGCAGCGGTGTCTAGCCTTAATTAAGAAGTTGCTCATCTACAGTGGGATTCACTCCACGTGTTTCAAAAAAAAGAGCTTTTTTCGATGAAAGGATGCCGTAAACCAGAACTCAGAGCGACTTCAGTCCCACGAATCTTTTGTTTTACGATGTAAACCGTGTCAAGCGTTCCATTTCAGTCAAAACCTTCACATATATAAATAGCCATCTTTCTTTTAACAGTACATTTTTAAACATTTTTTTTTCAAAATGGTAGCTGTGTCGTGCGTGCTATTTACCAGTTTTGTTATATTCTGAGATGAAAACTACGGGCTACAAAAAATTATGACCCCTCTTATTCCCAGTATAAGAAATTTCGGTACTTGCGTATTATCCCGGCAGTCGTTCTCGCCAAGCTATTTTTTCATCAAACGTGCTGGCCAACTGTTGTATATCGTATTCCGAACCATCAATAATTTCATGTGTCCGGCATTTATATTGGCAAAAAATCGGTCGTCCTCGCGGACCGCCGGGATAATACGTAAGTACCGAAATTTCATAGAGAAAAATATTCTTCCATTATAATAGTGTTATTTCAGGTAAAATTATGTAGATAAAATTAAAAATTAATAAAACTGTTCTGTTTTATATGTTTTTCAATAAAAGTACAATGAATTTGAAAGTCTTCTTCTAAGCTATGTAAATGAAGGTTTTTAAAAATTATTTTATCTACTGAAAAGCACATACTTTCTAACATATAAATATTAATTATAAATTTTTCTTCGTATTAAATATTATTAGCAGTAGAAAAACTTGATAGTTTTGTACATTCTTTTATTCTTTTTCCTTCGTTCCCTTTTTTTCTCCAGATAGAACTGCTGTTTCTCAAGGTAAAATATTTTGAGGGTATTTTGAAATAGATCATGTACGAAGACGTTTTCGACTGCTAAAGCTGAACACATCGAGGAAAGTATAAAAGAAATCACTCTATTAACAATTAATTTGATACCGCCATGATGGTATAGTGGTTTAAGTACCACTGTATCACACCTTGGGTCCGCGTTCGAATCTTGGCTTGGGCACAGATGTTAACTTCATAGGGGTAACGTTGTCCGAACACTGGTTGCCCCCATAATAAAATGGAATAATACCTTCGGGCAGTTGCAGTGGGCAGTGCCTCATCGGCAAGTGCCTGTGTGTTAAAAAAAAAGAAAAAACTATTAATTACATTTAAAGTGTGATATCGTTGTCAAATGAATATCTGCTACGTATACTTTTTGGAGATTTCGACATTTTAACTATTTTGACTAGTTCACTAACTAAATTTTTGTTGAAAAACTGTTTTATGTGACTCTAGGCATTATACGGTGAACCGGGATCACTATGAAAAATATGACGTTTGAATCAGCCAGAATTTTATCAAATAATAACTGCTAATAAAAACTGGTGATAAAAAACAAACTTTTTGCGCAGAACAGATATTGGTTTGATAACGACAGAATGTTTTTTTTTGTTTGTTTTATCATCTCACCGGAAATATACATTAAGAAAATTGTTTATAAGTTTTGAATATGCACGCTGGAAGCGAATGCAATTCCCGATAATGAAGCTTTCACGAAAGAGCAGTTGATGGTTTGACTACTCGTTTAAAGTATTCCGTAAGTCACACTTGCTTAACGTTGCGCATTGATTTGCTGCAACAGAAGTGAATAGCGGACACCTTCGCTGTTTTGAAATTTTGTATTCGAGTAACTGTTGCTAAACATTTGTAAAATTCTCTCTATCGCCTTCTATCATGCAGTTCAAGGCTGCCACATATTCTCTCTATTTCTCATAATTTTAATGGAATAATTTTAAAATACGCTCCTTAATTTATCCAAACCCGTACGCTTGCTAGCTATAAACTAATTTAGTTTCATAAAAGAACCTTCATTTTCTTCATATAAAAGTTTCATAAATTCCCGTAGGAGTATATTTTTGACATTTAGAATTGAATGAAATGCATAAAAGCAATGACCTATTAATTTCATTAAAAACTTGATGAAAAGTTTTATTCTCTTACAATACTAGAAATATGTTCTAGGAAACTTGATTCTAGAATTTCGAATGGAATTAGTGGTTATCGTCTAAGTATGCAAAAGTTCAAGAACGAGCATTCAATGCTGCGATTCATCTCTGCAAATATGAGGGGTTTTTTGGGGTGTGGGGGAGAGGTTATTGTATTTTACAGCCTTGATTGTTTCAGAATGACTAAAAGTGACGAATTTCGTAACCGATGCAAGAGTGGTTTTGAAATTTTATGTTCCAGTATGTATCGGAGACCATTTTTATAGATCTCCCTAAGATTTGTCTTCCATCAATCAGTTAAGAGTTCCCATTTTTTGCAATGCTGTTATATTTATATGCAATATTATCGATACTTTCATCAATTTTAAATTTGTTTCTTTAAATTTATGCATAGATATGCTTGCCAGTAATCAAGTATTAATCTAATCTATTTCAAAAATAAAAAGGAATATTTACATAGATGCCAACCTTCACGCTTGTTTCGGATTATTTTCCACTACAACTCTCAAATGGTTTTTATTTTACATTACATTTCCCATTCCTTTTAAGGAGAAAGTAGGAAAACGGAGTAGGAAATTTTCTGAACAAAAGTTATAAGTTATCAGCTGTGTTTTTAATGTTACTGATTTATGTTTAAAATGTAAAAATATTTTTTGTCATCTCCGCTAATACGCTAACAAATATTTCATCGCAGTACCTTTAAATAAGCTGTAGTAAGATAGATAAGTGCTAGCAAATTGCAGTTTTTAATAAGAGAGGATACAAGCATTGAATAAATTTTGCTGAACAGTATCAGTTTTTTGCTCTGTTAATTTTTCACTTATTCTTTGCATAATTACACGGTTTAAATCGAGAAAGAAAAACTACCAATAATTCTCACTGCTTACTTTCATTTACATTAGAGCTGAAGGTTTTCAAGGTGAAATGCCCACCCAAGTCCCTGGGGCCTCATTATTACAAGATTCCCAATGACACGCTTCAAACGACATCTCTGGAGGTCAACACTTTATTGTGTTAAGGAACTCCCGTAACACTTTATTGTGTTAAGGAACTCTTCGGTTCGGTTCGGTTCACGGTGAATGAAAAAATAGATCTTTTTACGAACAATTTTGACAAAATTCCTGAAATTATCTCATTTGTGAGCTATTGATTCAGCGTTTTTTGATTACACCACAAAGATTTTTTGGAAAAAAATATTTTAAGGTTTCAGGCAGTGTCTTGTGTCTAGCGGACGAGTTAGGGAAATATTGCACACCCTGGAGCCGCCGATCCTAAACTTTTAACTTTGATGAACCCAAGCGCAGGAAAACTTACAATGCTGACATCCCTACGGTATTCTTCGTCATTCATTAATTTTTATTTTTTAACGGAAAACGCTTAGTCGCCTTTTCTGAAAAATACTGTTCCACGTAAAGCTTGAATCAACTTGTTAGTGAAAACAGATACGTTTGAGGAATAAAAAAATGATTGTTTATAAAATATGCATTATCCCTTGTTCTTCGCTTATTTTTCTCTCGCCCCCTCTTTAAATGCCCACCACCTCCTAGACATAGAAGGCCTGAGAACAGAATCTTTTACGTGTCTAGGACTTCTAAGACGACATCATCACATTTTTTCGTTTCACAAAGTAAAACTATTTCAAATTTCTGGTGAATGATACAAATTTCACAAAATATCTTAAGTTAAAGATAAAAAATAAAATACCTTCCTGATAAAAATTACTTATTATGATCTATTTCTATACCATATTATATAATTAGTGACAGTTAAAATTTCCCAATTGTCGTAAAATTAAATTTTCTATCTTAAATCATTAAAATGTTTTATACGGGAGTAAATTCACCACAAACTTTGAATAGTTTTACTTTTTGAAAATAAATGTGCGATGACGTCAATTTAGTGGACCTAGTGATGACGTAAAATTTTCTGTTCTCAGGCCCACCTTATCGGTGCCGTGTTCCTAGCGTACGTGCTCATAGCGTACACCCCATCAAGGGTGCTTCTAGCGTACATGTGGTGCTCGTAGCGTACATCTCCCCCTCCACCTGCTTCCGTTCTCACCACAGCAAATCCGACTAAATGTAGACCTACTTTAGTAGCGGCCATTTTAGTCCACAAAGTCGTAGTTTAGAAAACAATAAAATATGGGGAAAAAGCCACCTTCTTTAGCAAGAAAATTGAGTTGCTGGTCATCCTATTGCTGTTCTCTTTTTTAAAGGTGTGCAAGCAATCTGTGTACATAATATATTAGAAACCTATACTAGAAACCCGGCTGAAAATCCTCTTCCTCTCTATATTCCCGGTAGTCACTACTTCTCTGAGGCACTGAGTTTATATAAATTATAAAATAAATGGGGGGAGTTATATAAAATTATAAAGCCCTTCCCTGACTGCAACTGTAGAACCGCCGTTGTATACAGGTTCCCGCAAGATGAACAAAGAAGGGCGGAATGAATGCGTAGGATTCCTAGAAAAAATTGGACGCCAAACAAAAATACATATGTTTGCATCAAACATTTTAATGAGGACGACATTATAAAAGGTTAAAATTCCAAAGCCCAATGGTTCTTTTTTG
>JAWZYV010016645.1:0-150069 GCA_038373885.1 Cheiracanthium punctorium
TTAATGAATTCAGAAGACCTCAAAACGTATAAATACACCAAAACCTCGAATTCGTATTTTTTCAGGATGACAATACTTTCCTTACAGGGTACATGTTCGGAAAGTAAAAATGAGGCTATTTTCGCACATGAACCGTCTACTGAAAAAAGAAATCATGTACATAGCGTACTCAAATACAAAACAACTGTCCAACGGGTTAAAATTTTTAGAAAGGGCCTTTACAAGCTGTACTCTGTAAACTGAAATAAGCGATACCCCTGTATCCGTTCCGAAACTTTATGAAATTCTTAACGATTCTTAAAAATCGTAAATGTTGCAGAATGTATCACTCTTCGAAGAATTTCGACTTCCAGCTCTCTTTTTAAGAATTTTTTCGGGCAGTTTCATAAGAGGAAAGAGCTGATTATAGTTTTTCATGCCGGTTTTCTTTCTCTTTTGTACAGCAGTGGATTCAAGTGATCCTGAGTGAACGCCCTCCTTTAACGGAAGTTTCCGGGAAATTTTGGTTCCACTGCTGTGTTGCAATGCAAAGAAATGAATTAAAATTTCACGACAGCCAATGCAGACGTTGCTGTCCCATTTATATAGTTGCATATTCATTTATTAAAGAAATGCTTTAAGATGCCTATGACCAGGGGCGTGGCGAGGGCGCCGTCTTAACGCCCTCGCGAACGTGTCACTGCAGGGATGCGACCCACAAAATCCCGGAATTTCCCAAGTATTAAAAATCGGAAAGCCTTTGCATGCCTGTGTCCAGTTTTGTTTGTTTGTTTTATTAGCACCAGAGTGCTATTCATTTCAACCTTGCTTTTTGTGTAGACACGATTTTGGTACAATTTTTGCGTCGAGTCACTTTTCAAATAGGTTTGCCAGATAATGTGGAGGGGGGGGGGAGGCGTTCATAAAATGTTGATAGTCGCACAAGGTTTGCAATTTCTGATAAAGGATCGCTGAACTGGGTGCCAAAACGCGACAATTTATTATAAATACTAGCTGCTACCCGCGACTTCGTCCACGTCGGCTTTAGAATTAGGTCCCGACAGAAATGTAGCATGTGTGAATAACAAATATTGTTGCGACAAAAGGAACTGCATTGAAATATTATTTGCCTTTTTACTTGTTTCAAATGAAGTACAATGCATATTAGTATACTTCATTTAAAATAAGAGAATATGCACAGAGTTACTAAATTTAGATTTTTTTCAGGCATTTGGCGAATAGAGACAGTTAGGACAGTATTTGCGAACTGTTTAGTAAAAGAAATATTTATGCTATATGCATGAATTTTAGTCTATGTTAATCAGGAATAGAGCAGCTTTCTATTAGTGAAAAAGTTTGAGAATCGGTTCTGTAGTTACAGAGATACCCAGACAGCGTAATGTATTAGAATTATTTTGAGTGTTCCTGTAAAGGAACTATTTATGCTACATGCATGAATTTTAGCCTATAATACTCAAGAATTGTGTAGCTTAAATTGTGTAGCTCAGTAAAAAAAGT
Source organism: Cheiracanthium punctorium (assembly GCA_038373885.1). NCBI lineage: Eukaryota > Metazoa > Arthropoda > Arachnida > Araneae > Cheiracanthiidae > Cheiracanthium > Cheiracanthium punctorium. The sequence continues at coordinate 1,498 of JAWZYV010016645.1, forward strand.
TTAGGAATCGGTTCAGTACTTACAGAGATGCACATACAGCAGCGTAATGTAATTCTTATTAGCATCCCTGTAAAAGTACTATCTGTGATATATGCATTAAAGGTAGCCTATAACACTTGCCACCAGTGTCTAAGAAGTTCTGCTCTCACAACTGCAAGGGGGGAGGTGCCAGATTCAAACCCTGGTCGCGCCTGTCGACCTAGCCGCTCCCAGTTTTCCGTGGTTTTCTAAAAAACCTCGCATAAATACGGGCTAGGATCCCTTAGAATATCCCCCGCAGTGGAATTTTCCATAAAGGCCTAGGACCCTAGTGCAGTCAATCGGTCTTAATCCAAAAACAAATAATGATACTCAGGAATAATGTAACTTTTAATCAGTGAAAAAATTTTTAGAATCTGTTTATTAGCTACAAAATTTCCATAGAGCGCAATGCATTAGAATTACTTTGAGTGTCTTTGTAAAAGAATTATTTATGCTATATGCTTGAAAGGCTGCCTGTATGTTAATCCAGGACATAAGCTATTTTCATTACAAATTTTTTCAAATCCGTTCAACCACTTTAAGAAACACATATGGATTTTTCTTGGTACTTACGTATTAACCCAGTGGTCATTCCCGCCAAACTGTTTTATCGTCAAATGGGTTGCCAAACTGTTGCCAATTGTATTCAAAACCATTAATAATTTCATTTGCCCGGCATTTATTTCGGCAAAAAATCGCTTGTCTTGGCGGACCGCCGGGATAATACGTAAGTACCCTTTTCTTTACTTATGCTTTTTAATTTGGCGTAAAATCAACATAATTTCCATGTTTTTCAAATGCATGTGATTTTGCAAATAGAATTTCTGCTTTATTTCAAAAGCATGAATCATTTTGTGCGGGCGATAAAACGGCTTTTAATTAATAGTTTGAAAAGTAGTTAAAATTTCAAAATTTTGAGACTCAGGTGCACTTTAACGAAGTTATGGGCTCAATCATGCTCCAATTTTCAAAGCTCTGCTTTCTGTAGATTTGTCTGGAGAACATTCATTTTTATTATTACAGATATAGATTTGGCATAAAACTGGCTTAATTTCTGTGGTATTTAATGTTTTTCAGATGCACGCGCGCTTATTTATTGAAGTAATAGCATTCTTGTTAGCTCAAAACATTCATCATTTGATAGGGGCGAAACTCGCCAACCACGCCAATGTAAAAACGGTTTTTAATTAATAATTAAAAAAGTAATTAAAAATCTAAAATTCTAATTAGCCTATAACCAACTCCAGGGTCCCTTCTATATCTAAACCAAAATGCATCCTAATCGATTCAGCGGTTTAGGCGTGAAAGCGTCATGAATAAACAAACAAACAAACAAACAAAACTCACTTTCGCATTTATAATATTAGTTAGGATTAATGAACTGTTGAAATTGTTTCAAATAACTATGGTCATCGTTTTAGAAATAAGTAAGAATAGACAACTCTTGTTGTCCTATTTCAAGCCAAGCGACCCAATACTTTTATTTTACTTCGCGTGCGTAAGTAGAGGGCGTTTTTACTTCGTTGTGCGGAGAACGGAAGCGCTGTCATCGTCGAAAAATGTAGGTATTCGAAATTTGTAGGTGAAATGTGCGTTTTGACAAGTTTTTACAGGGTGCCTCTACGGACGTGCCACCAGAAGGGGCCCACTTTGGCCACTTTTGATAAAGGCAGGAACCAGCAAAACTTTCTAAGCTGTATCGTTATACCCATTGAAAATTGTAGGATGTGCGAATTCTATCCAAGTATAGAAAATATCGCCAAGCACAGTTCAGTTTTGGGAACTCATTTTTCTGACGCCCAACTTGGCGATGGATCGCCCAAAGGGGCCAACCTCGGCGACTTTTCGCGTGAAGACCAGCGCTGTTACTGGCAATCCTACGCGCTTAAACCCAAAGAGCGAAAAAAAAAACGATACATTGCGGAGCGATCCGTTTGCATGGAAACCTACCGGTATTTCCTCAAAACTGCTCTTTAAGTAGTCTTTTTTTCTAAGAATTCCCCTACTCGCTTATTGCTATTTTTCGCTCCGCTCTTATGATCCACAAACGCTCCTAAAGGAGACGCGCACTTTTGAAAACGGGGCCAAAAATCGCTCCGACTCATCGAATTTCGCTCGTTTGGTTTAAGCGTGCATTAAGGAATGGTTTAAAGATACGGTTTTTTATCCGATTTTCGGAATAATACTATCATCAGAAATTTACCTAATTACTAGGGGGGCCACTCCTTATCTAACCCCTTTCCAATAAAAATAAGAATTTTTGAAATCAATCAAAAATCAGTCGGTATTTGTTTTGTATGTACAGCGGTAAAAAAGATCGCTCTATATACATTAAAAAATTATACACGCGTTGACCATAGTCAATTCCTCCTTATTTTCGGTAAAAAGATTATTAAAACTTACAAAGCAGCCGTAAATTCATTAAAAATTTTTAGCTTAAAACATCCCGCTCATAAAAAATAGGGTACCGGGAGAAAACTTCAACTTTGGTCAATTTCAACGAAAAACATACCCCTAAGTGAATTCACGTTTCGAAGGTTTTTTTATTGATAAAAATAAAATCTGAAAAAAAAAGTTTTCATGTTTTAACTTCCCACAGCACAGATATGCTTCGTGAAAATGCAGACTAAACGCTTTTTCCTTCCTTTTTAGGCTCTTTACAAAGATATGTTTTACTGTGCATGAAATTAAGTTTTTAGTAAATTGTCTTTATTTCTAAGTTTTAAAATATTATGGCTGAAATAGAGAAGATTAGAAAGTAAAAAAATAAAAGGAAGAAAATACCAAACGTCCAATGAGTGACACCCATACGCATTTTCAGAAGCTACGGAGCTAATAGGGTGGTCGTAAGCAGTATCTATGTGTGGCTCAGTGACTGAGGGGTCCTACTAGATTTTGAAGAAGGCAGTCGTAAAATTCATTACTTTTGAACACTTCCCGAAGTTGAAAAGTGTTTATGAGCTTCGTTCTGTCCGTCTGAGCTCTAACATCCGTCAATAGGCATGAAACTTATAAAGCATGATATAAGTTAGCAATGAAACAAATTTAAATTTAAAACATAACGAATTTTTAATACACATTTAAATGAATAAAAACAATTACACAAATGGAACGGACAGAAATAGGCTTACGTAATACTTAAATGACTGAGGGGGAGGAGAAGTAAACAGTTTTATAAATGCACAGCCATCCCGGGGACATTGCCCCCTTGTCGAAACGCCTGGCTAACAGATACTGACCAGACACGCCTGTATTATTGACTGCACGATCCCTTTTCACCGACCGTACGCATTCTATGATGTCTGATGTCCTGTCAGCAGAACGCTTTAAGAACTTTTCTAACGGAAAACAAGACTGCGTTGTTATCCGAGAAACATCTGCATTTTGTGGGCGTAAACTATTCACGTAACCTCCTACATGGACCGATTGAAGCGAAATCGGCTCAGGTAGGCGTTTACTTATGGTAAAAGCCTCTTTGAGCAAGTTTACGGAGAGCAGGCGAGTTCAAAATTTTCGCTTATGTGATGAACGATACAGAAGGCCGTAAGCGACTACACAATTTTCTCTGAACCTGAGGGGAGGCTGAAAGTGCTGCAGCCCCTCTCCCTCGAAATGTGAGCATTGGCTTAGCTTACAGTTTGGTATTTAACATACAATTTGATACACAGCCTTCCTCCCCCTCTCCGAAATAAAAGTCTGCCTACGCCACTGCTCCGATGCCTTTCAGGATGAAATGTTGAAATTTTGTACATATCCTTATAAATTTATAGAGCCTATTTAAAGGACTACGACTTTTTTGCACGGGGGCGGTGTAGAAATTCATGTTTAATCTTGTGCTCATTTTAACCGATACCATACAAATATGCACCTTTTTTTTAAACGTAACTTGATCATAAACTAAGAACATTTATTCCTCGAATATTTCGGGTATAAAAGTCCACGTCCGTGTTTCTGGGACAAAATAATGCATAATATACATAAAAAATAGGACAAAAGTCTTATTACTTTAGCATAGGAAAGCAACCATACTCGTCGCTTTGGAGATGGATTTGATTTTTTCCTCGTATAACTCGCTCATGATGGCTTTCCTGCAGAACACCGGATCGCAAGTCTTTAATGATACAGGCCGAGTCTTTAAGACTTTAACGTTACGATTAGAGAGTTAACGATTAGAGAGATACCCACTAACGAGATGCTCTAACAAGGTCATTATCGTTCTTCTATACTAACAATGGTCAGACGGAATTGGGAACACGATAAACATTTTTTCATGGGCTGTTTAGAGGAATATTGACTCAGTTAAAAAACTGTTTATGAAATGTTTACGACATTTCTTTTACAGCAGTCAGAGACGTGACCTCATAAATTAAACCATGCTTGCAATTCATAAACTTTGCCACAAAATGTGTATCCTATCAAAATACATACGATATTTGTGCCGTTTCATATAGCTCCTCGTGATGACACAGTTCTGCATTTTTCACGAGATTAAAATAGAATTTTCTTTCCCAAACCATAGAGGACTTAAATATTTAATTGGAACATCCCAGACTTGGCAAGAATGGTTTTCATTTTTACGCACGAACACGTAACCTCATAATTGCTTTCGTTCTGTAACGGTGACATTACATTAGGAAAAAACGGCTTATTAGACGATTCCCTACAATAACTAGGATTCGAGTACCGTGTGCCATGCTAATGAGTATTGCGTGTATATTCAATTAAAGGTATTCGTTCCATTCATTCTGTTTCAACGGAAATCTTGCATCTAGCTGAACACCAAGTCATTTTCGTTGAATATATCTTTTAATAATTTCAAAAGAAAAGACTTTCTAAACAGATTTTAGTTTATGATTCTTTTCTTCAAAATGAATAAGTCCTAAAAGGCATTATCTTCTATCTCCACTTTCTAAATATAAAGAACTAAGCATAAGCCAACTCAATCTAACTCTGAAAACGAACTACCCATTTGCTGTCTGCCCCGAAAATGTTTTTAATCGGCTTAGTTAAAAGAATTTTGTCCAAAGTTGTAAAACTTTGTAAACAATTTGTGTACAAGAGTCGAAGAGAAAACTTAATTTTTTGAAATTTGTTTTTCCTTGTAAGAGAAAAAGTGTTTTCATGCGATGAAGAATGGATAGGAACGGGCGGGGACTCGATATGAAATTTTTCTTACGTCCTAAAACCTAGAAAATAGTGAGCTGTTCTACTTTATCGGAATGGTCTGTCGAAAAACTGTTTTTTACCATCTTTGTTAAACGAATTTTGTCCTCGGGGGCGCAGCCAAGCAGAGGGTTAGATGAGGATTTTTTTGCCATACAAAATGTATATTCTTCACTCCCTTATCACACACACGCTTAAATCTATTGAGTAAAATAATAATCAAACGGAGTATATTTTTACTCAATTTTTGACTTCAAACAGCCATTCTCCCGATTGAGTAAAATTGGCTCCATTCATCGACAAAAATCAATGGAGCGAAAAATTCTCAATTTTTGAGCATTCTACAACAGCTCCATTGAGGCTCAATAATAATCAAAAATGAGGAGTGTCTGTCCGTTTTCGATTCATATAACTGTACTCAATTATGATTATTATTGAAGCTATAGAATGAGCGTTTTTGCAAAATCAGCCCTTTTTTAATTAACATATCTGTACTCAATTAAGATTATTATTTTAAGCTAGAAAAAGGGTGTTTTATTAAAATTGGCTGTTTTTGATTAATATATTGAATGATTCGTTTTCTTCATTTTTTATTATCAGAGCTGTAATCTATGATTATAAGCCCGAGAAAATAAATTTTAAATCAAGGCAAATACATTACATATATCTTAATACACTATAAAAAAGTATTTTTTTAATAAATAGAATATAATTTCACTATTGTCTCTAGTTATAAAACGAATTCACAGTACAGTCAGAATACAGAAATGCAATCATGGTTAAACCAGCTGTGAGATTTAATTAAAGCAGCGATCCAATTTATTGACATGAAAAAGGTAAAATACTACTTACTCACTTTGGGTGGAGATATCATAACTTCATTTGTTTTACAACAGCTTTTTATAATCCAATCGTAAGAAACTATGTCATTAAAGCGAAATCTTTACCTAAAGCATCTCCTCCCTATCTAGGCTGAATTTATTTCACAACTCTGAATATGAAAAAGATGCATTTGGTATTCGGATATAACATAAAATTATCAACAGCGAATACACACACAACTATGCCCGACTATGAACCGTTAGCCGTTGAACAGCGTGGATCATGTGATAGTAATAGGATATGGGTCGTGGGGGAGAAGAGAGCAGAATACTCAAATAGACAAAATTTTTGTGAAAATTGAGCTAAGTAGAATATAGCGGATCGGGAGTGCTGGGGCGAATTGAGGAATTCACAAATTATTGTCTTGAATGAGTATTTTTTGACGTAAAAGGATTTAAATCGGCCGATAAGAAATTGAATCAATAAATGAGTATTAGTTTTAATCAATAAATTTAAGCGTGCACATGTATGCATATATGTGAGTTGCAGTAGTCATAACCCCCCCCCCCATGAAAAATTTCTCACTACGCCACTGCGGCAAAGTTGTAAAACTCGAGCAACATTTTGTATATACGAGTGAAATGAGAAAATTTAATTTTGAAATTTGTTTTTCCTTTTGAGAGAAAAAAAGTTTTCGTGTGATGAGAAATTTACAGAAACGGGCGTGACTTTATATGAAATATATTAAGTCTTAAAACCTGAAAAATTGTGAGCTGTCATACTTTACTGGAATAGAAATTTTCATCTCAATTTCAGCTGGATGCTGATCCATTTTGTGTTTATTTCACGGAAGGGGATTATTAACATAAGTATAATACTCGAAAAAACATCAAAGTTTCCTGATGAACATGCATTTCAAGAATGTACTCCACATAATATAAATCAAATAAAAAAATTACCTATTTTAAAAATAAACTCAAGCTTACGCAGTTACTTTGCTTGAAATGAACAGGTAGCTCTTTACTGTTATAAACTTTTGGACCCACATTATATATATCACGACAGAGGCCAATTGTGAAATTAATCCAAAACTAAATGATATTTCTCCAGATTTTTTTTTCATGCACAAAACAGTGCACGATTCATTGTGTAGTTCGAAAATATAATGTGATATTTGTACACAAGTACAAATAAACTAATTCCGTCAGGCCTTTCCAAATTTTGAAACTGTCCCTTTACAAGCTGTACCACATACTGAAGGAAACAAAAATACTCTCGCGTGTTGTCCCCATGGCACATCCCTCAGTAGATAGAGGAGGGCACATCATGGGAACGCAACCTTATAGCCTCCAACGGATCTTCTTTTGCAATATCAGGGAAATGACAATGGCCACTTCCCTTCTTTTTAAATAACTAAACATTCTGACGATATACCACAGAAGCATGAAGGGAAGTTTGCCTTAACGAAATGTTTACAAAATGATTCTGGTGAGCTTTCAAAATGGCTTGTGACTGTTGTTGGCGGAGGGGAGGGGTTGGTTAGTAATGCTGTTTTTTCGTATATCCATGTTTCACCTAGCAAAAACGACCGAAGCTCATCCTACGAATGAGGGCATGTGTATGAGTTGCTTAACAGAAGTGCTCCATGACACCCCATTTTTCGAAATTCTTAACTAATGTGGGTAAGGGTCCAAAACACACACACAGGGCGTGGGGTGTCCCAAAAACGTTGTCACAGTCGCTTCCATTCGTTACCTGTTAGATGGTCAATGTAAACTGAATAAAATAAAATAAACGTGGTAAGAAAAACTAATTTGAAAAGAGACTTCCTCTCCTTCACTTCTAAAAAAGGGGACGCTTTTCAAATCGGTCCCCGTACGAAAAGAAGCCCCGTCGAGTAAAATGTGCCCCCTGCACTCATGAGGTGTGATGAATGAATTGGAGAATGATATCCTACTGAGAAATGAGAATGAAGTACAGAAAAGGAATAAAGAGATCGTCAGTGATCGCCCACCTTCAACAGAAGTTTTCTGAAAATTCAACTGCTCAACTCTTTCATTGCAATCCATAGAAATGAATTCGACTTTCGCGATATCAAATACAAATTTTTCTACCCTATATATATATATATATATATACATTTATATATTTTCATTTTGTAAGAAAACTGCCTTAACATGTTTCTAACAAGGGGCGTGGCCAGGGCGTCCCGTTAGAACCGCGTTTCTTGTCAATTGAGATGAATTGACGTTTAGATTCATGGGCATGACACACTAACTAAGGTCAAGGGGGGGGGGGGATTGCACTCCCCTGAAATAATTCAACACAATTCAGACATCACCTATTTGACAAATATAGTCAACACTAGGAAACATTTTATCCTCTCAACGTTCCATGCCAATGGACACCCATGGATGAAATAACTACTAATCAATACACTTTCGCAAAAAATGCCGTTGATATAACTTTCTTTCGCTTTTTGGGAGTAGGTGATTCTGTTCCATATTTAGTATGAGTTGTCTTGACAAGCTTTTACTTACAATGGATTTTCGGACCCGTAATCATTTTTATCCAGCGAAGGCGTCCACTTACAACAGATGTTGCCCCGCCTTCCGGGAAGTTTTTAAAACCGAGAGAGTACATGAATTTGTTTTTACTTTAAATGGCGCGTTCATAAATACAGATGTGGGTGCCGTGTATTTTTTTTCATTTGTCAAAGGACGACAGTAACATGTTTTAAACAATGGGCGATGTCAGGGCGTCAACAGCGGCAAAATGGGGCGTGACGGTAAGCCACCATGTCCGATAAATTCAAGGGATAGACGCGAGAATTGTCTCGCATTGTCTCGCGTTCTCTTCTCGCATTGAAAGACGAAACAGGCAATTTTTTTGCGAGACGAGACAGAGTCTTATCTCGCGCGAGATTTCTCGCGAGAATTTCTCGTCTCGCATAAATTAACGATACGAATTACGTTTCAATAAGAACTGCAGTGCTGTATTGGAGGAGGTATGCCATCCCGAGAAGGGAGGGTACACTTTTGCCTGAAGCCTCTACCGTTTAACTTGCGTCTCCTTTGTTATCGTTCCTGGTATACTATCAGCACTCTACAATACACCCAAGCACAGAACATTTAAAATTAGGACAGCACGAGGGATATACAAAACACACAAAGTAAAGGATAAAGGAAGAAACTTTAAAAAAGTAAATGCAGAGGTTGCTACCCTGCGTTTACTTTCATTTAAAAAAAAAAAAAAAACTGCATTGACATGGGTGTAGCAAGAGCGTCATTTTAGACTACGATTGAAGGCAAATTTAGAATAACTGTTGGTTGAATGGACATTAAACAAATGGACTGCATAAGAGGCCGATGATAATCGAATTTCGGAGTGTTTTCGCCATTTCTTATCTTGAGTGAGAGTTTCATTTACAATTTTTTAGTTATTCAGAATTTTCTCACCTGTCCTCACAAGGCCATCATTATATGACTTCAGTTAGCTTGGAATAGCTCTTTGAGATCCGCAAGACTGAGTATTGATTTTTTCGCGCGAAGAACTCAACGTAGTAACTTCAACGAACTATGTTCTTTTTAACCACCCTCCAAGACTCACTATAAGAAATTCCCTAGTAAAAAGTTCTTTTCGTTGAAAGGGCCTTCTTTTGTCTAATAACGAAAACATAATAAAAATTGTTGAAAAAGATATTTTATGTTTTTCAATTTTAACACCCTGATTTTAAAACTCTTCTAAACATTAAAAATGGGACTTGAAACAAAATACAGTCCACTCCGGATAGAGTGAACTTTCGGCTATAGTGAATTAACACAAACCATGAGTCCCCACATTAACACAAACCTATTAACACAAACCATGAGTCCCGATTCACCTGCAGTGTGCCTGTTGACTATGGGGACACTTCGGTTATAGTGGACGGAAGTCTTTGGTCCCCAGAGGTTTACTATAACCGAAGTTGACTGTACTTTGTATCGAGTGAGAAAGCATCTATTTTCTTACCTATAAATGACAATTATTAATTCTTTCTTCACATTAAATATTATTAATTCTTTCTTCTTCACATTAAATATTATTAATTTTTTCTTCACATTAAATATTATTAAATTTTTTTCACATTAAATATTATTAAAATAGTAGGAAAAGTTATCATTACAATCATGTTTTTTTTTTGTGTGTGTGTTCTTTTTGTGGTCTGTTTGCGGGTTTTTTTTTTGTGTGTGTTCCAATTTTTGGCGACGTCATCCATCTTGCTTCTAAAATGTATTTGATCCATGAATGCTGGCACCTGTGGGACCCGAACTACTACTCCTATTCGTTCAGGATACAATGAATGGTTTTATGACTTCCAAATGACATTTTGAAACATTTTCTTCTTACAAAATAGCTTTTAAAGGATTATTGATTTTTTCACGAGATGAAGAACTCAACGTAGTATTTCAATGAACTATACTTTTTCGTTTATAACCCTCCAATGCTCTCTATAAGAACTTCCAAGTAAAAAGTTATTTTTTTTTTTCGTTGGAATAGCTTTCTTTTGTCCGATAACGAAAATAGAATAAAAAATTGCAGAAAAAGTTATTAGTTTATGTTTTTTAATTTTAACACCCTGATTCTAGAACTCTTCTAAACATTAAAAAAGGAACTAGAAACAAAATATTTTGTATGGAGTGAAAAAGCATCTATATTTCTTACCTATGAATGACAATTATTCATTCTTTCTTCATATTCAATATTATTAAAATAGTAGAAAACCTTATCATAGGAAACATCTTTTTGTGTGTGTGTGTGAGTGACTTCATCCATCTTACTTCTAGAATATTCTTGATCCATGAATGCTGGCATCTGTGGACCCAAACGGCTACTGCTGTTCATTAAGGATACAGTGAATGGTTTTACGACTTCCAAATGACATTTTGAAACATTTTCTTCTTAAAATATAGCGTTTAAAGGACAGTAGCCTATAGGCTACCGTGGGCACGAGAGGGTTATCAGCTCACTCGAGATCACAACTGCTTATTCGATTGAACCGATTATGGATCCTATTCGAACCGTAGTCATCGATTCTGGAAATCATTCCAATGGCACATTGGCAGATCCCTCGGGAGAAGGGAGGAGCATCATGGGAACGCGGCCTGCAGCCTCCAACGGATCTACTTTTGCAATATCAGGGAAATGAGCATTCCCTTCTTTTTAAATACAAGTAAGTGGACTGATTTCGTGGTTATATAGTGCTTTGAAAGGAAGTTTCTCTTAACGAATTTTCTGCAAATAGATTCTGGTGAGCTTTCAAAATGGCTTGTGACTATCATTGGGGGGGCTGAAAATTAGACAGTTTTTCCGTATATAAATGTTTCACTTAACCAAAATTTCTGAAGCCAATCGTACGAATGAGGGCATGCATATGAGTTGTTTAACATAGGGGCTGAATGACGCAGCATTTTTCGAAATTTTCAAAACATATCCATACACAGGGTGTGGAGTTCCGTAAATGGTGACAACAGTCGCATTCAGTCTGTTAATAGCCGAAGTTAACTGTATAAAATAAAATGAAATAAACGAGGTAGGAAAGAAGACTACTCTGAGAGAGACTTTCTCTCCTTTATTTTCAAAAAAAGGGACACTTTTTAAACGTGTCCCCGTACGAAAAAAGCCCCAGTGAGTAAAATGGGCCCCTTACACTCACGAGGTGATGTTTGAACTTGAGAAATATATTCCATTGAGAACTGAAAATGACACACAGCAAAGGAATGAAGAGATCGCAAGTGATCGCCCATCTTTAACAGAAGCTTTCTGAAAATTCAACTGTTCCACTATTTCATTGCGATCCATGGAAATGAATTATAATTTCACGATATACAATACAAATGCTGCTACCCTATATATAATGATTCATTTTCATTTTGTAAAGAAGAGCTTTAACATGTCTCCACAAGGGGCGAGGCCATGGGCGTCGTATTAGACCAGAATTTCTTGTCATATTAGATAAACTGATGGTTGAATTCATAGGCATGACTTACTAGGGGCAAGGGGGGGCAGTGGCACCCCCCCTGAAACAATTGAACAAAATTCGGATATTACCTACTTGGAAATATTTTCAACCATAGGAAATATCTTGTCCCCAGGCCGTTACTTGCCAATGGTTGAAATGACTACAAACCAATACAATTTTGCAAAAAATGCCGTTGCTATACCATTTCTTTTTTTTCAGGGTGGAGGCGATTGTATTCCTCATTTTGTATGAGCTTTCTTCCTGAGTTTTTACATACGATGGATTTTTATGGGACGATGGACGATACCAGGGAAAGGATCCTTCCCTTCTATTTTAATACGTAGATTTCATAGTCAAGAAAAACCAATCGTTGGCACGAAGGGGAGTTTGCCTGAACTCAATTTCCGCAAAAGGATTCTGGTGAGCTTTCAAAATGGCCCGTGACTGTTGCGAGGGGAGGGCGCATGACGCATGTAACAGACGACTGCAGATAAATGGAGTATAGTATTTTACTGAATGCTAAGTCCTTTTGCTGTGGGTGCTTGCTTCTCCCTGTATTCGCTAGCGATCATTTTATTTTATATCCGAATACAAAATGCACATTTTTCCTATTCAGGGTTGTGAAATAAATTCAGCCTAAATAGGGAGGGGATGCTTTCGGTAAAGATTTTGCTTGAAAGGATATATAGTCTTGCGATTGGATTATAAAAATCTCGTATTGGGTTATGCAGAATGTGTCACTCTTCGAAGAATTTTAACTTCCAATTCTATTTTTAAGAATTTTTTGGGCAGTTTCACAAAGGAAAATATTATAGTTTTTCATGCCGGTTTTCTTTCTCTTTTATACAGCAGTGGATTCAAGGGATCCTGAGTGACCGCCCTCCTTTAACGAAAGTTTCATGGAAATTTTGGATCCACTGTTGAGTTGCGATCTAAAGAAATGAATTAAAATTTCACGATAGCGAATGCAGAGGTTGCTGCCCTATATATACATTCATATATATTCATTTCGTAAAGAACTGCTTCAACATGACTTTAACCAGGGGCGTGGCCAGGGCGTCCTCTTAAAGTAGAATTTCTTTGTCCATTCAAATCCACTCATTGCTGAAATGACAGACAAAGAACTTTCGCAAAAGATGCCGATGTTTTAAGATTTTTGGAGGGGTTTCAGCGTTTTACAATTTTTTTCTTATGATGGATTTTCAGACCCGTGAGTATTTTTATCCAGCGAAGGCGTGAACACAGAGAAGATGATAGCCCTTAATGGAACTTCTTAGAAAACTGTTAGAGAATACATTTTTTTTAAACTTTAAATGACGCGATCCTAAATACAGATGTTGGTACCCTGCGTTTATTTTCATTCTGAAAAGGTGTGCGTTAACATGTTTTTTTAATAATGGGCGAAGGGACGGCGTCGCGTGAGGCTACAAGAGGAATAGGGTACAGCATGCAGCCACGAGAGGCGTGTCAAGGGCGTCACGGTCGGCAAGAAGAGGCGTCCCATTAAGACAAAATGCCTGGTCAATTTAGAAAAACTGTTACATTTGCATTGAGCAAATGAACTATTGCCAAAAGCATCTGGAATCAAAATTCTAGTTATTATTTTCTTTCTTTTAAAAAGAATTGCAATATGATAAAAAGAAGCTTTGCTTCGAAAAGTAAATATATCCCATAAATACAGGGAAAATACTCAAAAATACTGCGTACATTTATCTATGTTCGCGCATCCCCTAAAAATGGCAGTAGCGAATGAAATGAAATTGGGAGACACTGATTCGTGGTCACTCAATTTAAACTGTAAGCGTCCAAATTTTAAAATACATGGATTGCATTTTGAGATTTTGAGAAAATCGTTTTAAATTGCGCCCGGTTCTCGCATCTCGAAATAAAGACTACAGTCAATGAAAGGAAATTGTGTGACAGGGTAGGTGGTCCATCAACTTACACGCTAGGCGTCCAAGTTTTCAAAAAATTAAATTGGATTTTGATTTTTTTTCGAAAATTCTTTAAAAATCCGTAAACATTCGTTCGCGCATCAAATAACACCGACAAAATTGTATGATATGAAGTCAAGTGCGTGATAAATTTATACGGGTGGGGTGGGGGGTACAAAAAAATTTTAGGGTTTGTGCTGAAAGAATTAACGTCCCGTAATTTAAATGTATCTGTGTTTTTCTTTTCCTAAACTATTTTAACAGGAGTCCGCAAATGTAATATATAAATGGAATCCATTAATTCAAAATCAGAAGAGATCGTTGTTCTTTTTAATATCTTTTTGTTCTATTAAAGTAGGATTAAAGCCAAAATGATATTTATTGTTGAATTTTCATCTTTCGTGTTTCGTGGGTTAAACAAACATAAAAAAGCAAAATCAACCAAATAATTGTTAAATGCACCACGAATACACCCGTTAACATTATAAATGTTGTTGATTCAAACCAATAATTGGGTTTATTTTAACCAAATAAACCATTTAAATAAATACTTCGCTTATATTAACAACTTAACTGTTTCATTTTTTTCCAGACAAAGTTTGGGTCCGTTTTACTGTGCCTTCACAAAATTATAATAAATTAAAATAACCCCTTCGCGAAATTAGAATCCATTAAAACGGCCCCTTCACAAAAACACAATCTATGAAAGCGGCCCCTTCAGAAAACTATAATCTATTAAAACAACCCTTTTGCAAAATTATAATCGATTAAAGCGGCCCCTACAGAAAACTATAATCGATTAAAAAAATCCCTTCACAAAAATACAATCGATTAAAACAACCCTTTCACAAAACTATAATCGATAAAAACGATGCCTTTAGAAAACTTATAATCGGTTAAAACGACCATTTCACAAAAATACAATTGATTCAAACGATCCCTTCTTTGCCATTTTACCCTACATAACAATCAGTTTTGTATATTGCTTTAAGAGAAAAAATGACGTTTACAAAAATGGGTATGAAAATCCATAAAAAATAGATGTTGAAATTCTCAAAGTAAACAGTTTTCACAAAAATGGGACCCTGGAATAATTCCTGGATCGAACCCTGAAGTGACAAGGAAGTGACTTCAAACACTAGCGCGAAAGAATATATATACAATGAATAAATACCCTGGAAAGAAAGACCCGAAGACTTCTACAGCATTTATTTTATAAACAAAGGAAAAAATTCCACATTTAGAAAGCTTTATAAAAAAATAAAAATAAAATAATCTTTTACATAGTAAAAAGAGAACAAATGGAAAGGAAAAACAAGAAATTAGTTTACCTACTTATAACGCCACACATTTAAGTTCCACCAAAGAAGGACTTGGAAGGCGGAATGATAGGAAAATATTTGTTATTTTAAAATTTCATCAGAAACGGGCAGTTTTTATATTTTACGGCAAAAAAATGATGCTTTTTAACTTTTCACGGTAAATCGGGGGATTTAAGGAACATACAAAAAGCGCTATTGTTATTCTTTTCTTTTTCGTTGAAATGTCATGTCTGAAACTTTAAAAGCAACAGACATGACGAACTTAGTGACAGACTTGACAAACAAAAATTTGTAAAAAGAAAAAAAAAAAACTTGCAAACTGAAAATACAACATTATATGGACTCTATACATATGTTATAGTATATCACTTTGCATTATTACGTGTTGAACATCATGCACACATACAAACAAAAATGTACAAATTTCAAAGAAAACGTCCGGTAACAGTTATGGAAAATTTCATCCAGAGTGATAATGAAAAAAATCTAAAAAAATTAAAGAAAAGAAAAAATGCATGAATAATGCTCAAGGAATGTTCAGAAACAAGGCATGTTTTATATTATGAAAAAAAAATTACTTTTTTTTTAAATCGTGTTTTTGCTTCTTCAATTTATAAATGCCACCCAATTTTGAAAATGATCCATATATGTCCAATTAAGCAATTCCAACAATCGATTAGAAGAAATCACAAAACTGAGTACCCTCGAACATCATCCGAGTTATGAAAAATGTACAAGATAAGCTCGTTCTATTATTAAGTGGGGCAGTGGGGGAGGGGTGCATCTTCTAATTAGGGTAAAGTTCAATACATCTCTTGTCATTCCATTCAATAAATTCAATACTTGTATTTCCTCCACGTCCAACACCATCGGATAAATGAGATGAAATTTTTTTTGTTACTGGGTATCTCGAAATTCTGTTAAAATATTCATTTAATCTGTGACATTCCATGAAGGTTTTAAAAATTTCAGGAATGATACTGTCATTTCGTATTTCCTTTCAGAACGAATACATATTTCAAGTGAAATTTACACCGTTATTTTATTAAATGGCGCGTTAAAAATTGCATCAAACCTTTATTTAATTTACCAAAACAGTATACAAATACCGATGTGTGGATCAGTATAATGGTTTCTAGGACTTATTTTTTTTTTAGTTATTTCTTTATAGAGGGTGACCCAAAAACGCCGGAATAGATTTTTTTTCCTGGAATATGGATGATGGACATATACATGGCGATCCTCAAAATAACACTCGAAATAATTCTAATACATTACGCTCCCGGGGCATCAATGTAACTACTGAACCGATTTTAGAACTTTTTTCACGGATTGAAAGTGACACTATTCCTGAGTATTATAGGTAACCTTTCATGCATATATCAGACATAGTTCTTTTACGAAGACACTCATAAGAATTACATTACGCTGTATGTGTATCTCTGAAACTACTGAACCGATTGCAAGACTTTTTTCGTTGATTGAAAGCTACACCATTCCTGAGTATTTTAGGCTAAAATTCATGAATATATCTAAAATAGTTTTTTATAGGAACACTCAAAACAATTCTAATGTATTACGCTCTATGGGTATCTCTGTAACTATAGTCCCGATTCTAAAGCTTTTTCAGTTATAGAAAGCTGCACTGTTCCTGATTAACATGGGTGAAAATTCATGAATAGAGCATAAATATATTTTTTTACAAGAACACTCGAAACAATTTGCAAGTCTTGCCGTAACTGTCTCCATTCTCCAAATACGTTAAAAAAATCTAAATTTAGTCATTCTACATATACCATGTATTATGCTTCATTTAAAATAAGTAAAAAATAAACAATATTTAAATACGGTCACTTTTGTGTCTTTAGCGCAAACATATTTGATATTCCCTCATGCTTCATTTCTCTCTGGACCTTACTTTAAAGTCGACACGGACGAAGTTACGGGCTAGTAACAAAATACGGAGGGTTGCTATCGACATCGATCGCATTAAAGTCCTTTTGGCTCTATCAATAATTAGTTTTTTTTCAATACCTACTATTAATTCACACTCTCCCTATATATATATCTTGTTCAAATTTTCAGTCGTTAATAAAATATTTTTTATTAATCCACTCAAGTTCAAATGCATTTTTTAAAACTTGTAATGGATGACACTTAATGTATAATACACTTTTTTGTAATAAAAATTGACTAAAATAAAATTTTTCTTTGTTGACCTAAATAGGAATTGACTTAATTTATTTTTATATTACTTGTTTTCTTTTTGAAGAACACAATAGGCAGTTAACCTCATCGTTCCACGTGTTTTACACTTATGTTTCCACTTATGTGGACTTATAAACACGATCCTCCAATACTTTTTGTTGTTCTGAACTGACGTACTCATTCTTGGATGCTTTCGTCTTTAATAAATGATTTTAAATCATCTGAATATGTGGATTCTGCACATTTACCCATGCATTTTATTTTTGTTTTCCGTTATACAAAAATATATTTTAATGGTATTGAAATTTCCGAAGTTGAGTTTGTGAGTATTTTTTCGAAATTTATATAGCTGAAAAGAACTTGTAAGGCATCATTTATCGATAATTTTCGTGTATGAGTGAAAATTTTTTACTACTGTACAGAGATTGGAAATAAGGTTTTTATTCGAAAAATTATTTGAAAAACACGCTTTGTACTTATCGTTTTTAAGTGCAATAATTTTTTAAACATAATGAGATTTATGTTTAATTTGAGACGTGAGATATATGTCTGGTCTGAGGAGGTTACCCGTGTTTATTGTATCCTCTCTTTCAATGATTAGAATCTCTGAAAAATACACAATTTGTACATGGTATTAAACTACACTTTCAGAGCCATTTTAAATAATTTTATGCCAACTGTCGCCAAGCTTGGCTATTTTCGGCGAAATATCACCGCAATAAGGAGCCAAAAGAAAGTTTTCAAAACGGATTCCAGATGGCGACATCTACATAGAATGCGTACTAGCAATGTTTTTATTGTTAATGAAGCATCTTATTTTCTTTTCAAATGAAATAAGTTTAAATGAGCTGCAGAATGCTAATAATTGAGTAGATCCCCATACTTTTTTGTTCTTTTGTATCAATGAAACGGCCTCGTTCGTTTCGAGCTGCTTTCATTTCGTAATTCCAGAAATACATTCACCCATATCAACGCAAACACCCGTACTTTGTTATAATACCGTAACCATGAGTGAAACATTCTAGACAATACAAAACAAAGCGGAAACGGTATTCAATGCGCATAATGATATACGGAAATCATCCCGGCATTCTTTGTTCAGGTTCATTAAGGCAAAATGAAAGGACAGATTCACCATCCCACTCTTAGAATACCATCGCCGAAGTTTAATAAACCACACTGAAGTGGCTATGAATTTTTCTTTCCTTTTAAGAATGTATACCTTGTTCCATTTTGAAATCCTGGCCAATGATTGGACTGATTCAGTGTTGTTCCAATATTTGCTTTAGCTGAAAAGGAAACTAATATTTTTTTATCCTTGAAAGAAAATGAACTTTCCTTTTAAATGAATTTCGCATTTTGAGCGTCATAGGTTGGTGACATCATTCGCCATTTCTCAGCTTTCATGATCGCGTGTGTTTACAGTTTTAAGTTTTTAAAAGAATGGAATTGCGTAGGCAACAGGTGTGGAGAGCGTTTGTCTTTGAAGTCATGTTTTATTGCGGAGTTGAGCTGCGTGTGCTTGTGACTAGATTTTAGTTTTTAGATCAATGGACAGAAAGAAGTTTTAGTAGTTTTGATATTTTACATATTTTAACACCCCCCTCCTTACGTCAAACTACTCAACCCATGTTTTCATATGATTAGAAAGGTGCACCAGCAAAAACTCTCCTTTGCAGCATCGAACTGTATCCAGGGCCTGATTTCCGGGAGGGCACTCGGGGCTAGCACCCGGGACCCCCAACAAAAAGAGAGCCCCTACATTTTTCTTTAAGTTTAAAAATTTGTAAATTTTGAAATATGTTTTCGAAAGAGGGGCACCAATTGAGCTTTTGTCCAGAGCCCCCCCCCAACTCGCCAAATCTGCCCTGATTTTATCTCCCGATTTTGTTATCATCCGCAAATTTAAAAGAGGTATTCACGTCAATAATCAACAAAAATCAGAAATCACAAAATGAGGTAAAAATTTACAAAATAAGGACTCTGACCAAAAAAAAAAAAATCTGCACTCATTCCTGATTCATTGGGTAGAAAGAACCAAAGATTCCAATCAACAATCTTATCTATCCAATTTCTTTCATTAATGGGTTAATAAAACAATAAAACCATTCGCGCTTCTTAAATAGATAATATCACCGTTGCCAAACCATTATCTGCTATGTGCAAAAATTATAATTTTAACATGTTGAATAAAAGCGCTCCCCTGTAAAATTTTACGTGAAGTAGAATGCCCAGTACCGTATAATGCTTAGTGTCACATCCATACTAGTATTTTTATACGAAAATACGGTTAGTAAAAGAGTCCTGCTAGACAAAATATCAAAAAACCTCCAAAAAATACACACAGCAGATATGGGTGTAACAATGACGACCTATTCTATTCATAAATTAAAACGCATTTCATTTAGCGTCATTAATTCTCAGTAACTCTCTAATTCTCAAGTTAATTGGAAATTGGGTTACACATCGACCCAATTCCTTCGTCATCCATTTATGTACTTCTTTCAATGAAGTATTTCAGACACATAGATTTCCTTTCACGACCCTACATGAGTCATTGAGTAAGCACACTTCGTTCTTTTATCTAAACACACACAATTGGACGAGATCATGGGACGTCTCAAAACATTTCTTCGGATATAAAAATGACACTTGCAACTCCTGACTGCGTTCTAACGAAGGCAGAAGATAACTGAATGAAGTCAGACATTCCAAGTAGTTAATAGTTCTTTCTTCTCTCTCCCAGTGTCCTTTATTAAGACATCTTTTATTTAATTAAACGTACTTATAATTAAGGTTTTACTTGTGGCGGGGGGCAGTACATGAGCAAGGTATTTTTCTTGTTCAATTGTGACGAAAGAAAGTGCAAACGAGTGTTGCAGGTTCTTACATGTTTCAGAATTCGTGAATTGGGTTTTTTTTGTCCGTCTGTACGTGTTTGTTAAGGTAGAGCAAGCCTGCCCCAATCATTCTTAAATGAAGGTGACCCTACGTCCCTAATTTTTGTGTTATTTTTGCGATTTGTCCTCAAAATGTAAAAAAGCAATCGAGAACAATTTTTAATTATTATATTGTTTATAAATTAAATGGCCGTTAATTATTACATTCATTATAAAATATCCCCAATTTTGAGGACATGTCCTCAATTCTAGGTCCCAAAGTAGGGTTGTCTTATCTTAAATGCCGAGATTTTAGTATACTAGAGAATTTAAAACATCTTTTTTTTTTTTTTTTTTTCTTGGTTTCATCGAGCTATAACATTAGGCAGCTATATCATTAGATTACTCATGAATTAGAAACATCTAGGGTTTTTATGATATTTCCCTGCTATAAATAAAACAGGGCGGCGATTTTGAAAAAGCAGACTGTTTTTTTTTTCAAAATTTCAACTTTAATGACACGGCTAATATATCTCTTAATATGAGTACACGACTTGTAACGTTTATAAATAGCCCCCAGCCCAGCTACGCAAAAATAATAATTTAGAAAGAGTTTTTCCCAGATTTAAATAATATGAGTTACATTATGTAGATAACTTTAGTATAGTACTTTAATTTCACTGAGAAAATGACTGCTAATAATCAGTTTATCTGAAAGCAAAACATCGAGGGTTGTAATTACTATTATTGATTCATAATTTTTTTTGTGTAATTGATTTTTGTAATCAATTAGTTGATCTAAGCTATTTAATGTAGTATATAGTTTAAGTTAAGTTATAGTTTTCAGTTTGTCATCAATTAAAATTTAGTAATTAGCAAAATTTCTTCGAGCATTCTCATCCTATAAAACCCAAAATACAGAGATAAAACTCGAAAAATACTGATAAAACTCCACAAACGAGGTAAAACCACCAAAAAACTCTGATAAAACCCTTATAAGAAAAAACCAAGGGGGTATTTAACATCCCTGGAACACATCGGGTACAGCATTGGCAACCGGAAAAGCGATCCGTTATAAAATGATTTATTTGACTTACCCATCCTTTTCTCCTCTTCAATCCTTGTTTTGCACCGACGCTTTGACCACCCATGCACACAGTCCGTCCAATTGCAGTGCAATTGTCCGTCCAATTTTTTTTGTTCAATTATGACGAAAAAAAGTACAGACGAGTGTTGGAGGTTCTTACATTTTTCAGGATTTGTGAATTGGGTTTAGTTCATCCGTCTGTAGTATTTCTTAAGGTAGAGCAAGCCTGCCCAAATCCTATTCTTAAATGAAGGTGACCCTATATCCCCAATTTTTGTGTTTTTTTTGCGATTTGTCCTCAAAATGTAAAGAAGCAATCGAGAACCATTTTTAATTATTATATTGTTTATAAATTAGATTGCCGTTAATTATTTCATTCATTATAAAATATCCCCAATTTGTTTCCGAATGGAGGACATGTCCTCCATTCTACGTCCCAAAATAGGGTCGCCTTATATTATATGCCGAGGTTTTACTATACTAGAGAATTTAAAAGATTTTTTTTTAGCTTCTTGGTTTCAGGAAGCTATTCATGAGTGCAGCTGTATCATTAGATTATTCACGGATTAGAAACATCTAGGGTTTTTATGATTTTGCCCTGCTCGAAAAAAAGGGTGCTTTTTGGAAAACCCGCCTGGTTTTTGTTCTTTTCAGAATTTCAACTTTAATGACAAGGCTAATGTATCTCTTAATATGAGTAGATCACTGGTAGCGTTTATAAGCAGCCCCATCCCCAGCTACACAAAAAAATAATAATTCAGAACGAGTTTTTCTAGACTTAAATAATATTAGTTACATTATCTAGATAACTTTACTTTAAAATCCTAATTGAGCATTAGTATGGTACTTTAATTTCACTTAAAATGACAGCTAATAATCCATTTATCTGAAAGCAAAACATTACGGGTTGTAAGTACTATTAATGATATATAATTTTTTTTAATGAGTAATTGATTTTTGAAATCAATTCGTGGCTCAAAGATATAGTTTAATGTAGTTTATAGTTTGAGTTATAGTTTAACTATAGTTTGTAGTTTCAGTTTGTCATCAATTAAAATTGAGTAATTAGCAAAGTTTCTTCAAGCATTCTGAATCCTTATTCCTTCCCTTAAAAAGCCCAGATAAAACCCAAAATACGCAGATAACTCGAAAAACACTGAAAAAACACCAAAAACGACTTAAAACCACCCAAAAACTCTGATAAAACCCTTTTCTGAAAAAAACAAGCAGGTATTTAAAATCCCTGGAACACACCAAAGCGGCATTGGCAACCAGCAAAGCGATCCGTTATAAATGATGTGTTTGACTTACCCATCCTTTTCTCTCCTTCAATCCCTGTTTTGCACCGACGCCACCTCGAATGCACACAGTCCATCCAGTGACAGTCCCAGAAGAATTCATCTTTACCGAATGAAACATGCAGTGGCTAGAAAACAGGGACTATATTCCGTATACGGTGCCTTGTTTACATGTCAATGGTTTGTTTACAAATCATTGGCGAACAATCTGACGCGAGAGTGAGCGATGCACCGCCAACTGCCGGTGGTAGTTGTGACTGGCAACCATAAAGAATACGTGTTTCGTCAGGTTTGGGAATTTGAAATTGTTTGCGTTATTGATGGAAGGGAATGAAATGTGTTATGTTAATATAAGAAAAGAATTTGTGGGTGTTTGTTAGAAATATAGTACGTTATAAGCCGGTGGGTGTTGGGGACATTTCTGAGCGGTTATTTACCAAAAAAATAGAGGTAAGTGTTCTTTTTTAACGAATCTTTCGATGTTTAAGGTTTTTAATGTGAATTTTAAATAGATATTTGAAGTGTTTATGTTTTCGTAAGTGCTATTTACGTGCTATTCTAATCATACTGACTTTATAAGAGGTGTACAACTAGGTTGTTTAATCCGCCGATGTTTTTTTGAGTTGAAAACGGGCCAGTGTTTGCCCAGTTTACATTAGCTGTACAACTAGGTTGCTTAGTTCACTGTTGTTGTTTTTTTTTAGTTAAAAACGGTCCACTGGTTGCGTAGTTTACATAGCTGTACAACTAGGTTGCTGAATCCACTGAGGTTTTTTTAGTTAAAAACGAGCCACTGGTTGCCTAGTTTAGATAGCTGTACAGCTAGGTTGCTGAATCCACTGAGGTTTTTTTAGTTAAAAACGGGCCACTGGTTGCCTAGTTTAGATAGCTGTACAGCTAGGTTGCTGAATCCACTGAGGTTTTTTTAGTTAAAAACGGGCCACTGGTTGCCTAGTTTAGATAGCTGTACAGCTAAGTTGCTGAATCCACTGAGGTTTTTTTAGTTAAAAACGGACCACTGGTTGCCTAGTTTAGATAGCTGTACAACTAGGTTGCTGAATCCACTGAGGTTTTTTTAGTTAAAAACAGACCACTGGTTGCCTAGTTTAGATAGCTGTACAACTAGGTTGCTGAATCCACTGGGGTTTTTTTAGTTAAAAACGGACCACTGGTTGCCTAGAATGACTAGTAAACATGGCGACAGTCGCTGGAGCTTGGCGGTCGCCAAGCTCCAGCGACTGTCGCCATGTTTACATGGGGTGGGCACCGGCTTGTATGATTTTACCGAAAACAGATCCATTATTCAATACTAGTTCCGTTGCTTGTACGCGGAGAACTACACAGTTCAACACAAGCATTTACAAAGTATATTTTGATGAAAAGGACTCATCAACAACGTAAGGCATCGCTTTCCAAAAATGAGCCACTGAGTGAGCCACTGAGTGAGCCACTTCTTGTACACCGTATGGGACACGGTTTCTTCCAGAGCAGTTCATGACCCAATTGGAGCCACTCTATTCAAGATTTCGAAGCATTTTTCAATAAAAACAACTATAGTATAAAAGTACACTGTGACGGAACATATCATTGTGTTGACAAACACATATACTGGAAATTCTATGAGTAGATACCGATTGACGGCAGCAAAGTAAGACATTTTCTCTAAATGGTAAGCTCTATTTGACAATCCATTTATATCCATTCCGAAGCCAGATGGATCTGGATACATCCTTAAACACTCGATCGACACTGATCTTTCGTCGGACTCCAGTTCCAAGATTCAATCTTGAAGTGCAAACTACACCTTTACTCCCATTTTTAACGACTTCATTTCGTAAAAGAGAACAATATGTATCTCGTACTTTTTTATATAATTTTAAACAAATACCTTTCTGTACTGATTCATTTTTATATTTTGCACTGATTCATAGTTGCTGAACAGCCTATTTCCAACAGAGAAAAGCATTGGTATGTGGAAGATGCAAAGGCTGAACGACTCGTGATACAAGCCTTTAGTTGTTGTGGCAGACATCAGAGGACGCTGCTGTTCATTGTTTGAGAATAGGCTGTGCTCAGGACCTTACGCTCGTAAACTCATCCACTCGTGACATTCGTCTTCGTGAAAAAACTGGAACAGGTGTCATTAGTGGTCTTACGGCGGTATTCGCCAAATAATGGACACACGGATCAATCCAAACAGGAGTGTTAAAGTCATGGGTGAGATATCAACGGTTTAAGAACGCGGTAGGAACGCAGTAAGCGTTCACCTGAAAGTGTTACTTTCAGGTGAACGCACCCTATACTCAAAGCTGTCCCTTTCAATTCAGAATTCGAAAACTACATCAAAACAAACAAACAAACAAGAAAAAAGAGTTAAGATGACGACTATGGAATACCGGAAAATGGACGCACGTTGCATTCGAAACCAACCTTAAGAAAAAGGTTTAAGAAGACAGCTTGGAAAAATCTTTCTACATGGCACCGTACGTTCGAATTAAAGAAAAGACTTTTCACTCTGCCTGAAGCCAAAAATAACAATTTAAGAACACGGTAATAGGAAAATAATGCATGGACGCTCTATGCAAGCAAACACAGCCTGAACCTGAAAACAACGGTTTAATACCACAGGTTTGGAAAAACCTTTTTAAATTGACCCCCACTACCCCTGGAATCAAATTTAAGAAAATAATTTCTTGACAGCCTAAAGCCAAAAAGGACGGTTTAAGAACACCGTCATAGAATTGCGAAACTGACGGACGCAGCATTCAAAACAAACCTTAAGGGGAAAACAACGGATTAAGAAAGCAGTATTAGTTAACACTTTCAAAACAACGATTTAAGAATAAGGCCATAGAAGATTGTGATACGGAAGCATGCTGCATTCGAACCGAAACTTAAGACGAAAATTAAGGTTTAAGAACGCACGTAACTGAAAAAACATTCTAAAAGGACACCCTTTAAATCCGAACAAGAAATGAATTTCATCCCCGCCTAAAGCCAAAAACAACAGTTTAAGAACACGGCCAAAAGTATACTGCGAAATGAACCCACGCTGCATTCGAACCCATACTTAAGAAAAAAAGAACGGTTTAAAAACTCAGGTTGGAAAGCCTTTCTGGACAGTGGCCCCCTGCATTCGAATTAAAGAAAAGATTGCCAACCCAGCCTAACCCCCCCCAAAAAAAAAGTTTAATAACACGGTTTTAGAATAAATTTTCATAGACGCTCCCCCACTATAAAACGGAATGCAGCCGATAAAGGTTTAAGAACATGGTCATAGTTTAACCGCTGGACTGCTATGCAGCGCTATTGGGCTTTTAGAATGTACACCCTCCAAAAGAAGCATTCGAGCAAGAGAGAAATTTCCTACGTTGGTTTCGTATATTAAATTTGATTACCATAGAATATGAGTTAGGCTATGCATAAATATAACATTGCATATTTCCATTAAGTTGTGCGTTTTTCAAAATCTCAATTATTTTTCGCAATCTAAAATAGGAAATTTCTCTCTTGCTCGAATACTTTTATTGGAGGGTTTATGAGGATTTTGATGGATAGCAGTCAAACAGTTAACAATCACGGAATATTACAATGAGAAGACAATTCGAAAACTTCAAGACGAAAACAACAGTTTAAGAACAGGGCCATAGAATTCTCTGGAGTAGACCCACGCTGCATTCGAATCAAACCTCTAGACGAAAACAACGGTTTAAGAACACAACTTTGGGAAAAGCTTTCTAGATGAAAGCTCCCTACATTCGAATTAAAGAAAATAATTTTATCTCAGTCATTTCTGAAATGCGGATAGACATATACAATAAATTACAAAGTTATACAAAGAACTGTACATAATTTTAGGGTATCCATTAAAATTACAATTCAGGCGTCGTCCCTATTTTTCTTAACCATTCCATTCAGTTAGAAAGTGTATCCTTATTCATGGGTGTGCCGTGTTTCTCTACCTTGTTCCATAAAACACTTCTTCGGAATCGAAATATATATTAAAATCGCGTCCTAAAACTGTTTTGCAATATTCGCCCGGCATATTCTAACTATACTTCTCCTTTGCCATAAACTGGTAGCGTTTCCCAGTTTCTTGGCCAATAGAGAAGCTATCGCCAAGCTAGTTCAGTTTTGGAGGGCTTATATTATGGCGCCAAACCTGGCTATCCGTCCTCCAAAATGGCAAACCATCGCGACTTTTAGCTTTTCATCCTCTCCCTCGTGCTGTATGGCAACCCTATCGAAAGATGCAACGAAAACGAGTCGATGGAAATCGGTCCACAAAAATAGGTTGATACAAAAACCCGGAGTGAGCGAAATAGCACTCGGGTGCCTCCAAAACCCTCTTAATCATGTCGATCCATTTTCCCCATTAGTCGTTAAAAAATTAAAACATCGAATAACAACGTCACGAAATCGCGAGTAAAATGGAGTTTGAAATTGCGCATTTTAATCGCAGTCTTCCTTTTGTAAGTAATCTTAATAAATATTTTCTTTTAAAGTGCTGCGTAACTAATCTCAATCGTTCATCTTGCATTTTAGATAGCTGACTTTTTAATATTTATTTTAGAAGAGGGAAGGAATAGAATGAAACAGGAAGAAAAAAGGCTTTGATAATTTATGAGTGTGTTTTTCCTAAAAGAAAAACTTGAGCTTTAACTTTAAAATAATGGGCTGTATGTATCAAAAATCTTAAGCAGCCATGCAGTTTTTTGGTTTTAGTTTAGTAACAGAAATTGAGTTTTAATTTTTATTGCGGAAACATAGGAATGCCTAATTTTAAGATTTTAATGAATTCCTTAGAGCAACTAAAAAAACTGCATTAAACTTTCAAAAAATGAAAACTACTTTGAAAAAAAATATATTCTACGTGTTTAGATGCCAAACATGTAGACATTTTAAATACTGTTTGGAATGACCATCGTAAATCCATGTGTGTACCGTGTTTTCCTTCCTTGTTCCATAAAACACTTCTTCGGAGTAGAAATCTATATCAATATCGACTACCAAAACTGATTAACCATTTTCGCCAGGCATAGTCCAACTATACTTCACCTTTATAAATACCCTTTGGGAAGTGCATCCTAATTTGTGAGTATACCGCATTTGTCTTCTCTGTTCTATAAAACGCTTCTTCGGAATTAAAATTTATATTTAAATCGCCTACTAAAGAATTAGATACAGCAAAGGATTAAAAAGATCATAAATTATCGCCCCGTCTTAAACAGAAATTTACTGGAAATTCAACGGTTCAACTATTTCAATGCGATCCATAGAAATGAATTCAAATGCCACGATATTAAATACAAACGTTGCTACCCTATATATATATACATTTATAAATTTTCATTTTGTAAATAAATGCCTTAGCATGTCTCTAACATATCTATTGCTTATATTAATACTATCTGTCTTTGTTTCGCCCCCCTTAAAATGCTCAGTTTAATGTGTTTGTGTTCAGTCAATGGATGGAAAAAAACTACTAAAATTATTTAAGGGTCCCGCACAATTTCATTAACAGTCATATACGGCTTCTTTTGATCGCCAAAATCTCGCATAAGTACATGTATATCGTTGACCCCCCCTTGTCCCCAAAATACTAAATAGATACATTAACCCATTTATGCCTGGAGTCCCTTTTTTGGGACGGCATTTTCGCTATCAGTCGAAAACGTTATTTATTTTTCCTAGCCTTTATTCGCGAGTATTGAACCTCAATTCCACAAAATATTTTAATATGGCCAAGTAGGATGTTGACATTTCAATTTTTATACATAATGATTTTAAAAGAAATCATCCCTTGTTCAAAAAGTTGACATCAGAAATTTATCAATTACTGCTGGTGTGAGCAAAAATCGAAGAAAGTCGCAAAAATATCCAGGCACGAATGGGTTAATGACGCCTAATAAAGGACAGTGTGTTGATGAAGTCATTGAAAACCAGATAGGAGAACACGGTTAAATGTATCGATTTATTGGGCAAGATAAGTAGATGTTGCTTGAAGAATTTATTTATTTCCCTTTTTACCAGTTGTTATTTTTTTTAGCACTTCCCAACTAACGATGTGCCATTCGAATGATTTCTATAATATACGGATAAAATGAATAATCGATGCGTGGATATTTACGATTTTCTTTATTCGAATAGTATTCGCGGTTTCAGACTATTCGAATGGTTTCTTAGTTTCCGAATTCGTAATTTTAAACTCCATTCTCTGTGGAAAGTTCTAGCAAATATTCTAATTTTTCAAAGGTGGCCCCAGCAATTTAAAAAGAAAAACCCGATTTCTAACATTCAAAAAGAAGTATTCTCCTGCCACCCGTATGACGTCATTGAAACGTCACGTCGAAATGCTGAGTCGTGAGTCGTACGCCCAACATCGAAATGGCTATAACCGAGAAAAAGTGGAGATATTCCATTTCTTCTGGCCGGTCCATATCCGAAAAAACAGCGAGCATTTTAATTTTCCAAAAGCTAATATACTCTTTTTAATGAAATTTCAAAAATTAAACGAGAGATTGACGTACCTGCGGTAGGCGTCTCCTATTGAAAGTGACGCCCACTGCTCACTTGAAACGTGAGCAGTGGGAGTTTGAACGAAATTGCCTCTCGGATCAGAATATTTGAGTTTTGACTATTAGGCAAAGCTGAATGGATATTTTCTAGAAATGGAGTTAGATAAGCTATTTCATTGATTGTCATCTAAAGTAATTCATGGATTCAAATGAGTGGATAGTCAATGCAATGGTTGCTACCTTGTGTTTACGTTCATTTTGAAAAATTCTGCGTTGACATGGGCGTAGTCGGAATCACTTCAGAGCACAATTGAAGGAAAATTTAGAATATCTATTTCCTTAAATGACATTAAACAAATGAATATTTATATAAAATAACGATTTCGAATTCTGAAGTGCTCTCAGCATTCCTTACACAGAATGTGTTTTATTTATAATTTTTAACCTAGTAAGGCTTTTTCTCACAGGTCATTATTTTTATCCAGCGAAGACGTCGACCCATAATAGATTCTGGGCACACCTTCCACGGAAGTTCTTTAAAAATTTAGGATCGAATGATTCATTCAAAGGAGAATAAAAAATGAAATCGGTTCAATGACGCAGTCATCAATAAAGATGTTGGTACTCAATGTTCGGTATTCATTTTGAAAAGGACTTCGCGTTAAAATGTTTTTCACGATGGGCGTCACCCAGGCGTCACAAGGGGCGTCCGTTAAGCCGCCATGTCCGGTCCACTTCGTAGAACGGTTCGTTTCCTTTCGAATGAACCCATTCACTTTTGCAAAAATCATTTTGAATAAGAATTCTAGACAGTTTTTTTTTGCCGTTAAAGGAAATTTTCAATAAGCCTATGAATAAAAGCATCTCCGGATGGTTCCACTTCGAAACAAATCTTTTTACCGTCTATCAAGATAGCTGCTCTACGTTGTTCCACCCATCTATTTCAAATTTTGCAGAAATAGGCAAAACGATGTAGGAGCCCGTAGGTGGCGGAAAAGGGGTAGAACTTTAATGGAAAGGATGTGTTGTTCGCAAATGGTTTATGGAGTGAGATTAACTTCGGCTGTTTCATTCCATTTCTCCTCTTGTTGTAAGCTTTGAAAAGACCACCGGAAAAGGTGCGTTAGGCCACTCCATACAAGCTGACTGTCATTTCATGTGTTCTTAAAAATGACTGGCTATTTATTGTTTTTTTTTAGGATCATTTCAAGTTACGTCTGACTTATTTTTCACGTGGATGAGGTATATACTTTAAAAGAAAGAAAATTTATATAGGGTGTCCGAGAATTGTTGAACATTCAATGCTAAATTATTAAAATAAAAGAAGACTGTACGCACGAACCGGGTATTTGAAGGATGCTAACGATTTGACTACCCTTTCCTTATAGTCTAGGTCTTAACCACATGAAAAATACTTAGGCAGAGCTTGTTCGATTGGTTTATAGATAGTTTATAGATTGTGATCATGGCTCATACAACGATTGACTACAGACATAATAGATGAAAGATGTCCGCAGACCCTCATGTAATGAAATTCTTTTGGGTGGCCCTGTCCATAAACTATCGAGTAGAATGGAACCAAAAAAGGAGGCGCACAACAAGGTGTTACAACAATCCTAAATATAAAATTTCATCATTCAACGACTCATACTTTTTGAGATATGCTAGTTATATATGCGTACAAACTTCAGGGAAAAAACTAGTGAAAATGGACTTGCGATGGGTCCAAATGGATTGCCCATGCATTCACACGAACAAACATGCATGCATGCATACGTTGAGACGTCTCAGAAAAACTCTTTCACATCGATTTTTTCATACAAATCTGCATAGCGAACTTTTTTTGCCGTCAACTGTGCTTTCTTTTACTCCATTGAAGGAAGTAAAAATAAATTCAAGTGAGCTGTAGCTTTCTTAATTTTCATCCTGCAGACGAAAATTCGTATTGTAGTTAAAATTTGCGTCTCCAAATAGGTTCATTAGAATGTGAGATAGGGAGTTTTATGTGTCCCCATTGCTCAACATAGTTTTCCATAATAAACATAATATGTTTATGTTTAACTTGTGTTAACAACACAAGGAATGATAGTATTCATGAATTCTGCAGGGGATTTCAAATGAAATGTGCTATTCGAATGCTGCACGCTCAGCGTTCGAATGAATTTTTCGAAAATGGAGGAATGACATGAATGAATGGAACTATTGCAATGGAAATTGCAATAGTTCCATTCATTCATGTCTTTCCTTAATCGAAACGCGAAAAAAAAGGATATTATTGATCAATAATCCTAATAAAAACCTCAGGGAAATTGAACACCAAAACAGTTTTCAGTTTTCAAGTTATCTGATTTTTTTTTTTTTTTTCTCGCTAGTATATAATTTTCTTTATGAAAACTTAAGCTTCATACCAAAAGGCAGTTATTTAATCTTCACCTCATACTGCTTAAGAGAGAAGAAAAACTGCTATCTATTGAGTATGGTTCACGTGGCAAATACTAAGAAAATGAGGGGAAGAAATATGAAGAGTCAACTCCAAGGCAATGGCACGAAAAAAAAAATAGAAAGAATAAATCGTGTCGTAAAGTACGGAATCATTCATTAATTTGAAAATCAAGAAAGCATGAACTGAAAGGAATTCAATGCAATGCAAATATTTGAGTCGGGTCCCATCGCGCGGCTTTCGATCAAACGGTCTGCAGTTTTGGTAGGTTTTCTCCGGTTGTAACGGGAATACGGGTTAGAAGTGCCTAAGAAAGTCCTTCTACCTAGGCATCCCCCATCTTTGACAGATCACTCTAGCGTAACATTTCCATAATCACACAAAACTTCCAACTGCTAGTCGCAAAAAGTAAGGTTAAAGGGCCCCAGAGCCGACAAAGTACACTCGTTGCCACCTCCCGAGTAACCTAACAGCATAATGGCTGTCGATCGAATCGCCCATTGCGTGCTACTGAACTCCAGTCCTTGATTGACACAGCCAGCTGTGCTGCACCTTTTTACGAAAACTTCGACTTGAAGCGGGAAAAATCGAACTGCAGAGATGATTTTGCGTAGCTAAATCATATCGGTATAGATCGCGAGTACACTATAGTGACGTCACTGCTCCGAAAAACAAACCTGCAACAGCGATGATACATTAAAATGCAGTCCGGGCCGTTACGTGAATTTTAATCGGAGGGAGAAAATAGCTCCAAACCTGGTTAATTGCGTTATTTAAATTTCCCATGGGAAACTTCCCAGAATTGCGATGAATGAGCCCATAAATTTGAAAAAGTGCGTTCAAAGCATCCATTATTGATCGGAGTTGTGGCAATGGGAAATCGGCGCTTCAATATATTCATTCTTGATGTCTCCCGTAATGAACGTAAATCAAGCCAAGAGGCTTTGATCGCGTTCATTGCGGATATTCTTAGCAGTTTTATACTGAAGGGGGTGCCATAAATTCCCTTTATTCAACACCCCCTCAACTCCCTCGAGGGCAGGTTTTAAAGATCGCTTTCGTTTTATCGCAAAATCCGTTGAATCGTTTGCATTCCTCTTCAAATGTAAAGTTTGAGGGTTTACAAATGTAAATGAATCTGTCATACGCACTGTGATGCAGCTCATCGCGTATTTTCTCATGATGAATATTTTGGAGGAGGTTCAAACCGTAAAAAAGGTGGTATTTTTCTCAAAAGGACACTACATCATTCTCAATTTAACAACTCTAACACTTTTAACCGTAGAATGCTGAGATTTTGTATTTAGAACTATTGTAACCTTTCATTGTACATCTCTTTTTGGTACTTACGTACTATCCCGGCGGTCCGCCAAGACGCGCGATTTTTCACCCATATAGATGCCTGACATATGAAATTATGGATGTTTACGAATACGATGGGCAATAGTTTGCCAGCACGTTTTTACGAAAAAGTAACTAGGGGAGAATGAGCACCGGGATAATACGTAATTACCCCTTTTTTTTTTTTTTTAAGTAACTCTACAGTAGGATGAGTGGTTTTTAAAAAGAATTTATTGACACTGAAAGAAACGAATGATTTTCAGTGATAAAAAACGAAAATTAAAAATAAACTTTCAAAGATGTCTGCTCTGTCGCGTATGAGACGAGAATTTAAGCTTTGTAGTGTCCATACATGATCAATCTGACCGTTTTAAGGCAGAGTTTGAATTTAAAAAAATCACGCGATTTTGCTAAAAAGTTCACTTTCATCAGCATTATTCAGAGTGTCTCTTAGTCTTCCTGAACTTTGAATAATTTATTCGGGGAGAAGACGGGAGTGGAGCTGTTTTATAGCTGCTTTCTTCTCTTGGCACCTTCCATTCCGCGAGCAATCTCTTAAATGGAGTCACATCCACTTTTCGGTATGACTATGGGGTTAAAAAAAGGAATAAAAATATGCATGCATACAAAGAGAGTTCTTTGAATATGCAAAACTGGAAATGTTTATTACTTTTGTTTCCACCTTTCGTGATTTGGAGGTACTAAAGTCACAGGAAAACATTGGCTTGAACCTTCTCCCATCCCAAGTTGACTTGGTTTTTTATTTATGCGGGATTAGGTTGTTTTCTTGGTGTAAAAAAATAAAACGGTACTTTTTTTGGGTATCATTTTTCTCTTTCTTTGTTACGGAGTAGCTTTCTCACACAATTGGGTGGTATATGTGCGTGAAGCACTGCTTATAAGAAACGGAACAGGGTCCATGTGTCTGGATTTATTTTTCAGCTTTTTTAACCTAGAGCGGATTCAAAACTGTATTCCTAAGTACGTTAGACGCAGCGGTTCCCGAACGAGGGGGCTAAAAATGAAAAGAAGTTATAACACATGTTTTTAAAAAATTATCGTATCTATTCTAATTTTGACTCCAAAGCCTATCTATTTTCAGTGAAAAATTTAATTTTATTATTCTGCTTTTTAAAAAAAAGATCATCTTTTTATAAGGGGGAAAAATCCATTGGCTTAATTCCACTTTCGAACCCAGTCTATCAGTCTATTCCAGTGAGGGGTCCACATAAATACGGCAGAAACTCAATTTTTCTTAGGATGTCTTCTATAGTTCCAAACGAATTCACTTCTGTCCTTCTTTTCTTTATTTTTTCCTCGGGAGTTCTTATATCTCGGCGGTCTCTATCCCAGAGTCATGGAGACATGCATCTTCTGGGAAATTCAATCGAACATTTAAAAAACAACATTCAAAAAACTCAATCGAATGCCCCGTCTAAACGCTAGCGCACATTCAAGAATGTCCCCCCCTTAGACCATCCTGTAAAAGAAATCTGGGTCGTAGCCCTGTAGAAAAACTATCAGTCCTATACTCACGAAAATCAATACCGGGCTTACCATGGTGGTTTCTAACATATATACCCAATTGGAGCTCCATCGAATGCCCCGTTCAGGAGCTATCGTGTCCACTCGCATACACACAAACACACACACATACATACATCTCGCAAAAATAGCATCCATGAATTCAGCAGACCTCCAAACGTGTCCATACACCCAAATCTCGAAGCCAAATTTTTTCATGACGACAATACTTACCTTACAGGGTACATGTTCGGAAAGTAATAATAATTTTCATACATAGGAAAAAGAACATCTTTTGAATAAGAACATGTCGTTTAAACCTGCCTACGACAAAACGAGCAGATCCGCCCTGCCCCCCCTCCTTATCGGTAAAGTTGCTGAGTAGGCCTGTGCTAAAGGTTTAAGGTTTAATATCCGTTTATATACCAGTGTTGAGAAGAGAAATAATCTTGATGAGCCATTGACACAGCTGAGAAGTCGGATATCGAATCGTAAGGTTTGCGATAGTTATGTGTTTGCTGGGTGAACAGTGTTCAGTTGTCATATTGAACAGTGGTAAAAGATTATACAGACTCACCAAACATTTCCCATCGTCCATCCTCCTACTATAAAATAACGTTGATCCCCGACTCTAACATTTCCGGTTGAATCACTCGAAGATAGAACTTGGACGGTCATACATACAAACAGATTATTTAAGAAAAACGTAATAAAAACGACACCGTTTGTACGATCCGTCAATACAATGGATATTTATCATTTTTTACCTCATGAAGGATTTTCTCACGTGTTGTTATTTTTATGCAGCGGAGGAGGGAACCCATGATAGATTCTGGACCCACCTTCCACTGAACTTTAAAAAAAAAAAAAATTAGATCTGATTGATTAAAAGGACACCAAAATAAATGAATTATGTTCAATGACACTATAATAAATACTGATGTGGGTACCCCATTTTTATAGTTCATTTTGAAAAGGACTGCGCGTTCAAAAGTGTTTAGCGATGGGCGTCACCCAGGCGTCACAACGGGCGTCCGTAAAGCCGCAATGTCCGCTGAAATTCGTAGAACGGTTTGAGTCCTTTCGAATGAACCCATTCAATTTTTCAAAAATCACTTTGAATAATAATTCTAGACAGTTCTTTTTGATCTTAAAGGAATATTTCAATGATCCTATGAATAAAAGCATCTCCGGATTGATCCACTCCGAAACAAAACGTTTTACGTCGATTAGGCTAGCGCTTCTACGTTGTTCCACCCATCTATTTGAAACTCTGCAGAGATAGGCAAAATGATGTAGGAGCCCGTAGGTATCGGAAAAGGGATAGAACTTTTGTTGAAAATGACGCCAGGGGACGTCCATTGTTCTGACGAAGATGCATCGCGGAGCAGAACATTGGAATGTTGGCTTTCAGCCAAAGCCTAATGGATGTTTTCTAGAAATGGAGTTGGATAAGCTATTTAATAAATTGTCAACTGAGGTCATTCATCCATTGGAATGACTGGATAATAAATGCAGTCAATGCAGATGTTGCTACCCTGCGTTTATTGTCATTTTGAGAAAAACTGCATTGACCTGAGCGTAGCCAGGGCGTCACTTTAGACCGCGATTGAAGGCAAATTTACAATAATTGTTTTTTGGATGGACAATAAACAAACGGACTTTTGCAGGAGATAACGATGATGTTCGAATGTTGGAGTGTTTTCAGCTTTTCTATCTTGAATGAGAGTTTCATTTACAATTTTTCACTTATTTTTATCTCTTGTTCGTACTTTGATGCAGCGGAGGAGTCAACCCATGATAGATTCTACACCCATCTTCCACCGAGGTTTCTAGAAAATTTTACATCTCCTGTTTAATTGAGAATAAGAAAACTTTAAAGAGTTCAAAAGACGCGATATAATAAACACAAATGTCCATACTCTATGTTTATTGTTCATTTTGAAAAGAACTGCGTTAACATGTTTAGAACGATGGGTGTAACTAGGGCGTTACACGAGGCAAGAAGAGGGCGTCCCTTTAAGCCGAAGTGTTAAGTAAATTTAAATTTAGGAGAACTATCTGTTGCATGTTGAATAATTATGTTATAATTTATTTTTAGTGTGAATTAATGAGTTAATGGGATTGCTTATGCTAGTTAGATGTAAATAAAACTAAAACTTCCCACGCGTTAGATCTGGAAGAGGATTATCTCAACCCTTCCTCCCACTTGGGTGCACAAATGTCTAGATTTCGTGCGATAATAAAATGAAACACAACTTTTAGAACTTTTCTTGATTTAATATGAGCAAATGTGAGCCAACACTAGACAAATCAATTTCTCCAAATAAATTGGTATGCGGAAAAAAATGCCCCTCAAAATGTAAAGTTCTAATTTTTTTTTTTTTTTTTTTTTTGGGGGGGGAGAGTTTCAAGTCGGGGGCTCAATAGACAGCGAGACTGACTATGTTTAAAGGTATATTTATATACCTACAACTCAGGTTTGTTTTTTCTAATGAATTTTTAGGTTCATGGGGACATATTTCGAGTTTCTAATACCCCCCACATCCCACCTTTTCCCATATGCAATCCTATAACTTGACAAGTTTATATACATACAATACAATTACAGTACATGCAATTGTTTCTGTAAAATATTTAGAAACTTCGAAACAAAATGTACCTTAAACTGCGAGTTTAATTACAGTTTTTCCCCCTCTAAAAAGACATACTTGTAAAATTATTCCATTATTTGGAAGGACTTTGGAAGGACTTTGGAAGGAAGCTGTACATACAATAATAATTGTTTCTATAAAATTTTTAGAACCTTCGAAAACAAAATGTACTTTAAACTGTGAGTTTAATTACAGATTTTTCCCCTTTAAAAATACATACTTGTAAAATTATTGTATTATTTTGAAGGTCCTTTCTATAACTAGTTTGCATATTTTTAACTTCATGTATTTAATGTATTAATTCATAAGAAATCAAACTGCGGATAGGCAGATCTAGCGCAATTATACTTTCGCTTTTCAAAATACACTGCATGAACGGAACGCATTCAAACTGCACATGCGTACAGAGGGGGACTGTTACTTCCACATACAGCTTGAAGCTCTTCTAAAGGCCAGTTCGTTCGAGTTCTACATGCATGTGGCCCATTACTTTTCAACCTAGCTTCGAAAAAATGGTATAAAATATTTGTTTTAAAAAATCTCAATAAGAGAATTGTATCTTTTCTACATTCAATAATCGACATAATAAAAAATAAAAAGTTCGGATAAAACATTCATTATCGTATTACTTTCAAATGTTTTTGCAGGTTATAATAATATGAAATGTGATCAAGTATTTTGTGAGTTACTTTGTGGAGAGGGAGTATAAGAAAACACCCTTTGTTTTCACTTTGCCTGGGGTTATGGCTTCTCGGATACCCTGACTGTCTTCTATTTGTGCAAAGATCCTCCCCATTCTAATTATTTTAGCCGAACGAACTGACTGACTGCCGCAACCTTGACTTGCGGTTTCGACCGGCCAAAAGCAATTCTTTCATATTGAACGCTGTTAATTTCTGCGACAACTATTATAATTTATCAGAACTCCTGAATCTCACAATATTAAAAAAGGCGTACATTCTCTATCTAATTATTGTATGATATAATAATTCGACTGTGTTCAAACACTGTAAAATGCAAATAAATTAATACATAAAAATAAAGCAAGCCAAACACCGAAAGCTTTCTAAAGACATCTTACTCCCTATTTCATACACCTTCGAATTTCGCCGGAGCCACCCCCTTTACTCCTAGACGAAAGAATTTTGGGACGGCCCAACATCCGGTTCAATACCATCCTCATATTTACAAAACAAAATAAGTTTATATCCAATATTTAAAAATCTGGAGTGACTCCACTCGACTTTCCGAACACTGACGATTCACATCATGACCCAGCATTTAAATCAATTTGAAGCGATAAATCATTCAAATATATATACCCAATGGAAGCTCCATCGAAGGCACCGTTTCAACGCTAGTCCCCTTTCAAGAATTTCTCCCCGTATGCTATAATGTAAAAGAAATCTTGGCCGTAACCCTGTAGAAAAACTATCAGTCCTAGACACATCCAAATCAATACCGGTTTACGAGGGTGGTTTATAATATATATACCCAATTCGAGCTCCCTCGATTGCCCCGTTCAGGAGCTATCGTGTTCACTCATATACACACACACATACATAAACACACACACACACACACACACACATACATACATACATCTCGTAAAAATAGCATAAATGAATTCAGAACACCTCAAAACGTGTCCATATACCCAAATCTCGAAGTCGAATTTTTTCAGGATGACAATACTTTCCTTATGTGCTACATGTTCGGAAAGTAATAAAAATTATTGTTTCGAGGTGGAATGTCTTTCTTATGGGTGGCATTTTTTCCTACATTGCTTTGGACCTCAGCTCTCGTGGAAATGCAGAAGCTCAACTCGCTTTCCAGAGACAACCTTCAAAAATAGTTCCTGTCTATCGAGTCATTTTGAAAAGTTTGATGACAACTTCATTCAAAAATTTATTCGATTTTTTACTGCAAAGCTCCTGAAAGGATCGTGGCCGATAGGCTATACAGTCTACTCAGTCTAATGAATAATCCTGCCTACTAACGCATTCATGCAATTTTGTGGGTGGAGGTGGTTAGTTGGAAAATTCACAAACACATCCACTTTATGGAAGTAAAATCGAATTAGTTAAAATTTTTTATTTGGGAATACCTTATTCCCCCGTACACGATATATATTTCGGTTACACACATAACCATCTTCAGTCGTTTCTGGATCTCTCACTAATGGCGGCTTCTTTTTATATCTTCTTCGTTCTTCTTCTTGAAAGTTCGATGCATGACGTCATCCCATGATTGGTCGATTGTATGAAGCGTATCGTTGATGCTGCCCTCTGTCATCTCTATTACTAAGCTCTCACGAATGTAGGCATATATACTATTTTTAAAGTTGGCTATTTTTTTAATATTTTTAAAATCAATGGTAATGGGCTCTTTCAAAGCAAGACGGGCTAGAGCGGTACTTTGTTTCTGGAGGTTAATGTCTTTAAAATGTTCGTTTTTTCGTTCGTTGATACATAATCTTTCTTTAAATGTAAAAATATGGGTCATTAACAAAACATTTTAAAGACATTAACCTCCAGAAACAAAGTACCGCTCTAGCCCGTCTTGCTTTGAAAGAGCCCATTACCATTGATTTTAAAAATATTAAAAAAATAGCCAACTTTAAAAATAGTATATATGCCTACATTCGTGAGAGCTTAGAAATATTGACGACAGAGGGCAGCATCAACGATACGCTTCATACAATCGACCAATCATGGGATGACGTCATGCATCGAACTTTCAAGAAGAAGAACGAAGAAGATATAAAAAGAAGCCGCCATTAGTGAGAGATCCAGAAACGACTGAAGATGGTTATGTGTGTAACCGAAATATAAATCGTGTACGGGGGAATAAGGTATTCCCAAATAAAAAATTTTAACTAATTAATCCGCCGTATTAAATAATGTTTTATGTGTTTTTATTAAAATCGAATTGTTTTCATTCATTTCCATTTTTTCGGGAGGGGCGTTTGCCCACTCCGACTCCTTGCCATTCATACGTCCTTGAACCTGCCCTGACTCTGTTCTTTCATTTTGGCATTTAGTTTTCTTTCTACATTTGTGTATTTCTGGATTCATTCAACCAATAAAGACAAACTTGTAACATGATTGGTAAGGAATGCATTTTGTAAAGGCCATACATAGGTGGGTAGTCCTAAAAATACCCTCGCGTGTGTCTCTTGTTGCTGTCTTTAGCATACTCATTCAGTCGAGTCTAGGTCAATCCGTTGACTCAATTATGCAGGCATGCGACAGCCACACTCAATTTATATATACAGGGTGAATCTAAACTCTGGTGCAAAACTTTATGGGTCGATAGGGCACAACATGAGGAATCATGATCACATGGCAATCAGAGGTGAAACGCAGTTTTAACCGACCGGTCATCATCACTTTTGGAAAAGCATCGAAGTGTCCGTCTCATTTCTTAACCCAGTTTCATAAGCAATAGGCTCGTCTCCGAAAATGTCACCCGTGAAATAAAATAAACTTTTTAAGCTATGAATTTGAGTCTTCTGTTTTCGGAGAAAAATACATTCGTTTCTGACGAACAAGGGTCGGAAAGTGCACGGTTGTTTCGCCACTTTTTTCGAAGTGATGATGAACAGCTATGCGAAGACGACGGCACCGACCCCACATGGCTATGCGATTCCGATTCCTTATTGTGCGCCCTATCACCCCTTCCAGTTTTGCCCAAGATTCGTCCTGTATTCTTTGAATGAGTTATCTACCATTGATTTACAATTCCATAACAGAGCTTCAGAAATAGTCTTATCGAAAGAAAAAAGAAAGAAAGAAAGAGAGAATAATGATATTTATCTTTTGTTTTAAAAAAAAGCTAGATCTCAGGGGGAGGACAAACACTTTCAAACTACGGGGCCCGTAGCATTGGCTATTTCTGCTCTATTGCTCATCCGGCACTGTCAAGTACTGTAAAATGGACAGTCCTTATCCTGTCATTTTACGAAATTTTTTTTTGCAGTGCAATTATGGATTCTGTTCGAACAGTCGTCATCGATTCTAAAATTCATACCGATGGCACATCCCTCAGTAGATAGAGAAGGGCACATTATGGGAACGCGGCCTTGTAGTCTCCAACGGATCTTCTTTTGCAATATAAGGGAAATGACACAATGGCCATTCCCCTTCTTTTTAAATAGGTTCTTCGCTTGCAATGCTTAGATATAGAAACATGAAGGCAAGTTTGCCTTATTGAAATGTCTACAAAAGGATTCTGGTGAGCTTTCAAAATGGCTTGTGACTGTTGTTGCGGAAAGGGGGGGGGTAATACCGTTTTATCTTATATCCATGTTTCACCTGGCAAAAACGACCGAAGCTCATCCTACGAATGAGGGCACGTGTATGAGTTGCTTAACAGAAGTGCTCCATGACACACCCTTTTTCGAAATTCGTAACTCATGTGGGTAAGGGGCCAAAACACACACACAGGGCGTGGGGTGTCCCATAAACGTTGCCACAGTCACTAACCATTCGTTACCATCTGTTAGATGATCAATGTAAACTGAAAAATATAAAATAAACGAGGTAGGAAAGAAGACTCATTTGAAGAGAGACTTCCTCTCCTTCACTTCTAAAACAGGGGACGCTTTTCAAATCGGTCCCCGTACGAAAAGAAGCCCCGTTGAGCAAAATGGGCCCCCTACACTCATGAGGTGTGATGAATGAATTTGAGAAGGATATTCTACTGAGAAATGAGAATGA
Source organism: Cheiracanthium punctorium (assembly GCA_038373885.1). NCBI lineage: Eukaryota > Metazoa > Arthropoda > Arachnida > Araneae > Cheiracanthiidae > Cheiracanthium > Cheiracanthium punctorium. The sequence goes on from JAWZYV010016645.1 coordinate 43,431, forward strand.
CGTACAGCAAAGGAATAAACAGATCATAAGCTATCGCCTAGCTTCAACAGAAGTTTTCTGAAAATACAACAGTTCAACTGTTTCATGGCGATCCATAGAAATGAATTCAATATTCACGATATTAAGAACAAATGCTGCTACCCTAGATATATATTTATTTATTTTCATTTTCTGAAAAACTGTCTTAACGTGTTTCTAACAAGGGGCGTGGCCAGGGTGTCCCGTTAGACCCACATTTTTTGTCAATTTAGATGAATGGATGGTTGAATTCATAGTCCTAACTTACTAAGGGCAAAGGAAAGGGGGCAATGGCACTCCCCTGAAATATTTCAACACCATTCAGATATCGCCAACTTGGAAATATTTTCAACCATCGGAAACATGTTGTCCTCCCAACGTTCCATGCCAATGGAGCCTAGTGGTTGAAATAACTACCCATCAATACACTTTCGCAAAAAATGCCGGTGGTAGATTTCCCCCTTTTTTCTAGTGGAACATTTATTTATTTGGAACATTTACTTTCCGGACATATGCGGTTAGTTTAAAGAACCGGCTTTTAAATCCTCGGCGTTTTAAGAGGACAACAGAATGAGAGTACCAGCACAGAGAAAGGAAATCTGCAAATTAGAAGTTAGTAAAGCTATTCCACCATCTCCCGCAACGTCCTGGGCCGCAAGATCAGTGATCCCACAGTAATATATCCCTCAGTCGTTTCAAAAGAAACACTTTCTCACGTTGTTATTATTATTATTTTATTACTATTATCTTAAATTTAATAAGTCCTAATCTTCTATATCAGTTTTCTAAACTTAAATAAACTAAGCAACTCAATATAAATCCAAAATGAATTTTCCCACAAAGGTGGCAGCCTGTCGAAAAATTGTTTTTATCAACTTTATTAAACGAATTTTTTTCCAAAGTCGTAAAACTCGGGAAACATTTTGTGTATAAGTGTAAAAGGAGAAAATTTAATTTAAAAATTTGTTTTTCCTTGCCAGAGAAAAGCATTTTCGTGGGATGAAGAATTTACAGGAACGGGTGGGGACTTAACGCGAAATTTTTCATAAGCCTTAAAACCTGGAAATTGTAAGGTGTAATACTTTATCGGAGTGGAAATTTTCATCTAAATTTCAGCCTGATGTCGATTCATTTTGAGTTTATTTCTCGGAAGGGAATTATTCCACTCGAACTTTGAAGATCTTACTCGGAAAACTAGAAAAGTGTCCCCAAGAATATATTCCACATAAAATAAATCAAATAAAAATAAGATATTTCAAAAATATACAATTAAATTTGATAAATGGAACCCAAGTTGCGTAAACCATAAAATACCGTGAACCGTTCAGATGCCTACATATAAAGAACTATTTGATCGGCCTTTTGAAGCCAAAAACGATGTCCTTATAGAATACAGTTAAAATCTATGAACAGCATGTGAAAATATGTATGCTTTTAAATATTATGATATTTTAGCCAAGAAGCATGCACAGAAAGATGCACGTACTTTACCTTTCTTTTTCCCACCCGTTCTTTCTCAAGCTGTTGCACAGATTTTCTTATCCCTACAAAAGAATCTCTTTACCCTAAAATTGGACGATAACATTTTTCTTTTATTTTATCCACTAGCTGACCCGGCAAACGTTGTTTTGCCATATAAATTATTCCTAGGATTATTTTAGTAGAAAGAAATGACTAACTTATTGTAAGTTTGTGAGGATGTGGTATATGAGTGGAAGAGGCATGGGGCGCTGTGAACGATGCTGGAATATAAAAATAACACAATACCAAACATTTATATTTTTAATTCATTGTAATTTATTCTTTAAATTTATATATATCGCTAATTACAATAATTTTACAAAAAAATAATATCAATCCCTTAACGCAATAGAGTATACAATATTTTTTGTTATCCCATCTTTAGATAACACAAACAAACTGGATGCCCACTGTATGGTTTGCCCACTCGAGAGCATGCCACGTATAACTGTCCGTGTGAAAAACATGGTGTGCTCAAATCTAATCCACAAACAGACATAGTTTGGCCTTGAGACTTATTGATAGTCATTCCATAAAAAATTTCCCCCCCCCCACAAAAAAGGATGAAAATCTGAAACACTTTCAGATTTTAAATACGCACTATAGTGCTATATATTAAAATCGTATCATAATTTATGCGTCGTCCCTATTTTTCGTCCTTATTCCATTAAGTTGGAAAGTGTTATCATTATTCATGACTGTGCTGTATTTTTCTTTCTTATTTCATAAAACCCATCTTTCGAATCGAAATCTATCTTAAAATCGCCTACTAAAACTAATTTACAATCTTCGCCAAGCATATCACAACTATACTTCACCGTTTTATATATTGTTTCCTCGACTCTCGCCAAGGAGGCGATGATTAAACATATGCAGTTACCATGACGATTTTTTGCATTTATGTAGAAATCGTAATTTAGAATTAAAATGGCGATTTGGAACAACATGTAAGTACAGCATGCCGTTACATTTTTATTTATTTTGGATTACCAATTAATGTAGTTTTAATAATGAAATGTCTTCAAATTCCTTAACTGGCGCGTTTATCGCTAGTTTGTTTACTTTAGTTATCCCCTAGTTGTTTTGGGTGCGTTGAAATGGTACTTACGTATTATCCCGGCGGTCACTTCCGCCAAACTACTTTTTCGTAGATTTTAAATACGTTGCCAATCGTATTCTAAACCATCAACAATTTCATGTGCCCTGCATTTATCTTGGTGAAAAATTGCTTGTCTTGGCGAACCGCCGGGATAATACGTAAGTACCGTTGAAACTTGTGCATAACTCCCAGAGACCCATGACTGTAAAGCTTGCCAAAGTACGGGGATTTTTTAAGTTGGCGAGAGTGGGGACGTTAAAATAGGAATCAACTCTTTCTTGTACCATAAAACACATCTTTGGAATCGAAATCTATCTTAAAATCGCCTACTGAAACTGTTTAGGCATATTCTTCGCCAGGCATATTCTTCCTGTAGGCATATTCCAACTATACCGCAAAGACATTTTAAATGCTGTTTGGAATGGGCATCCTAATCCATGAGTGTACCGTGTTTTCCTTTCTTGTTCCACAGAGCCCTTCTTCGGAATAGATATCTATTTTAAAATCGCCTAATAAAAGTCTTTTACAATATACGCCAGGCGTTTTCTAACCATACGCGAAATATATTTATAATAAACTAGCTGAAGTACCCGTTCTTCGCACGGGAATGAATGGACTTTTTGATATTATGATTTGTGGTGATTACTATTCATTGTAATAAACAGATATAGCAAAGTGGATATCGCGTTATATTGTGTCCAATAATCATGCATACCGAATTGCAAGGCAATCGTTTGTACGGTGCAGAAGGCCATGCGGCGTAACGCAATCTAGTGGCGAGTTTTAGCAAAACGGATACGGCGAAAATATTTTTCGCATTCAGATATCGATGTATACGAATTTTCATGACTATCGGCTGGACAGTCCTGAAGTTCATGTGTAGACGCGACATCTAGTGGCAAGTTATAAGAAAATGGATAGCGCCAAACTCTTCCCCGTGTTCAAATATCTATGTATACCTATTTTCATAGCGATCATTTGCACAGTCAAGAAGTGATACACTGCAGGGCCATCCAGTGGTTCAATAAAGTAATGATTTGCTACAGCGCCGTCAAGTGGCGAGTTATAGCAAAATGGATAACGCCAAAATATTCTCATTGTTTAAATAGCTATGTATACTGATTTTCATAGCGACCGTTTGAATGGTCAAGAATTTGGCCTGCTGCAGCGTCATCTAGTGGCGAGTTAAAATAATAATGCATTGCAGTGTCATCTAGTGGTGAGTAACATCAAAAGGAACGCAGTTAGAATATATTCTTCGTGCTCAAATGTGTAAGTATAAAAAATTTTATGCCGATCGGTCGAACGGTATAGAAGTTGATGCTTTTCAGCGCCATTTAGCGGCAAGTTACAGCAAAATGGATAGTGAAAAATATTCTCCGTGTTCTAATATTCGCGTGTACCATATTTCATCGAAATCGGTTGGACGATATTCGCATAGCAAACGGCTAAACGGAATAGAATTCGACGTTCTGCTGCGCCACCTTGTGGCAAGTTAGAGGAAAACGGATAGCATAAAAAGCTTTTCCATGATAAAAGACTTAGGTGAACCAAATTTCATGGTGCAACGGTGCTCAACGGTGCTGGAGTTTTTCAACCTCATACACTCATACCAACATTCATTTTTATCTATAACCAGTGTCATTATATATCCCAGTCTCAAATAAAATCCAGTTTCAAATCTAAGCCTCGCCAAAGTGCCAACATACGCCATTTTGCAAGCGTTTTTTCAGGAAATCATTCGAAGCATTGACTTAGCAGCAATAATATATGGGAAATGGTTCGACCGCGAAAAAGTAAAGCAAGCCTTTATTTGAAAAGTTGAATCCCTTAATACAGCCGAATTTTTTAAAATTATCAACTATAACGTGTTTTATTCATCATTACTCCGATGTACTAAATGAGAAGATTTCAATTTTCTGAAATTTGGCGGAATTCCCCCAACTTAAATCAATGTACTCATTTGGCGAGAATTCTGGAGATAGATCAATTGAAATCCCTTAATAACTGCATTACTTCTTCACGGATCATTAAAATTTAACGCTGTATTCTAATAAAACCTTTGCACTTGTTTTCAAAAATCTATTTCCTTAAGCTCTCAATAAATTGCGCCAAGCCGAAATCTGTGCAAACCGCCTGAACTCACTTTCTCAAAATCGGCATTTGAGCCATTTTATTTTTTCGCCAAACTAAAATAATTTACCTATTAGCCTCGGAAATCTTCAATTCTTATTGTTTTGCGTGTAAAGCATTACATTCCTGCTCAGATTTCCCATGCACACGATATTATAATTTAAAAAAAATAACCTTACGAATATAAACTAACAAAAAAAATCATTATTATTCTTTTATTTTTACTTTGAGAATTTAAAACATTTTATTCGGCAAAATCGCCACACATGGCAACCACGATCCTTATTTCACACTTTTTTCACTACAGGGGTTACAATTACGGAAAGATTTTTGCGTGAAGAGAATAAAAAATCTCTTAAATTCCGGGAACGGGTAGACTTTCAAAGTTTTAAAGTGGACTATGAGTTATTCTATATTATTTTACATATCTGTACTAAATTTCAGGCCTATAGGTCCATTTTTGTGGATTTGTATACGAACGACATTTTATTCGGCAAAACCGCCACACATGGCAACTACGATCCTTATTTCACACTTTTTTCACTACAGGGGTTACAATTACGGAAAGATTTTTGCGTGAAGAGCATAAAAAATCTCTTAAATTCCGGGAACGGGTGGACTTTCAAAGTTTTAAAGTGGACTATGAGTTATTCTATATTATTTTACATATCTGTACTAAATTTCAGGCCGATAGGTCCATTTTTGTGGATTTGTATACGAATCAAATCCACAAACAAACAAACAAACAAACAAACAAACAAACAAACGAACAGAATTTCATTTTTATTTATAAGATTGTCGCGTTTTGGCACCCCATTTAGCGATCCATTATCAAAAATTGCAAACCTTGTGCGACTTTCAGCATTTTATTAACTCCTCCCCCCCTCTCCACATTATCTGGCAAACACATTTGAAAACTGATTCGACACGCTAATGTCTACACAGAAATCCTGATTGAAATGAATAGCATTCGGGGGCTAAACATTTTGGGGTGGACCGCCCTTATGACTTAGGGGTATGAGACATAGTTAAAAACCTATTCTATGACCTAACGAATATACAAAGAAAATTTCATTAAAATGGGTCGAGTGGTTTCGGAGGAGTTAGGTGACTAACACTGTGATAGGAGAATTTTATATATTAGATGACGCGATCCTAAATACAGGTGGATGGTGGTACCCAATGTGTTTATTTTCATTTTGAAAAGGGCAGAGGTCACAGGATTTTAACAGCGACTGCAGCCATGTTGTTGAGTAGGCCACAAGGGGCGTAACGAGGGCGTTGCATGAAGTCACAAGAGGCGTAGTGGAGGCGTCAGATGAGGCAAGAAAGGTTAGTCCTATCAAGTCACCAACTCTGATCAATGGACAAGGATCGTTTGCTCAATTTGAAATGGACAAATAAATTATTGCACAGAATTAAGTAGTGAAGAAGTAATAGTAAGAGTCAATTTTAAAAGTATCGATAGTATCATTCATTATTTAAGTAACAGTAAGTTAATAAGTTTATTGGAGCAGTCGAGTCGTTTTGCACCGAACAAGGATCGACGAATCCTTTTTCGGAGCAAAATTATTAAACTATGGAATTGACATTTTAGAGTTAAGCATTGTCCACTTATCTCTAATAGATATTAAGAATGGAAGCCGTTACCAAATTTTTGGTACTCCCTGTAGAGTGCTCAAGGGAAAATGTTATGAAGTTACTCTGATTTTTAAATTTTTTTTTCCAATATGATCAATAGAAAATACGTACTTGTGACTTGCAATGTGCATAGCTGATAGCCTATGGGTGGCCTATCTGTTTTATTTCCGTTTTTTCTATTTTTAATCGATAAACTAAGTTCATTTTTCAGTGAATGAATATAAGATCATCATTTAACTCAGACATACAAAGAAAATACAAATAGATTTTTTTATCAATATATTTATGCTTTTCTTTCGTCACTGTTCCTTCCTAGTATATTCTTTTAGATGTTGTATAAAATATCTGCAGGGAATGAGTTCAATCGTTGTTCAATCTGTTATCATCCGTTGTATCCCTAGTTAAATCAGAATTAAATGACTGTTATAAGAATTACTGGATCTGTTATCATGTGATACGTCTATCAGTTTTTTCTCATTTTTACTTCCTTGTACGAAGTAAAAGGAAGTAACTCATTTGGATCATGTTTCGAGCAGAATTCGCCATCCAAAGCGCCACCTAGTAAACACTGCTTGAACTAAAAAATTTTTTTTTAAATCTTTCTTGATCGCATCTTGAATACATCCCGTATGCTAAATTGGGTGTCAATTAGACATACCGTTTTAGTTACAGAGTGCTTTTTTATAGTGGAAATTTAATTATTACCACAGGCATAACATAACATAAATATGTAACCAATGTGGATTAAAAATAAAGGCTTCGACTTGTTTCATCTCTCGTTTATAAAAAAGCTCTCTTTCATAAAAGAGAAGTTTTGTTTAACATAACGTAACTTCTCTTTTATGACTGTCTCTTTTACGTGAACATAACATAACGTAAGGTATAAGGTAATAGGCATACATAAGGCAACAAGGCATTCTGGATTGTATTTTATAATAGATGCTGATGGGATCAATTATTTATTTAATGTGTTATTAGTATAGTATAAATAATTTTCTCAGTTTCCAGCTATTCAATAGACACTTTGCTTTAAATTTGAAAATTTTTAATTCTAAAATGCATGCCTTTTTAAAAATATTCTGAAAATAAAGTTATAAATTCTTTATTCTTCCTTATGTTCAAAAAAATATTTTTAAAAGATCATCAAGCAATTTTCCCCAAAAAATACTAAAAAAGTTCACATTTGAAAAACCTGAATGTTTAAACTATTGCTCTCATAAAACAAAATAAAGTAATATACCCGAATTCTACTTTGAGTCATAATACTACATTTTTTTAATAGTTTTGTACTTATTCTCATTTAGCAATGAAAGTTAGAAGCTATCAACAATTCGGTCAACAAATAATGTTACCATACATTTTTATTGTTTGTGTAATTATGGAAACGCTACGCTTGAACGATCTGGCAAGGATTGGGGTGCCTTGGGGAGGACTTTCTAAGGAGTTCTAAGGCGTATTCACGTCACATCTGGAGGAAAACTACCAAAACTCCAGACCGTTAGATCGACAGCCATCCATTTTTAAAAACTAAGAAATCTTTTTATTATTGTTTTTTATTTATATCAAATGCATATTTTAGGAAAAAAAAAAACTACAAAATTTTCTTTTAATTACTGAAAACTGATAATGTAGCCATTTGACTACAGTAAAGCACTGTAGGGTTAACTGAAGTTTGTAAAACAAGCTTCTCTTTTATAACTTTGAGCTTTTTCTATAAACAACACATGAAACAAGTCGAACCACTTTATTTTTAATCCACCTTGTATGTTCTATTTAAGTATTACCGTAATTCTAGAATAATTTTTTTCTTGTCAATCAAGTTCAATAAAGAAATATTCTCGAGAGGTTTGACACTCAACGTATAAAAAAAATGAAACATGTTTTTTCTTGGTACGTTAATTGGAAATACGTGTTTCCTTAACCGAGTGAACGACACCTGAAATCAATTAAGTTGAGTAAGTGGTTAATTTCTTTCGCAAAAATAAGTTTCTTTAACTATTAATAGATGCAGTAACTTACTTCTTTCTTTTAGAAAGCCTTTTAAAAAGGATTCGGTTCAATACTTATTTTGAATTTCGTAAAATTTGGTTTTTGATGGGGAATAGACCTTTTTATTAACTCTTTTACAGGCTTGTTTTATTCAGACTTTCTACCCTTGTGGATACTTGGAACTTTTTTAGAACTGGACCTTTGGTACCGACCAACATGGTTCATTATTTTACTCAAAATTTTTTATTAAAACTTTTTTTCAGTATAATTTAGTAAATTTTTTTAGAGAAATCTTTAAGCTGAGAGAGAAAGGAAATTTTTTCTAGAAACGAAACATTTCTATAAAATGCAGCAAGGACATTTCTTGATTTCGGGCCCCCTTTGAATTGGGGCTCAAGGTAGCTGCCCTGCCTTCCCCTGCCTTATACAGGCTCCGACCAAAGTCATTTTTAATCGAAAATGCATTGTATTTGTAGGCAATCTTATAGGTAGCTATAATATTAAATACAATAACTTTTTGCCAATAGATGTAAACTTCTTAAATTCGTCATGAATTTTTTTATTAGAATAGCATGCATATATATAACAAGTATTGCTGTTTTAATAACAAGTATTGCAAGAGGCCAACATATTTCTTTCTTTTACTATATGCCTGGCCTTTATGGGCCTGGAAATCGAGTTACGTTCCCGTGGGCTTAATATTGTACTAGCTGAGTATTGGGATTTCCTCATAAAATCCAGGTTCTCGTTCAATCGGGGATTCTTATAAACGAGTTTCGATTGTACTTACTCAAAAGAAGTACAACAAATACGGATACAAGAACGAACAATATTCTCTAGAACAGCGGTTTCCAATCTTTGGATGTTATGACCCCAAGAATGAATAAGATAACTTTTTTTTAATGATACATTATCACTTGCTCTTTGTGCGCTTTTCTCGCTGCCCCCCCCCCCAACATACGCTCTGCTCGCCCACAGGTTGGGAACCGCGATCTAGAGAATATTTATCGCTGCACATTACCAGTATAGTGAATCAGTTCCCAACCTATCCACGGAAGGAAAAAAGTTTGTGTCCCTCCTATGACAATTACCATGTAACCATGGATAAGCACTGATGCAGTGGTTCCCAACCTTTTAACATCACGTGAACCCAGCAAACAATAACTCACGATGGCGCCCCTCACCCCTCCCATTTCTCAGCATACATACTGTTCGCCTACAGGTTGGGAACCGCTGCTCTAGAGAATATGGATCGCAGCACTGTACTAGTATAGTGCAGCAGTTCCCAACCTATCCACGGTGGAAGAAAAGTTTATGCCACTCCTGAATACACTTTTGTGACAATTACCATGTGACCACGGATAAGCCCTGATGCAGTGCTTTCTAACTTTGCGTGAACCAAGCAAAAAATAACCCCCGATGGCTCCCCTTACCCCTCCCATTCCTCAGTATACATGCCGTTTCTTATTCTTCAATGAACATCTTAAAGTTTGAATAGCTATTTTAACCCCCCTCCTGCAAACACTCTGCGCCCACCCAGGAAGACGCAGCTCACAGTTTGGGAACCGGTGCTCTAAAATAATGGATTTCAAATTCCGCTTTTATAGAACAGCATCCTCAGTTGAATAAAAGTGATCAGGGAATAAAATGGGTACAGCTCACCTCCTGTTCAGCCTTCAACAACGGAACCATTGTCCACTCTTCCGAAAGCACACACTCTTTTTTTCCCAGACAAGTGCTCGAAACATCAGCACATCAGCTGGATCTACCATTCTTCGCCGATCTTCCTTATTCCTCTGCCGTTTACTTCTACTGGCCAATTTTGCTTCAGTCGCGTTCTGAGCGGCTATCCTACAGTTTGTTTAAGTTAATCGCTAACGAATATCTTTTATGAATTGAACACACTTGGAAGAATCCGTAGAGCATTATCCGTCTACGAAGCGCATTGAAAAACATTATATATAGGCCGTATTCGTAAACGCCAAACGAGTTACATTCGTGCAACGAGTTTTTATCCAAGGTGTTCGTAAAGGAAACTGAGTGCAATCAGTTTATAAACGAGAGTGTTCGTATACAAAACTGAGTGCGGATAGTTTCAAGCTAAGTAAACTGAGCACGGAGCAAGTTTCATCTAGTTGTTGAGATGATACACTTGTTGCACGCAGTTTTTGTTTTCAAATCGCGTCCGTTGTTACGGTAAAGTATGTTGTTATAAAAAGTATTTTACGTTAGCTGAAGCTGCAAATATTTTTTTTAAAGAGGTTATAGATGCATAGGTTAGAATCTGCAACGAAGGTATATAACTTTTTCAGAGGTAATCATTTTCTAGTATGTTTCATTTTAGTCAATTCAAAAATGCGGTCGCAAAATTTATTAATCGAAAAATATTTAATCACTAGTTTCTTGATCATTGTTTTAATTTCTTGAATAATAAATCTGATTGCCACAAAATACTTGGAGTTTAGAAAGTGCAATGAGAATTTTCTACTGTCTTATTCGTATTTTTATAAAAAGAGATGCATTCTTCATTCCATAAAAATGCCCAATATGGATGGATTACTTCTGGAATCCACATAAAATGGAGAATGTCCTGAAAAAAGTCGGGATCCTCATGGGTTAACACTCTGTTAGATGCGTTGACTGCGATAGTCAGCCAGGTGCACCCAGTCAAGAAAGTATTATAGTAAAAGCAAAATTTCCCATTGTAGTTTTGTAAATAGCTCATTCAGTTCATATTTATACTTTCCGACGTACATTCCAGAAAACTCGGGACCTCTAACGAGTCTCCGAACAAACGCGTTTTGATGACATCATAGAAATATTAACGAATACAAGTCTATTGCGTGATGGTAATGCAGGAAAAACACCTTTACAAGCCCTTTTGGGAAAATCACGCCCAATGTCCGAAATGTCGCCAAGCTTGGCGACTTTTTGGTGAACAATCGCCAATTTTCGCTCAAAAATAAGTCCACAAAAGCGATGTTAGTTAATGTCTACGAGCAATTTTTTTAGAGATTTCTAGAAACGTTATATTAATTAATGGGGTAGAACCAAAAGTCGATATCTGGTGTTTTCTTGTTAACCCTTAACTATGCGCAATCATTATTAGCATAAATTAATAGAAGTTTCATTATAACATAAAACTTTCATATACTACCGGTATTCATTCAAGCCATTTTCGATTGCTCCGAAATGAACTTTCTGGGCATTCCCACAGGAAATGGTTGGAATTAAAATGATCGCCGCTTAATAACCTCTAACCAATCACCGGGATACACTCCCGTTTTCGAAAACTTTCTACCAAATTTGACTACCCAAAAAATCGACTTCTAAACTCGATGATTTCAGCAGTTTAGAACAACAACGATGTGCGTCATTCATAGAAATAAGATCTTCCAATAACGACGTCATAAGGTGCGTAAGATTGTTGATGAGCTGCCATTGCAGACAGGAAGTCGGTGATGGAGTTTGAAATGTTTTGAGATGAGCCAAGCAAGTTTTAATAGAAGAAATATTTGAATGCTTTGCGGTATTTGCATATTTTGCATAATGGGTTACGAAAAGTTACGTAACAGGGGCTATTTATCATTTAATAAGTATTGTATGTTGCCTGCTTATACTTGAAGTTCGCAATTAAATTGACAAATTCGTAAATTGGCTGAAACGTACATTTCTGCCAGATTGAAGGATGGGGAATTTAGTCTAAGCCTTATTATCGCATTGGCAAATTGGGACTTTGCCCAGGGCCCCCGGCTCGAAAGGGTCCCCAATTTCAAATTTTGTTCTGAAATATTCTTTTTTATATCAACATTTTATGAAAAATAAAATAAATTTCATAGTTGGGGGCCCCCAAATTCATCAATGCCTAGGGCCTCTGTTGGTCACAATTGGGCCCTGAATTTAGTATTGTGTTATCTGTACTAATCATAGAGGTATGTATACAAGGAGATGGCATTAGCTATCATCAACATTGGACGAAATGAAGTCACTGAGTTGGTCTAGGTAGGGCATAACATTTAGTTGGTTGCTTTTTAAATAACAGTGAAGATGCACGATTTTAAAGCCAAAAGATGCACAATTATAGGTTACATTAGTTCAAAATACAAAATCTCAGCATTCTTCAATTTAAAGTTCTACAGTTGCGTCAAATACACCATTACTCTTGACAGTCACCTTGGCGACATGACTTCTTTCAACATTGGAACTGTCACAATAGAATAACACAATCCTATTGTAATGAGGTCTAAGCAATAGAGCGGATTGGTTGCAGTTCTGGCTTCACCATCAGATGGCTAATGCCGTCTCCTTGTATTCATATCTCTATGGTTTGAGTGCACATAAGTTACTAACTGATAGTTCAATTTAAAAATTTATTTTTGTGTTGGGCAGTCCATTTATTGAGGAAAATTGTAGACTTTAGAACATTACGCTTCGATTCATGTATTGTACAAGATACTGTAAACATCCATCAGAGACCGATTGCTCAAACAATTCACTTGTCTTGGTTCAATCAATCGCGTCGTTATATCCGAAACACCTTAGATTCGAACCTTTGCTGTCAAATGACCTTCTTGGCTAAGTGGTTAGGTCACTCATCTACCAACTTTTTTCCGGAGTTCAGAATTACATTTTACGATCCATGTACTAGATATAATAAAGGTATAAGTAATATCTATCAGAAACTAATCATTCGAAAAACTCACCTGTCTCGGCTCATTCAATCTTGTGATTATATCCGAGTCACCTTAAATTTGAACCTTTGCTGTCAAATGATCTTCTTGGATAAGTGGTTAGGTGACACATCTGCCAGCTTTTGTCCCGAGTTCAAAGCCATATTTTGTGATCCATCTGCTACATAATAAAGTTATAATGAAGATTTCTCAAAAACAAATCTTTCAAAAAATTCATTCGTATTGGCTCCTTCGATGTACTCATTGTGATCCGAAGCACCATAGATTTGCGGCGGCAGCACTTTGCGTTATGTCCCTCTCCACCTCCAGGACACGAGTCTCCAAGAGAATCGACTTGAATGCACGAGAGGGTTTTCGCAACCAGGCCAGTTTTTTCCACAGAAGCAGAGTTATGCTAATGTGAACAGTGTTGCTATGTGAACAGCGACACTATATAAGGTCTGTAGCTAGTTAGTAACGTATGTAGCGAGTTACTACGCCTGGGGTATAGTCCCCTTTTTGTATTCGGCACAAGGTGCCAGTTTGTGTTTTATCTGTTTTATGTTTTCGTTTTAATAAAGTGTTATGTTGGGAAAAGTTGTGTTCAATCGTGAATACACACACGTACAATGAGAAGGGCAGAAAGTTATCATCTGCCACTTCAACTGGTGACCCGGAATAGGACAAAACCATCTTCTGTAAGAAACAAAGTGTGCTACTCTGGAAGTTCGATCGATGTTCAAAGTCAAGCCTCTTAAGCAGCTTGGGCAAGATCTACAGTCAAGCTGGCCCTCGGTGAGTTTGTTGGAGCCGCCTTATTGCAAAGAACGGTGTTCTACGGGTAAAGATTTCCTCTCGTCTGCTGCCTCGACTTTCCTGCGCGCACCGTCATCAAGTATTTGAGGACAACGGACAAGACAGGTGGCAAGTTTTAAACAAACATTTATACATTTTTCTTCATCCCCATTTAATTGGTTGCTCAGTCAGGCTTTCCAAAAATGAATGGTGAAACGTCTGTAGAGGCGGTGAAAACCGGCGACATTAGTCGCGTAGCTCTCAAGTTACCACCCTTTTGGGAAAAATTTCCAGATTTATGGTTCGCTAATATAGAATCACAATTTCACATCGCGAACATTAGTGAAGATTCTACAAAATTTTATTACATAGTGTCTAGTCTAAATGCTGATATCTTAAGTTATGTAAGTGATGTAGTTTTAACACCTCCCCCCACTCTAAAGTATGATACCTTAAAAAAACGGCTTTTAGCCGAATTCACGGATTCCGAACAAACAAAGATAAAGCAATTACTTTCGGAATTAGTGTTTAGGAGATGAAAAACCTTCCCACTTACTAAGGAAAATGAAGCACTTGGCACCCGATAAAACAGACACCGAGTTTTTAAAAACTCTATTTCTACAAAGATTGCCTAAGGACACTCAAGCTATCTTGTCTGTATATGAGGGTACTTTAGATACATTAGCTCTCATGGCAGATAAAATTGTAGAAGTCACGGGTAATTCTAGTTCAGAAATACAAAGTCTAGACACCCATACTACTAACTCGGAAAATGAGGTGCAGGAATTAAAAAAACAATTGACAGAACTAACCCTAAAAATTGACAAGGTCTTGCAAGATAAATTTAGACCACGCACTCTTAGTCGTACGAGACTCATTAATAATAAATTTCAGCGTAATCCCCCACACCGTGCGACACCCTCTACTCGGTCAACACCCTCCCACTCCTCTAAAACGGTGTGCTGGTATCATAAAAAATTTAAAGATCGTGCTTGCAAATGTCTAGGGCCGTGCAATTATAACTCCTTAAAAAAACTAGAGGGCCGGTCGCATTATACGGCGCAATGGGACTATACGTACAAGGACGTTATAGGTCGCCGTCTTTTTATAAGAGATAAAATATCTGGGGTGGAATATCTAATTGATAGTGGCAGTGATATCTGCGTTTTACCCAGAGCAAAAAATACTCAGTATAATGGACCTAAAAATATTATATTGTATTCTGCTGATGGATCTCGTATCAAAGTCTACGGAACTAAATTAGTAAAACTCGATCTTGCGTTAAATCGGTCTTTTCAGTGGCCGTTTGTGGTCGCAGACGTTAGCAGACCAATAATTGGTGCTGATTTTATAAAACACTTTGGCTTATTAATTGATCTGAAAAGACTTTGTTTACGCGATCCAAGTTCGTCCAAGGCAGCTCTAGGTTCCGCTTGCAACGCGAGTTCGCCTAACGTTAGTCTACTTGCTAAGGATTTAAAAATTAAAAATATATTACGAAAATTTCCCGACATACTTAAACCGTATCCTTCTAATATGAAAGTAAAGCACAATACAGTGCATAAAATTGAAACAACAGGACAACCTGTATTCGCACGGCCACGGCGTTTAAATCCATTGAAATTAAAAACAGCTAAACAGGAATTTCAATACATGCAAGAAAAGGGAATCTGTAGACCTAGTAACTCGTGTTGGGCCAGCCCTTTACACATGGTCCCAAAACCCAATAGTACTGATTTTCGTCCGACTGGCGATTACAGAGCTTTAAATAAAATTACTATTCCTGACAGATATCCCCTTCCCCATATACATGATTTTGCTAATGAACTTTACGGAAAAAAAATATTTTCCAAAATCGACCTCATCCGTGCATACCATCAAATCCCAGTGCACAAAGACGACATTCAAAAAACCGCTATTACCACACCTTTCGGCTTATGGGAATTCAAATTCCTTCCCTTTGGGTTGTGTAATGCAGCTCAAACTTTCCAAAGGTTCATATCTGAAGTCCTACAAGACTTAAACTTTACATTTGCTTACTTAGACGACATTTTAATAGCCAGTTCCAATGAGAAAGAGCACATGACTCATCTCGAAACTCTGTTTAAAAGACTAAACAAATACGGCATTAGAATCAATTTGTCTAAAAGCATTTTTGGGGTCACTGAACTACCATTCTTGGGTTACTTGGTTAACGAACACGGCATAAAACCGCTGCCTAGCAAAGTTAAACCAATTTTAGACTTCGAACAACCCCAAACATGTAAAGGTTTAAAACGCTTCTTAGGACTCTTGAACTTTTACAGACGGAATGTCCCGCAGGCTGCTAAATTACAAGCGCCTCTAAACGAGCTTTTAAAAGGCTATAAAAATAATAGCAAAAAGGTTATTTCGTGGACAACCGAAACACTAGAAGCCTTCACAAAGTGTAAGGAATCGCTAGCTAACGCGGCATTATTGGTACATCCCAACCCAGACGCACAGCTTTGCTTATGCACCGATGCAAGTAGTACATCTATAGGCAGTTCTCTCCACCAGATCAGCTTAAAGCAGGATACACAAGTAATCGAGCCCTTAGCATTTTATTCTGCTAAGCTCACACCTGCACAGCAGAAATGGTCTACTTATGACAGAGAATTGTACGCGATCTACGCATCTATCAAGTATTTTAAGCACTTTCTCGAGGGCCGTGTTTTTACTATTTTCACGGATCATAAACCCATCACTTTCGCCTTTAATCAGAAGGGAGATAAATGGTCTCCTAGGCAACTGAGACAACTAGACTACATCGGCCAGTTTAGTACGGATATTCGCTACAACCCGGGACGCGACAATATCCCTGCCGATTTCTTTTCTAGAGTCGAATCCATTACCTTCCCGAGTACATTAGATTACTCAGCAATCGCAAAGGCACAAGAGGGTGACAAAGAACTTGAAAAACTAATCAGTACACACACTAAATTAGTATTTAAACGAATGACAATTCCAGAAACTCGAACTCCCTTGTATTGTGAGGTATCTACAGACAAAATTCGTCCGTACATTCCAGAATCCTTTCGAAAGAAAGTATTTGACAATTTACATAACTTGTCTCACCCAGGTATGAAGGCCACAGCTAAATTGCTAAGTTCTCGTTTTATTTGGCCTGGCATTCAAAAGGATTCACGGACTTGGACGAAATGTTGCATTCCTTGTCAGTTGACTAAGACGCATAGACATACAAAAACCCCAATACAGAATTATACTGTTCCAAGAGATAGATTTGACCACGTACACATAGATCTAGTCGGCCCTTTACCCGTAAACAAAAATTTTAAATATTTGATTACAATGATCGACAGATTTACACGTTGGGTTGAAGCAGTACCCGTCACTAACATAGCCAGCGACACTGTTGCTAGAGCGTTTTACGAAAACTGGGTAGCAAGGTTTGGCGTGACCACAACTATTACAACCGACCAGGGTCGGCAATTTGAATCTTGCTTGTTTAATTCTCTCTTACATTTATTTGGGATAAAAAGAAATCGTAGTGCAGCTTATCATCCACAGGCCAATGGCCTTATAGAGAACTGGCATAGAGGTTTGAAAACTGCGTTGAAAGCCTGTCTGACCGACCAATGGTTGGAAAAATTACCTACTGTTCTATTAGGACTTCGGTCCGTCTATAAAGAAGAGTTGAGAGCAACCACGGCTGAGCTGGTATACGGCATTTCGCTTCGACTCCCTGGAGAATTTTTCCAGCCCTCTGCAACAGATATTAATGTTCCCGACTTCATTCGACAACTAAAGCAGCAGATGGAGCACCTAGTACCTCGGCCAACGTCTTCTCACGGCCGTGAACAAATATTCATTCCCAAATCACTAGCTACTTCCAAAGATGTATATGTCCGTAAGGACTCTGTGAAACCACCGCTGTGTCCACCGTACGACGGACCATTTCCTGTGCTAATGAGAACCAATAAATTTTATAAAGTTTTAATGAAAGGCCAGGAAAATATAGTCACCGTTGATCGATTGAAGCCTGCTTTCACTTTGAACGAGCAACAGGTAAAAAGTGCTGATCTGACCGGAAACACTACGGTCACACGCGCAGGACGTACCAGCAAACCCCCGGAACGTCTGCAAGTTCGTTTCCACTAGAAGGGGGGTACTGCGGCGGCAGCACTTTGCGTTATGTCCCTCTCCACCTCCAGGACACGAGTCTCCAAGAGAATCGACTTGAATGCACGAGAGGGTTTTCGCAACCAGGCCAGTTTTTTCCACAGAAGCAGAGTTATGCTAATGTGAACAGTGTTGCTATGTGAACAGCGACACTATATAAGGTCTGTAGCTAGTTAGTAACGTATGTAGCGAGTTACTACGCCTGGGGTATAGTCCCCTTTTTGTATTCGGCACAAGGTGCCAGTTTGTGTTTTATCTGTTTTATGTTTTCGTTTTAATAAAGTGTTATGTTGGGAAAAGTTGTGTTCAATCGTGAATACACACACGTACAATGAGAAGGGCAGAAAGTTATCATCTGCCACTTCAGATTCGAACCTTTGTTATCAAACGACCGTCTTGCACTGTTGGCTAGGTCGCTCATCTACTAGGTTTTGTCCCGAGTTCAAAGCCAGTATAAAGCCAAATAAATACTTACATTTTTTTGTAAATATTTCTTTTTGAAATTTAAATTTTGTGGGAGGGTCACGGGGGGGTACCACCCCCTGCCCCCTCCCAACCCCAATACAAGAAATTTGAAGTAAATTTTGCGATTAATTCAAGAATTGTTCAAAATTTCCCTTAGATTATGCAAAGGCATATCTAAATTACGCAAATATTTATAGGAATTTGGGTAAAGTGTAAACCACTGGGGACAACTGCAAGACCCGTTGACTATAGAGCTGCAGTTTCGGATAAGATATTGTTTTTCAGTTTCCCATCGGCGAAACTGTTCGTCTAGATCACTTCTATCCATGAATAAAAATTCATCTATTGCAGATAAACAAAAGTGCACTTGCCGATGACTGAATTCGACGAGTCGATGAGTTAACGATGAGTCGATGAACGACCGAGCAGAAAACAAGCAGTCATTGCTACTAGGGAACGCTTAATAATTGAGGTGGCGTTTGTTTGCCTTCGCCATTTCTTCAGAAGCCGATCACCAGAATTTTACAGAACGTGGAGGGTGACGACGCCATTTACAAAAAAGAAATATTGAATCACTTCCTCAGAAGACGTTCGAATACCTTTTTTAATGGATCTGCACCGTGAAAAATATTCCGTTAGAAATTATTTCCTTGCATCTCATCATTAACATTCATGAGTTTAAGTGTCATACCGCCTCGGCGTTTTCTAATGTTACGTACGAATGCGAAAATTTGCCTTTTTCAAATGCGGCTCGGAATGATTAGGACATTTTCTCGGATTTGTAATCGGGCGGGAGAAGGGGGGGGGAATAGCGAATAGTGAACGAGGGGGACTTCGTGAGTCTAATGATGTCAGGGTAATGGTTATTTTTACATCGGCACAGAGCGGAAGAGTGTTTTGCAATCCATTGTTCTGACGGCGTACTCCTATCGAATAGCTGAGACTGTTATAAGGATGCAGGACAGCATGAACGACCCATAGACCCTGTGGGGCGCATCCACCGTCTTGTTTTTGGAGCACATTTTACTAACTGGGAGTTTTTATACAGGGTTGACGTGCACATTAAGAAAGTGTGGCTCCATTGTTGAAAATTTACGTGAACACTGTTGAGTGACAATGGACGAGCGATTTTTTTCTTAACGGAGTCTTCTTTTTCCACCTTAGTTTGAACATTTTCATTGCAGACTTCGTTATTTGCATGGGCGCCGGCAGCATAGGGTAGGATTTTTGTATGCAGTGTTTTCCGTTGCTATTTTGCTCTTTCCAACATGGTAACCATACGTTGAAGTAGTCTTTGCCCCCCCCCCTGGGAGATATTCTGCCGACGCCCATGGTTATTTGTAAATTAATCTGAAATTCGATCTAATCCTCTATGGATACATTATGAAAAAAAAAATCAAATTACTAGTATAGCAAAGTGATTTTTCAGAAGAAATATTTTTGGGGGCCCTTCCAATCTGGGGGCCTCGGGCAAATGCCCGAATGCCCCATGCAGTCATAAATCCTTGTACCCGTGCACTGGAAAGTGCTTTCACAGTCGATCCAAACGAACTTCTTAATTTAAAAAGACCTTATTAAACAAGACATGAGAATATTTAATTAAAACGCTCCGAATAAAATCCTCTTTTTATTTATCTTCGAGGGGGGTTGAGTAAGGAGGAGGGAGGGTTGTATAACAAACGACGTTCCAATTCCTGGGAGCGAACGAGATTTTTAATGACATTTTTTGTGGGAATTTCAATTAAAATCCGTCCGTGCTTCCTTTAGATTGGACAAGATGAGGTTCTGAAAAATATATATTGGGTAGAGCACAAGTTGAGCGAGATGAAGACAATACGAAGCAGCAGATGAACATCTTCGGTTAAAGTCCACAAGTCAAAATGTAAAAAAGAACAAAAAAGTAGGATTACGTTTCGCCATAACCTATTTTCTATGTCGATGTCTGTCAGGATCTCGTGTCATTTTCTAAACCAAAAACCTAATTTTGTAGATGCGACAAATATATATATTTCTTTGAAACAAAGCCAACAAATATAAAATTTTGTAGAATCCACTCAATATTTTTTTTCAGAGTACAATTATAGTTAAAGAAAAAAAGGTATAATTCCTTAACTGTTTAAAAGTAAAATGTGTAAGAAGAAAATACTAAGCATGTCAAAAACTGATTGAGACACTATTCTAACACAAACTAGAGAGATTTAAGAGATCCTTTCACGCACAATAGAAAGAGGACGCAGTCTTAAATCCCTTGTTTGCAGGACAATGGCGGAATTTCTTTCAATTTAGGGTTAGTTTAAAACAAGTACTAATTTGAGATGCAGTTAAACCGTTAGGAGAGATTAAACCATTCGGTTACGGAACTGTTCCAGAATTCTTGAGTCGTGAAAATTGTCTGGGATGTATTAAAATATTTTTGTACATTTTAGATAGAAATGAAAAAGGTAGTGGAAAATATTTAAGCTTGCTTGGAAATGAAATGAAAATATGCTTAATTTTTATGTGTGCCCTACGGTCACCTTTTCTTCATTATGGATTCATAAAAGTCCGTTGTGGAGGCACCCACAACGTCCGCAGAAAAAAAAAAGTAAAAAAGAAAATCGGATGTACTTTCAGATTTGAAATATACACTAAAGGGCTATATATTAAAAGTGAATCATAATCCATGCGTCCTCTCTATTTTCTTTCCTTATTCCATTCAGTTGGAAAGTGTATCTATATTCAGAAGTGTACCCCATTTTTTTTCCTTGTTCCTTAAAGCACACATCTTTGGAACCGAAATCTATCTTAAAATCGCCTAATAAAACTGTTTTACAATCTTCGCCAAGCCTATTCCAGCTATATCCACTATTTTAAATACTGTTTGGAATGGGCATCCTAATCCACGAGTGTGCCGCGTTTGTCTTTCTTGTTCCATAAAACCAGATTTGCAATTGAGATCTATATTAAAATCGCCTACTAGCACTATTTTTCAGTCTTCGTCAGGCATTTTTGACTATACCTTCCTAGTTTCTTGGTAAATGAATTGGAGACATGGGAGGGAACATGCACTTAACAACGAAATCCAAAGCCACTTACAGAGTTGCAATCAATTTACACGCGTGAAATTAAGGAAATGAAGCAGCTGTTGGATAATTTTGAAACACGGTGCGTAACATCACAATAAACTATGCCAAAATAAATGTCAACTGTGTTGGAAGAGAAACCGGTTACGAGTTGCAAATTGACGTATAAGAAAATTTATTTTTAGTTCGTGAGGTGCCAGCCAGTCTGAAATAAATACGAAAATAAACCTATAGCAAGAGGAAAAAATCTGGAGTGACTCCACTCGACTTTCCGAACACTTACGATTAAGATCATGACCAAGAATTTAGATAAATTTTAATCGATGAATCATTCAAACATATATACCAAATTGAAGCTCGATCGAATGTACCGTTTAAACGCTAGCGCACTTTCAAGAATTTCTCCCCATAGGCCATAATGTAAAAGAAATCTTTGTCGTAGCCCTGTGAAAAACTATAAGTCCTATAAACATCGAAATCAATACCGGTCTTACAATGGTGGTTTATAACATGTATACCCAATTTGAGCTCAATCGCATGCCCTGTTCAGGAGCTATCGTGTTCACTCACATACACACAAACACACACACACACACACACACACATACATACATACATCTCGTAAAAATAGCATAAATGAATTCAGAAGACCTTAAAACGTGTAAATACACCAAAATCTCGAATTCGAATTTTTTCATGATTACAATACTTTCCTTACATGGTATATGTTCGGAAAGTAAAAAGCGAAATACACATTTGGAAAGCTGTCGTAAAGAAAAATGAGAACACAATAAAAGTTAAAATGCTTGGTTTTAATCAGATTCAATTTAAGAAACTGAAAAAAAAGACAATAATTATTGAATCTACATCACAGAATCTACATCCGAGATGTTTTTAATCTACATCATAGGCGAATCTACATCACCGATCGCCAGATTCTGTGAATGTTCTTATTACAATAGCCTTTATTTCAACGGTTCTTTTAGCCTAAGCATTAAAAATACTAGCTGGTTATCTGTTACCCTAATGGGAGACTTGAATACGCATGGACAAATGCAAAAAGAGCAAGCGTCTCATAATCGATATGTTTAACACGTTTTAGATTTCTTGTTTTTCTTTTAAAATACTAATACTTTCAGGATGAAAAAAAATGTATATATAAATATCTTTACATTTTTTGTTGCCTCTTCATCAGCTCGTACATTTTTGCAGACATATTTTGATGATGAAAAACAACTTATGTGTCATTAAAAAAGTTTTTTTTACTTTCTTAATGGAATAAGACGAATTCCAGCGCGGAAAAAATTTAAGGGAGGGAAGAGATATTGACAGAAACAATCTTGGCTCTTTGTTCTTGCGAATTAAAAAAACGAAGCAAAGTCAATATTTTCCTTGTTTTTTAACTATTTCGTTAACTCTTCATTTTTTATCAATGCTTTGCTTTTGAAGAAACGTTCAGTAATGCTCGAAGATAGTTTACTTACAGGAACGCATAAAAACAGCACAATAGGTTTTTTTATGGAATGTGAAAAGATTTTTAGCATTCTTCTCAAAACTGAGTTACAAAAATTAAAATTTTAGATTTATTGACTGATCAAAAGGACACAAAAATAAATTATATTCAATGACACTATAATAAATACTCATGTGGGTACCCCATGTTTATTGTTCATTTTGAAAAGGACTGAGCGTTTACACGTTTTTCCCGATGGGCGTTACAAGGGGCGTCCGTTAAGCCGCCATGTCCGCTCAACTTTGTAGAACTGTTGGTTTCCTCAGAGATGGCCCGAGGGGCATGCGGGGCCTCTTCTCTATCATGTCTTATGAGATAGCAATAAAATGGCCCAGGAGCGGGGCCTCTATAAGCGCGGGGCCTTAGGCGATCGCCTATATTCGCACCCCCCTTTAGCCGGCCCTGGTATCCTTTCGAATGAACCCATTCACTTTTGCAAAAATCATTTTGAATAATAATTCCAGACAGTTCTTTTTTGCTCTTAAAGGAAATGTTCAATGAGCCTATGCATAAAAGCATCTCCGGATGGTTCCGCTCCATAACAAAACTTTTTACGTCCATCAGGCTAGCTGCTCTACGTTGTTCCACCCCCATCTATTTGAAATGTTGCGGAGATAGGCAAAACGATGTAGGAGGCAGTAGGTGGCGGAAAAGCGTAGAACTTTTATTGAAAGGGACGCCAGGCGACGCCCCTTGCTCTTACGAATATGCCTCGCGGGGCTGAACATTGGAATGCTTGCTTTTAGTCAAAGCCTAACGCATGTTTTCTAGAAATGGAGTTAGATAAGCTTTTCAATTTATTGTCAACTGAAGTCATCCATTCATTTGTACGACTGGATAATCAAAAT
Organism: Cheiracanthium punctorium; assembly: GCA_038373885.1. Classification (NCBI taxonomy): domain Eukaryota; kingdom Metazoa; phylum Arthropoda; class Arachnida; order Araneae; family Cheiracanthiidae; genus Cheiracanthium; species Cheiracanthium punctorium. Next base: position 67,346 of record JAWZYV010016645.1, read on the forward strand.
AGATGTTGCCACCCTATGTAGACTTTCATTTTGAAAAAAAAAAGCGTTGACATGGGCGTCCCTTTCGACGGCGGTTGAAGGCGTATTTAGAATAACTGTTTGCTGAATGGACAATAAACAAATGGAAGTTTGCAGAAGATGCAGAGGAGGGTCGAAAATTGGAGTGTTTTCAGCTTTTCTTATCTTGGATGAGAGTTTCATTTACAATTTTTCACTTATTAAGAATATTTTCACTGGTTAGTACTTTATTGCAGCGGAGGAGTCAACCCATGGTAGATTCTACACCCACCTTCCCACCGAAGTTTTTTGGAAATTTTACATCTACTCATTAATCCAGAATACAACAAATTTAAGTGTTCTTATAACGTGATAATAAACACAGATGTAGGTATTATTCCTTTTGAAAAGAACTGCGGTAACCTGTTTGGAACGATGGGCGTAGCTAGGGCGTTACACGAGGCAAGAAGGGGGCGTCCCTTTAAGCTGCAGTGTTAAGTATATCTAAATTTAGAAGGACTATTTCTTGCATGTTGAATGAACACATGAATTATTGCACAAATCATTTTGAATAATACTCCTAGACAGTACTTTTTCTCTTGAAAGTAAATTTTCATTATGGTCTTCAGTTTTCAACCCTCCAAGGCCCACTAAAATTCCAAGTAAAAAGTTAATTTTTCGTTGAAAGGGCGTTCTTGTGTCAGATAACAAAAATATAATAAAAAATTGCAGAAAAAGTTATTAGTTAATGTTTTTTAATTTTAACACCCTGAATCTAGAACTCTTCTAAACATTAAAAAAGGAACTAGAAACAAAATATTTTGTATGGAGTGAAAAAGCATCTATATTTTTTACCTATAAATGACAATTATTCATTCGTTCTTCCCATTCATAATTATTAAAATACGTAGTAAGAAAACTTATCATTAGAAACATGCTTTTTTGTGTGAGTGTGTGTGACGTCATCCATGTTACTTTCAAAATATTTTTGATCTATGAGTGTTAGCATCTGTGTACCCAAACTACCACAGCTATTCATTAAAGATACAATGAATGGTTTTATGACTTCCAAATTATATTTTCAAACATTTTCTTCTTAAAAAGTAGCGTTTAAAGGACGGTAGCCTATAGGCTACCGTGGGCATGAGAGGGTTCAAAGCTCAGTGGAGATCACAAATACTTATTCCGTTGAACCGATTATGGATCCTATTCGAACAGCATTCATCCATTCTGGAAATCATTCGAATGGCACATCCCTACAGAAGGAAACGCACATGGAATCGAAGCGTGTAGTCTTATTTTGCTATGTCAGGGAAATGACCCTTCCCTTCTCTTTAAATACTTCAGACATGCATACACCAAGAGAGATATAGTGTAGTGAAGGGAAGTTTGCGTTAATAAATTTTCTACAAAATGATTGTGGTGAGCTTTCAAAATGGCTTGTGACTATTATGGGGGTGGGGGGCTGAAAATAATGCCTTTCTTTTTCAGATATCATTGTTTCCACTTATTCAAAATTTCTAAAACGAATTATACGAAATGGGGCATGCATATGAGTTTCTTAAAATAGGTTCTGAATGACGGGCCACTTTTCGAAGTTCGCAACCCATGAGGGTAGGGAAGCAAAGCATACAAATAAACAGGGTGTGGGTTGCGTCCCGAAAAGGTAGAAACAGCCGCTTCAACTCGTTACCTGTTAGAAATCAATGGCCACTGCGTAAGCTGAAACGAAATGTATTCAGTGAGGTAGGAAAGAAGATGACGTTGAGAGAGACACTTCCTCTCGCTCATTTACAAAAAAGGAACACTTCTTAAATGGGTCTCCGCACGAAAAAAAGTCCCATTTCGTAAAATGCACCCCTTACACTCATGAGGTGATGAACCCATTCGAGAATTATATACTGCAGAGAAATACGTACAGCAAAGGAATTAAAACGATCATAAGTCATCGCCGAACTTTCATAAGTCATCGCCGATCATTAGTCATCGCCGAAAGAATTTTTGGTGAACTGTTTCATTGTGATCATAGAAATGGATTGAAATTTCACGACATCAACACAAAGGTTGTTACTATATGTATAGTTATTTATTTTCATTTTGTAAAGAACTTCTTTAACATGTCTCTAACGAGGGGCACGGCCAGGGTGTCCCGTTAGACCACCCTTTCTTGTAAAATTAGATGAACTGATTGTTGAACTCATGGGCATGACTTACTAGGGGCAAGGGGGTCAATTGCATCCCCCTGGAAAAGTTCAGAAAAATTCAGATATCGATCACCTATTTGAAAATATACTCAACAATAGGAAATATTTCCCCCCACTATGTTACACACCAATGGATGCCCATGGTTGAAATATTTACATATAAATGCACTTTCGCGGAAAATGCCGTTGATAGAACTTTGCGGTGGAGGCGATTGTATTCCTAAATTTTTAGGAGTTTTCTTCACAAGTTTTAACTTGCGATGGATTTTCTGACCAGTTATTCTTTTTATCCAGTGAAAACGTAAAAGTATAGCAGATATAGCACCCACCTTCCGGAAAGTTTTTAAACACTGGAGAGTACATAATTTGTTTTAGCTTTAAATGACGCGTTCATAAATACATATGTTGGTGCCGTGCTTTAATTTCATTGGTGAAAGGACAACTGTAACACGCTTTGAAAAGTGGCCGATGGCGGGGCGTCACACGAGGCTACAAGGGGCGTAGAGAGGGCGTCCGATCTAACCACGAAAGGCGTAGCCAAGGCGTAGCATTAAGCCACAATGTCTAGTCAATTTAGAATAATGAATTGCTGCATATGCAATGAACCCATCCACTATTGCAAAAATAATCTTGAATCAAAATGATAGAATTGGCTTTCTACTTTTAAAGAACAGTTGTTGGCAATTGTTGATAAAGTGGGTACCGTACAATTATTTTTCATTGCCTACATTTTTTCTTGTTGTGACCCTCTCATCATGACTGCACTTATACTGCAGTATGTTTCTTAATTATGTTTTTAATTACCAACCTGTTAAAAAAAAGCTTTGAGAAAGTCTTTAATATAGTAAAATGTCAAGAACTGCAAGATGATATCAGAATGCAAATTTCCTATCTCTTTTGGGAAGGATCCAGAACGTATTGACCCCTCCCTTGTGTGAGCCACTGCTTCAACGGAATTTTTTAAAAGAAATGTTAGATCTACTCATTCATTCAAAAGGACCATTCAATTGAATTAGGTTCAATGGCGCTATAATAAATACAAATATTGTTACCCTGAGTTTATAGTTCACATTGTTTTGTTTTGAGGCCTTAATATGTACATAGTGGGACACCATTTTGACCCATCCAAGGTATAAATCGTTCGTCACTGCGACGCTTCGCGGCATCTCGCCAATAATTTCGAATAAAGGCTACAACCACCAGCAACAACGCTGGACTCGTCGTATGGCTGCACCAAAACTCTTTTTACCAATTCCTTTAAAGAGCACAATCCAACTTCACTTTACTACGGCGAGAGAAGAAAAAAAAACATCCCACACATCTTTAGTCTCCTCAAATAGTGTTTTAATTTTCACCACTTGTCACTGATCTTCAGCCGCGGAAACTTATTCTTTCAAACGGGAAACTTCCCAGAGAATTAAGAAGTTCCGTAACCGCGAGCTTCAAAATTATAATCTATTCCTTTTCTTTTTAGATATTTTAAAAACTTTTTCAACTTATGGCAGCTTCCTCTTATGATTTATTACAACAATCCGTTTGAACATTTTTCTGAAAATAAAAATAAATTTATGGACATGTTGGAAGAAGTAGAGGTTCCCTGTAATTTAAATAATTTCCCCCCTTTTCCATAAAACAAAAAAAGAAAGAAATGCTTCTGTCAAATGCATTTATTCAAAACCAAAAGCAACATGTCTCCAATGATGCGAATACGACGTAATTGTTATCCTTTATTACCTATTTTTTTAGCGATAAATTAATTCCTTAGTTTCAAATAACATTTCCCGTTTAATTTCTACAGTTTTCGTTTGCGATTTTTCACTCCCTCTCTTTGACAATATTTCCCTCTAAGTGCCTCCATTTGGTATTTGATTTTTTTATTTCTCCTATTTTCGTTAACATGAGCACACAAAGGGAAAACTCAAATAAAGTATATGTAGTTATTTTATTTTCTTAAGGGCATTTAAGATTATTTTTTTCTTTTTTAAGTTTAGGAGTTTGTTTAAAACTCATTTTTTTTATGAGAGTTCTTAACGAGGTTATTTCATTTTATGTAAACCTTCCTATTTTTATTAATTTCGTGTAAATTTTAACAACTACACTTTATTGCAATCATTAAGCTTAAAATTTTGTAACGGTAGTTTCAGTCCATTAGGAAATTTCGCAACAATGAACTTCGAAATAATTAATACCACTCCTTTTGAGTTTTGTTTTCGTTAACTCTTTTCTAACAAGGACGATAAGTGTTTAAGATTCGAATTTCTCTGTCTGTCTGTCTGTCCGCACCTGCTCTGACTGCCGCAATATATAAAGAATTAAGTCCAGAAAGAAATCAAGCATGTGTGAATAACAAAAAAAGAAATTGTTTGATGACACTTGCGCTCTCGCAAATGACATGCGTGGTTACCCGACCAGAAAATGCCTATCAAAATGGATGGGTGGCAGAGGACCGGTTTGTTGGCCACCATGGTCACTGAATTTAGCTCCGTTCGACTTCCTTGTACGGAGCGTGATGAAAAACACGATCTACGATACCCTTGTTGTCAGTGACGCTTATTTTAACAGAGCTATCGCACAACGTGTGAATGGGAGTTGACAGAAAGCGCCCCCTATACGGCAATGCGTTCGTTTACGCCCATGCTTTCCTGTGTGGAAAAGGTTTTCTTTTAATATCCCCTATCTCCCTACCAAATAGTGTTGATTGAGTTAGGGATCACCCTGTATACATTACATATAAATAGAGTTTGGTCTTTTAAGTTTCTGCAGGATGCCGGACGTGTAACCAGAAGTGGCTCATTTTGGCCACTTTTGACATAGGCAGGTACCGACTATCCTTTATAAGCTGTGCCCTTTAAAATAGTACGGTTTGGTGAATTCGAGCCAAATATAGAAGAGATCGCCAAACGGTGTTACTACAGTTTTGTAAACTTATTTTATGACGCTCAAACGCAGTGATCCATCACCAAAAGTGGCCATCCTTTGTGACATTTGACGTTAAACCATCGTCGTTCCTGACAACCCTATCCAGTAATGGTTTCCAAAACACGGCTTTTTCCGATTTTCGGAATGACACTATCATCAGAACATGACCGAATTAATAGGGGACTACACCTGAGCTATCCCCTCTCCCCCCCCAAAAAAAGGAATTCAAGATACAGTTTAATCATCCACCCTTTAAAAAATAATCGCTGTGCATACGTTAAAAAAGAAATATACGCGTAGAACATAGTACTTCCTCCTTTTTTGAAGTGGGTAAAAAGAATATTAAAACTTACAAGGCACACTCATAATCATCGAACGCTTTTAGCTTAAACATCCCGCTCATATCAAACAAAATGGAGTACTTTGAGGAAACTTCAACTTTGGTCAGCTTTAACGAAAAACATACGCTAAGCGAACTCGCGTTTGGAAGGCTTCTTTTTTTTATTAATAAAAATAAAATCAGAAAAAAAAGTTTTCTTATTTTAAGTTCACACACCAGAGATTTGCTTCGCGAAAATGTAGACTAAACGTTTTCTTTCCTTGCCTTTTAAGCTCTTTACTAAGATACGTTTTACTTTGCGTGAAATTAAGTTTTTAGTCAGTTGTGTTTATTTCAAAGTTTTGAAATGTTGTGGCTGAAAAGGAAAATCTTAGAAGGTAAAAAATAAAAGGAAGAAAACACGGAACGTATAGCGAGTGACACAAATACACATTTTCAGAAGCTACGGAGATTGCAGGGGGAGATTGTGTGGGGTTCAGTGATTTGTTACTACAGTTAGTAATACAGATTCTAGATTCCTTAATTACTAGATTCCTTATACTAGATTCCGAATCCCCTAGAGAAAGAATACTAGATTCCTTAGTTACTACAGTAAGTAACTAAGGAATCTAGTAGTAACTCCTTAGTTACTTACTAGATTTTGAAGAAGGCAGCCCTTACATTTTAACGCTTCCCAAAGTTGAAAAGTGTTTATGAGCTTCGTTCTGTCCGTCTGTGCTCTAACATCCGTCAATAGGCATGAAACTTATAAAGCAGGATACATAAATTAGCACTGAAACAAAAATTCAATTAAAAATAGAGCGAATTTAAAACATTCAGTGAAATGAATCAAAACAGTTGCATAAATGGAACGGCCAGAAATAGGCTTACGTCATACTTAAAGGACTCTGAGGGGGTGGGGAAATAAACAATTTTATAAATGCATAGCCATCCTGGGAGTACTCCCCCTCATCGGTACGCCTGGTTACGGATGCGGACCTGATAAGCATGTATTTACCGTACAATCCCTTTTCACCGACAGTAAGCGTTCTATGATTTCTGATGTCCTGTAAGCAGAACGCTTTCAGGACTTATCTAGCGGATAACAAGACAGCGTTGTTATCTCAGAAACGTCTGCTTTTCCGGGCATAAACTATGGACGTAACATTCTAGATGGACAGATTGAAGCGAGTAGGCGTTCACTTATGGTAAACGTCTCTTTGAACCAGTTTAACGAGAGTAGGCGTTTACTCGACAAAAACACTCGACAAACAAGGGTGTTAGAATGCGGAATGATTAAGAACTGTGGACCACAGCGCACATAAAATGGCGCTTGTCCACAAGAGGATCCTCTCACGCGGTACATAGGGTCTGGTCTTCATCCGTTGTCAAAAATTCGCAGCATCCACACAAGAACTCACCCAGTTGAACTCACCGCAGTCATCATGGAAAGGATCATCACGAGTACCCTATTATGTGTGGTATTAAACGATATTTTCATTTGTTTTAGGCGTCTGCTTAATGGAAAGATCTCCCGGACGCCCGTTCTTTTCGAAAGAGAAACCGTGCTCTTTGTCGGCGTCCACTGTTGGCATGATCCGCCTTCTTGAACTGATTTCAGAGAGATCTGCTCTCTTAGGCGTTGACCTGGATACGGAGGTAACCGCCTCTTGGAACCCATCTACGGACTGTGGGACACTACAGACCACGCGTGTCGAAGCTTTTGCATAGCATGCGCCCATTTTTTTTCGCAATGCAGTTTAGATGCTGCTACAACTCAAGCACCTTCGGGTGTAGAGCTCCTCAGATTTGGGAAATAGGAATATGGGTAGAGATGGGCTTTCGTTTAGGAGAGGTAAAGTCATAATCTGCGAGAATGAGATTGAGAGGGTTGTTTTGAGGAAGGGGGTTCGAGGATTCATTTTTGAGATACTGGCTAGGGAAGTGACGGTGCGACTCGAATGTACAAATGCCTCGTTTTGACGTCGTAAGAATCCTAAAATGCAAGAAACTTTCTGCACGCCACACCGCGCCGGAATCACTCCGTAGTGCAGCCCCACTCCCGTTCTACTTCAGAGTGAACTTCGTTATTTTTAATTGAAATGCAAACCATTTGGATCGGTGACGTGCCCAAAATATCGTGTCGCGTGCCATGGGTTCGCCACCTCTGATCTATACCTCTACCGGACTAAGATGGGACCCTATCGGAGGTCCTCTCTTAGTCCGGAAGACGGTGCCCATGCGAGTGCATCCTGTAGTCCCTAGCGGCCTTTCTTTTGCAATATCAGGGAAATGAGCATTCCCTTCTTTTTAAATACATTAACTCCTCCAACGCGCTCTAGGTCAGTCTGGCGTCGTGAAAGGAAGTTTACCTCCACGAAATTCCTACAAAAGAATTCTGGTGAACTTTCGAAATCTCTATTATTTAGAAGGGGCCAGGAACAATTAACACCGTTATTTTTCGCATATCTGGGCAAAAACGACTGCAGCTCATCCTACGAAATAAGGCATGGCTGTGAATTTCATAACATACGTGCTCCATTGGACAGCCTTTTCCAAAGTTCGAAATCTGCGGGGGGGAGGGAGGCAAAAGTTATAGTTCCCCAAAGAAGGATTCATGTACAGAACAGAAATACCTTCCTTTCGATTTGAGTTTGGATGTTTCGCGAAAGTGCTATTTTAAAGCCGTTTTTATACATTTCTCTAGCCCCCTCCAAAATCTAAATAATTAAAATAAGCCTATTTTCACACATGAACGGTGCACTGAAAAAAAAAATCATATAAATAGGGTACTTCAATGCAAAATAACTCTCAAGCAGGGTCAAAATTTTAGAAAGGGCCTTGACAAGCTGTACACTGTACACTGAAATAAAAGATACCCACCCGTTTCCGTTCAGAAACTTTTGTTAAAATCAATCTTTCTGAAAAATCGAAAATGTTGCTCAATGGATCACTCTTCGAAGAATTTTGACTTCCGGTTCTATTTTTGAGAATTTTACGGGCAGTTTTAAAAAAGAAAAGAACTTATACCTTTTCATGACGGTTTTCTTTCTCTTTGTACGGCAGTGGATTCAAGTGATCTTGAATGACCGCCCTCTTTTGACGGAAGGTTTGTGGAAATTTTGGATCCACGTCTGAGTTGCGATCCAAAGAAATGAATTAAAATTCCACGATAGCGAATGCAGAGGTTGCTACCCTATACATATTTATGTATTTATTTTGTAAAGAGCTGCTTCAACGTGTCTTTGACCAGGGGCGTGGCCAAGGCGTCCTCTTAAAGTAGAATTTCTTTGTCCATTCAGATCCACTGATTGCTGAACTGACAAAAACCACTGAACTTTCACAAAAGAGGCCGTTGCTATAAAATTTTTGGAGGGGTTTCAGCATTTCCTCTTTTTGTATGAGTTTTACAAGTTTTTTCTTACGATGGATTTTCAGACCCGTGAGTCTTTTTATCCAGCGAAGGCGTCAACACAGAGTAGAGGATGTCCCGTAAGGGAAGCTCTTAGAAAACTGTTAGAGAATACAATTGTTTTATTTAAACTCTAAATGACGCGATCCTAAATACAGATGTTGGTACCCTATGTTTATTTTCATTCTGAAAAGGAGTGCGTTAACATGTTTTTTAATAATGGGTAGAAGGGAGAGGTGTCACGTGAACACCACAAGGGGCGTATCGAGGGCGTCGAATGTAGCCACAAGAGGTGTGACTGGGCGTCGATCAAGCAATCAATGAGACAAAATGCCTGGTCAATTTAGAATAACTGTTGCATTTGCTGCGAACAAATCAACTATTGCTAAAAGTGTCTGGAATCAAAGTTCTACATAGTGTTTTCTTTCTTTAAAAAAATTGCGATATATTAATAAGATGCTTTGCTTCGAAAAGTAATTACATCACAAAAATGCAGAGAAAATACACAAAAATGCTGCATACATTTATTGACAGTGATGTGAAACCATTGCAGCACAGTATCACATGTTAAGTATAGTGTGCATATTCATTCTATGCACCATGTTTCAATGGCATCTAATGGAACGATCAGAAATCCTATGGTATTTACCCAAAAAATGGTTTTTTAATGATTTTTTATAAGTCCAAAATGAATGTTCCACTGCGCTTACTGTCTGTCAAAACATCGCTTTTATCAGGCTCGGTAGAAGAATTTTGTCTGAAAGCATTAAAACTCTGGAAACACTTTGTTCACAAGAGTCGAGGAGGAAACTTAATTTTGAAATTTGTTTTTCCTTCAAACAGAAGTGGTTTACGGTACGATGAAGAATTTGCAGGAACGGGCGGGGACTTTGCAAATGACATTTTGTTAAGTCTTAACACCTGAAAAATACTGGGTGGTAATACTTTATCTTAATGGACATTTTCACGTAACGTCAGACTGATGTTGATTCATTTTGAGTTTATTTTTCAAAGAGAGGAAACTGTTTTCGTATCTTATTAAGTGTAAAGTAGATATTGAATAAGTTTTACTTTTCTTTAAGAGAATGTTTACTTTTAAAAATTCCTGCTTACCTTCGAAGCTGATTGCTTTTAATATTTGAAAAATAGCCGAAATGCGTATTACATTATAGAATACAGTTAAAAACTTTGAATACCATGTGAAAATAGGTATATTTTTAAGTATTAGAAAACTTTAAGCTCAAAACATGCACGAAAATCGCTGTAACATGATACTTTTGCAAAACATTTAAACTCAAATTTCAATGAAGAAATTTTGAGTCTGTAATCGCTTCATTTTGACGTTTGACAACCTCCTTGAAGGAATGAACGTTTAATGTTTTTATGAACAGTTTTGCAGCATTGTGCTAAGTTATAATATTATTCATTTAGGACACTCAATGGGTGAACTCACGCAATAAACCGGGATTTCTTTTACAGCAGTCAAAGGCAATACCCCATAAATTAAAAAATGCTTGCAATGGATAAACTTCGGCACGCAATTTGCGTTCTATCAAAATTCATACGATATTGGTGCTGTTCTCAATAGCTCCTTGAGATAATACAGTCTGACATTTTTCACGAGATAAAAATAAACTATTTTCTTCCGCTGAACCACGGAGGATTTCAATATTTAAACTGAGCATTCCAGATTCTGCATGAAGGGTTTTAATTTTTAGGAACGAGCATCCTCTTTCAATTTGTTTTTAGTTATGTAACGCAATTTTAAATTATGAAGAAACGATTTATTTGAATATTTACTACGATAACTTGGATTCAATCGCAGTATGCCATATTAAGTATTTCGTGTCTATCAATTGTATGTATCCTCTTTTAATAGAAGCATGGATCTAACTTAATGATCAGTGGTCCTACAGTAATATATCCCACAGTCGTTTCAATAGAAAAACTTTCCGCACGTTTATTATTATTATTATTCTCTTGAAGTTGAATAAGTCCTGAAAGTCCTAATATTCTATCTCAATTTTCTAAACTTAAATAAACTAAGCAACTCAATATAAATCCAAAATGAATTTTCCCACAAAGGTGGCTGCCTGTCGAAAAATTGTTTTTAGCAACTTTATTAAACGAATTTTTTTCCAAAGTCGTAAAACTCGGGAAACATTTTGTGTATAAGAGTAAAAGGAGAAAATTTAATCTAAAAATTCGTTTTTCCTGGTCAGAGAAAAGCGTTTTCGGGCGATGAAGAATTTGCAGGAACGGGCGGCGACTTGATGCGAAATTTTTCTGAAGTCTTAAAACCTGGAAAATAGTGAGCTGCAATACTTTATCGGAATGGAAATTTTCATCTCAATTTCAGCCTGATTCATTTTGTGTTTATTTCTCGGAAGGGAATTATTCCATTCGCACTTTAAATATCTTACTCGAAAAACCTATTACAATTTTTACTTTCCGAACAGGTACCATGTAAGGAAAGTATTGTCATCATGAAAAAATTCGACTTAGAGATATGGGTGTATTGACACATTTTGAGGTCTTCTGAATTCATTCATGCTATTTTTACGAGATGTATGTATGTATGTGTGTGTGTGTGTGTGTGTGTATGTGAGTGAGCACGATAGGTCCTAAACGGGGCATTCGTTTGAGCTCCAATTGGGCATATAGGTCATACACCACCGTCGCAAGACAGGTATTGATTTGGATGTGAATAGGTCTAATAGTTTTTCTACAGGGCTATGACAAAGATTTCTTTTACATTATGGCCTATTGTGGGGGAATTCTTGAAAGTGCGCTATTGTTTCAACGGTACATTCGATTGAGCTCAAATAGTAAAAAAAAATAAGAATTTTTGCTGAATGATTCACCGATTACAATTTAATTAAATGCTTGGTCATGATCTTAATCTTAAGTTTTCGGAAAGTCGAGTGGAGTCACTCCTGATTTTTAATTAAAAAAAAGACTCGCAACTTCAGCCGTATTTCAGTTGAGCTGGTGTATGTTTTTTAAGAGAATAACTATTATAGTAACTTAACTATATAACTATGCATTGCTTGAAATCATAGCTCTCTACTGCTATAAACTTTTGGACCCACCTAAAACCAGCGACCTATCACGATAGAGGCCGATTTTTAAGCTAAACAAAAACAATAGCACTCTTTCTCCAGGTATTTTCTATCCACAAAATAGCACAAGATGAATGAAGATTAAGAGATGAACATTTCCCAATATTATTTATAATTGGAAAACGAAAAATAAAAACAGAGTATCTACGTAATCTAGTACTATTTTTATTTTAATAAAAAAAGACTAACAACTTCAGCCCTATTTCAATGGAAACGCTGTGCTTTTTGAAGAGAATAAAAAAAAATGGCTAGTTTTTCTTTCTTTCTTCGTATTTTCTCCAAGAAACACATCGTTTTTTTTTCTACCTTCGAAATGATTCTTCAAGTATTCCTTTTTTTCCCCAGAATAGGACGGGGGTGCTTTTCACAAATGAATGAAAGCCAAGCTTTAAGAACTAAGCCCGGCCGATAAGAAGTAATTGAGACAGAAAGGAGGTTTGTTTTATTTTTGATTGCGGTGTTCGACGAGGGTGAAATATTCTAACAACAACAACAACAACAACAAAAAATGATTTATTCAGCAATGCGAAAGAGTTTTAGCAGAAAGAAAATGGATTAAGCGTATCTATCGTTCAAAGTGAACTCCGTATTCTGAGAGTAGTCAGTTTCGATAATCAATTCCCATGTGGCGAATATTTTATGTTCAGTTATGCCCATCCTACTGAAAGCAGTTTATTTCACGGACGAACATACCCCATGGGTGCCTATATGGGTAAGCAAGGTAGCAACCCACCGGAAAGAGTCTTAGCACATTGTTTCAGGATGTCAACGAAATGGAACCACGCGGCAAAATTAGAACTGAAATTCTTAAAAGTTTGAAATTGGGCCCCTCTCTAAAATTTTTTTCGAAGTTCGTCCCCCCCCCCTCCTCTAGAAAAATTTCTATGGGTGCCCATGGACATCCTTCCCCATTAGTCTAAGCACAAACAGTATACGGTACGAAATATTTCAATTTGACATAAATTTTGCAAACATATTGAAATTTAAATAAATGATATTAATTTCGCAAATTTTATTAATCAGTGCGTAACAAACACAATTTAATGCAAGGAATTAAAAATGTTTTAATGGTACTGAAAATTTTTGCGATTTATCTATAGTAAAGTCGACTGTCAATACAATTTCACAGTAAGAATGGATCCCCTCCCCCCCCTCCCCTTTAGTTGGGCAATTCCCTTGAGAAAGCCCACCCGCGGTTCTTGGTTTTGTTACGAATTTTTGGGGTGATCTGCTCTTCTGACATTAAATTTACTCTACCATTCGTATTTTGCAATCATTAAAATTTGTATTTCAGTGCATCAAAATCCAGAATGAAATTTTCTAGATTACGATTTCGCGGGGATTTAAGTGACCCTATGACCATTACATTAGATTATTAGTAAAACTAGATTTCCGGATTATGACTAGAATACGATGACGTGAAGTCTGTTCTAAACTCGCCTGTAAAGCAAATAACGCACGATGCTCAAAAGTTTGGCCACCCAGCCTTAGAATGTTTCATGGCATCCAAAATTTAAATGTATGTGAAAGAAAACCCCCAGCTATTCATTGATCTACGATTAAAAACCTACCTTGAGTCATGGTGGCTTTATCACGGTGGATAAAGTCTGCTGAAAATTTATCCACTATTTGCGTATACCATAAAATACCGTGAGGGAGTTGTCGGAGGTCGATTAAGAGAAACGTTCCCTCGGCCGCTTACATGACGTATAGTGTACTAAAGGTATTTGAGAAAAAACTGACGGACACTTGAATACACAAAAAAAGCTGCACTTTATTGTAGGTATCTTCACAAAACAGTTATTAAAGAAACAAGTTCAATTACGCACCGCACATTGCTTCATAAAAAAATAACCAGGAACATATCTAATTGTTCCGGCCACACGGCATGCTGGAGTTCCATAAAAAAACGAACACAACCTCCTCTGACGGAGAGCAATCGAGAAGTCTTGTTAAATCTTCCTACAAAACTGCCAGCTCTCTACAGGTTGGCGAGTAAAATATGAGCACTCATAAGCCACTGCCCCACATGTCAACCACCGACCGGTAGGCGTAAACAATATAAAAATTTGAAACAAACGGATTTAAATGATTGATGCCAAGACAGAAGTGCCAGAATTTGGCGGATGCCAATACGTGAGGCTACAACCCCGTGTGAAAACACCGACGGAAGACCGGGAGGCGCTAAGAACTAACACAGCATATGCTAAAGCGAAATTAATTAGAAGGGAAACCCCGAAAAATCCCAGACATAGCGTCGCGCAAAAGGAAAGAATATTTTATCGAGCCGAAAAAACAAAGTGGAGAGAGATTAATACGGAATACGTAATTTTGATTTAGAAAGACGAAACATAGGAACATTATTTTAAGACGCGAAAAATATGTGAACTTCGTCACATATATCTATCCACAGCCCAACAAAAAAATTTTGACGCCAGAAAATTTTTTTAAACAAAGAACTTTAATCCTTGAATTAAACAGAAAGCCTAACATGCAGCGCTTATGAGGGCTCATCACAAAAATACAATACCAAATAACATAACAAATTATAAAATACATCACAAAATACCATTTGCAAAAATATCAACAATATTCTGCTACAAATAAAACAATATAAAACGATTCAATTATCCATTACATATCAAAATTACACATGTGCAAAAACTAAAGAAAAATAACCTGAATATTCAAAATAATATATGTACATATGACGTCATAAATGTAAGATCTCTTTATGCGAACAACTTTGCAGATAACATTGCAGATAACTTTGCGCGTGCAAAAACATTTACTTTCAAAGTCCTTTGCATTATCAACGTCCATGCAAAATAAGAAATGAAAGTTTCTCAATATTATTAACAAATCTCAAATATACTTAGTGCACTTAATCAGGTTTAAATTTTAAAATAAAGTTCAAAGATGAAGCTTCTAAATAAATGAATGTCAAAGAAGATTCTAATAAAAGTCATGACATAATTTAAATAAATCAAGTCAAAATGATTGCAATCAAATACCTGAAATGTGTCCAATGCAATTTAGTTGCAGTACAGGTATTGCTATCAACTTTCAAAACAAACTCTCTCTTTTTTCTTAAAGTTTGTTTATTTATTTATTAATATATTTTTTTTTAATATCAAACACAATTTACTTCGTGAAAATCATAATAAAAACTTTCAATGAATAAAAATATCAAAACATATATAAATATTTTTTTTTTTAAACATGAGCTTCAAAACAAAGATTTTTGTGATCAAAAACAGGAAACTTTCAAACAGACGAAACATGAACATAAACAATATTTGCAAAAAAAAATGGTAAACACAAAAGAAAAATGTATGTTTGTGTGTGTAAAGAAGGTGCAGGTTAGAAAAACCCATTAAATTGTGTAGAAAAGAAATGATTACCGACAACCGTAAGCTCACCTAAGAAAACTATTGTTCCTCTTTTTTTTTTAATATTAACAACAACTTGATTAACTAAGTTTCATGAAAAAGAGATACATATCATACAGTATACTGAAGTGTACATCTTTAAAAATACTGGACCAGCCAGATACAAACAAGATATTATACAACAGTGTACAAAGCAAGGAAGTGTCTGTGGGCACCTTCACAAACACGCCATTACTAAAACGAAAACATGCATCTACTTTCTAGGTCTTAAATTATACTGATTATGTGAAGTTGTAGGTAGATTAAAATTATCTGTAACACCATTATGGTAGTGATTATTACTATGTAAAGAAAGATATTCAGAACGTGGAGGAGCTAAAATTAATCTATCAATATGTACTCTCTGAGGTTCGAGATGGGGAGCTTGCAAACGTCTAATAGAGAAAGAAACAGGTGAGTGTTTTTCAGTGATCACATAAGGACCTGTGAATTTAGGTTTAAATTTATCCAAAGACTTTTTATAAACAATGTCATTTACATTTAAATCTCTGAGCCTAGCATGTTGTGAGTGTCTCTGAAAGCGAATCGTTTGTGAAGAAATAATGTTTTGATAAGCTTTCTTATAAATAGAGTCTAATTCTTGCATTAATTTATAAGTGTGTATGTCATTAAGATTTGGCGGAGTTGTCTCAAAGTTAAATGTGTCAAAAATAAGTGATAATTCTCTGCCAAAATGTAATAAATTGGGTGTAAAACCAGTAGTTGAATGTGTTGAACCATTATACAAAGATTTGTGAATTAAAATTGCATGTTCGAAGTTGTGGCCATCAAGTAATAAAGAATTTACAGAGTATTTAATGGAAGTATTTATGCGTTCAGCAATCGAATTACATTGTGGATGACCAGCCGAAGAATGATTAATTTTTATACCAAGTTTGTCATGAAAATGATTATAAATTGAGGCAACAAACTGTGGCCCTAAATCTGACAAAATCACTGCAGTACGGCCAAAAGTTGTAAAATATTTAAAAAGAGCCTCGACTATTACATTAGCAGACGTAGAAGTAAGAGGCACAAGCTCCATATGGCGAGAGAAATGATCAGTGATTGTTAGAACAGTACGACCATTACTGAAGGGACCAACAAGGTCAATAGCAATAGTATGTCCTGGATAAGTTGGTGTGTATGTTTGTTGTAAAGGAGCAGGTCGAGTAGGATGATGTTTCACCTGTAAACATACAGTACAAGAGGCAACAAAATTGACAGTATCAGTATAAATACCTTTCCAAAAATACTTCCTTGTTAGAAATTCGTAAGTCTTTTTTAAACCATAATGTGACAGATGAGAAATTGTTAAAGCTTTTGCTTTTAACGAATGTGGAACAACAATTACATGATGATAAGTTTGATTATGAACATTATACTTTTCACACATCAATAACATAGTTTCTGGATGAATAAAAAAGGCAGGATGAGTTGCAGAGGAACCCTTACTTAAAATTTCATTATAAATGACAGACAACTCAGGATCAGCATTTTGCTCTCTGAAAAAAGTTTCATTTGAAATTTCCAACAGTGGATCAGTACTATTTGAATTTTTTGTAACTAAAAAGTTCACATATTCATTATTTTTAGGAACATTATCAACAATTGGTATAACACCTTTATCATAAATTAACTGAGGATTACTGTCAAGAGTTTCAGTATTATTTTCAAAGTTGTCCCTAGATAAATAGTCAGCAAGTACATTTTTAGATCCAGCAATGTGCTGAAAACTAAATGAATATTCTGACAACTCAAGTAACCACCTTGTGATTATGTCAGCTGGGTTGGTAGTCTTTTTATATTTTTTCAAAGGAGCACTATCAGAAAGAATTATAAAATGTCTATTATACAAATAATATTTAAAGGCATTAACAGATTTATATATAGCCATTAGTTCCAACTTAAGAGCAGGATACTTTTGCTCAGCTTTATTTAATGATTTGGAAAAATAAGCAACTGGAAGTAGTTTATTACGATACATTTGTAAAAGACAAGCACTTATAGAAATGTTGGAAGCATCAGTATTTAAATAAAAAGTCTTATTCCAGTCAGGAAGTCTTACCATAGGTTCAGAGAAAAATATTTGTTGCATCTTTTGAAAATTTTGTTCATGTGTAGAAGTCCAAACAAATTTAGCTTTACGAGTAGTTAATTGAATCAAAGGTTGAGATAACTCAGAAAATGCAGGAATTAAGTGTTTGTAAAAAGTTGCCAAACCAATAAAGCGTTTTAATTGTTTTTTTGTTGTAGGAGTTGGAAAAGAAACAACTTTTGCAATGTTACATTGAATAGGCTTGATAAAATGATTTTCAATATGAAAACCCAAATAGTTTGTTGATGTTTTATGAAAAGAACATTTAGTAGGAGCAAGTGTCAAATTATATTTACATAAAACTTTTAAAACTTTTTCAAGTTTATGTACAGTGTCTTCAAAAGAATGTGATCCTATAATAAGATCATCCTGATAAGCGAAAATTCCATCTGAGTTAACCTCGTCTAGTAAAAGATCCATAAGAGCCTGAAAAGTTGAGGCAGCGAATTTCAAACCGAAAACCATTCTTTTATATTTAAATGAGCCAAACTGAGAAGTGAAAGTTAATTTATCTTGTAAATCTTTTGGTAAATCTATTTGATGATAAGCCTGTTGTAAATCTAAACTGGTGAAAAATTTATATGTTGATAGATTAGCAATAATTGTCTGAATTTTAGGTAAAGGATATGATGAACCTTGTATGACAGAATTTAACATACGCAAATCAAGGGCTAACCTATACTTCTGTTTGCCAGAAGAGTCAGGCTTTTTCTTTACTAAAATTACAGGACATGCCCATTCAGAACAGTTACGTTCAATTATACCTGCATTCAGTAATTGGTCTATTTGCTCTTTAGCTTCACTTTGAAGAGCCTGAGGAATTGGAAATGGCAATGTTTTTATTGGAAAATCATTAGTAAAGTTCAACACAGGAATAACTCTGTCAGTGTGTCCTAAAGTAGACATATCTTTTGAAAAAGCAGCAAAATTGCTTAGTAATAAACTACTTAATTCACTTTGTTCATTACATTCCAAATGTGCTAAGTCAAAATCAGATGAAGTTAATTGCTGTTTTCTTTTATTAAGCACTTCTGATGAAGGCTGTATTAAATTACACATTTGAAAATTCTCAGAATCATCGGTTAGGTCTCTTTCTTTAACTTCATCAATATCATAAATATTACCAATCTTGGTATTCTTATTTAAATGAATTTTCTGTTCAGATACATTATGAATAAATATAGAAAATTTTTGAGAGCACTTGTTACCATTTTTGTTTTGATTAAAGTGTTCATTTAAATAACAAGCCTCATAAGAAATGTAATTTTCAGCATTATTTGGTGAAAAAAGAAAATATTCAGTGCTAGACTTATTATCACAACAAACCTGAGCATAAATATGCTCATCCGATTCTAAAATGACCTTTTGACATAGATAAACAGAATTGTCATTTACTTTAATTGAATTAGGACCTTTTTCATTATTATCAGTTGCACACACATGCATATTGCTATAGAGTCTTTATTATTTAGAAAATATACCTTGACATCATTAACCATAAGACAAGAATTTTTCATATCAATTGAAATATTGTTTTCTCTTAAAAAAGGAAAACCCAAAATACCATCAAAATGTTCATTAACTGGAATGTCAACAATATAGAAGCAGTGGTGAAAAAACATTGATTTAATTTTAAAGGTTAATTTAATACAAGCAGAGAATTTTATTTTTGAATTAATTGTAGATATAGTGACTGAAGAAGCCAGGTGTTTGTAATGGATTTTAGATTTAATTTCATTAAAAACATCCCTTGTAAGCAAAGAAATAGAACTACCAGTGTCAATCAAGAATTTAAGTTTTTGTTTATTCACCATCACTTCAATTATTGGTAATAAATTACAATCATTGTTCACATTTGCAATAAAATATTCATTTCGTTTTTCATCTTCAAAAAAATTATCAGTCTGTACATATTTAGATTCAGCAATGGTAACAGGTACAATAGTCTGAGTCGAACAAGAACGAACTCTACGCTCATTAGACACTTTTGGTAAATTTTTAGACAAAATTGGGAAATTGTCTGGTGTATGTATGAAAGAACGAGATGTGTTCCCACCAGTCAAATCACACCTCGAAATTAGTTTAAATTACAGTCATTAGAAAAATTTCTTCCTGAATTTCGGAAGTTGGGTCGACGACCAAAATTATTATTTTGTGGAGTATTGTGCAAAACTTTAAATTTTCTACACTGGCGTGCAGAATGATGTCTGCCGGAGCACAATTGGCAGATAATACTACTTTGACCTCTATTTCTGTCATAATTTTGAAAAACTGTATTTCTGTTTTTAAACTGTGTATTATGAGGTCTACGTTGTCTGAAAAAATTCCGTTGCTCAGAAGCAGAAGCAGAAGCATTACGATTGGTGTCAGCAGAACCAGAAGTAGAATTTTTAAAAGTCAAATCATTAATTTTTGAAGCTAATTCTTCAATTTTTTCAGAAATAGCAAACACTGGGGCTTTTTGTTGATTAGCCAAAACAAGTGATTCAGATTGTGCAATATTTTGTAATTGCTGGGCACGCACAACAGCTTTAGAATAGTCAGTTATGTTATCCTCCAAAATTTTAACTCTAATGTTAGATGGCAAAGCCGACATCAATTTAACATATTTAATATCATCAAGAGCTTGAGAATCTTTAATTTTATATACCTTAGAAACCAAAACATTTAATCGATGAACAAAAGCAGTTACAGAGTTAAAATCTTCAAATTTCAAATTATTAAGCTCGGTTACTGGAGCTAGAATTTCATTATTACAAAAATATTTTTCAAATTCTAATTTAATTACATCAAAATCTCTCGCTTTATTTACAACCTCATTTTCAATAAAAAACTGTAATGCTGGACCAATTAGTTTAGTCTTGAAATACAAAATAGTTTTTTCTTCTGACCATTTGTTTAAAGATGCTAAGTCTTCCAATATACCAAAGAAATGTTTTAATTCTACGGCATTACCATCAAATGATGGAATATTAACAGAAAAATCAGAAATTTTAGACATTCTACAATAATAAAAATAAATGACTTACCTACAAAAATGACATAAAACACACAAAACGCAAAAATTATCCTCTTATGAATGAAAATCAAAACATCTATCCTTGTGACACACATAAAGTTCCGAATCCATTATAAAAACACACATAATTCTGAACACCACACTCGTCTTTCGGTTTCCGCTAGAGTTGACTCAGAAGTATCGGCGAAATACAGGTAACATAGGACTTCGGGCACAACTAACATGGTAGCGAAAAAAAAACACAGGGCCGCGAAACCAGAAGCGCGAGGCGAAACCAGAAGAGCATCGTAACACCGGAACGGTCACTACGTAAAATGTAGATACGAAGAACACAGGTATCAGCAAATTCTTTTCAGTCGCACAATGCTGGGTAATCAAAAATCCTCTCATCCCTCTGAAAAATCCGAGAAAGTTCACAGCACAAGGAGCAGTTACAGAATCACCGCAGGGAGACATCAAAATTCCGATGACATGGAGACGGGAGAGTCCGCAGAAAATTTGTTTTGCTTAAGAAGGAACAGTTTTTTTTGTGTATTCATACTTGGGCAAAAGGAAACTCCGACAGCCGGTGATGTGCCGGAAACAACTACTCGTGAAAACGAGCTGGTCATGACGCACCAAGTTTATATGAGGGAGTTGTCGGAGGACGATTAAGAGAAACGTTCCCTCGGACGCTCACATGACGTATAGTGTACAAAAGGTATTTGAGAAAAACTGACGGACAACTGGAATACACAAAAAAGCTGCACTTTATTGTAGGTATCTTCACAAAACAGTTATTAAAGAAACAAGTTCAATTACGCACCGTACATTGCTTCAACACCAGGAACATATCTAATTGTTCCGGCCACACGGCATGCCGGAGTTCCATTAAAAAAACGAACACAACCGCCTCTGACGGAGAGCAATCGAGAAGTCTTGTCAAATCTTCCTACAAAACTGCCAGCTCTCTACAGGTTGGCGAGTAAAATATGAGCACTCATAAGCCACTGCCCCACGTGACAACCACCGTCCGGTAGGCGTAAACAATATAAAAATTTGAAACAAACGGATTTAAATGATTGATGCCAATACAGAAGTGCCAGAATTTGGCGATGCCAATACGAAAGGCTACAACCCTGTGAGAAAACACCGACGGAGACCGGGAGGCGCTAAGAACAAACACAGCATATGCTAAAGCGAAATTAATTTAGAAGGGAAACCCCGAAAAATCCCAGACATAGAGTCGCGCAAAAGGAAAGAATATTTTATCGAGCCGAAAAAACAAAGTGGAGAGAGATTAATACGGAATACGTACTTTTGATTTAGAAAGACGAAACATAGGAACATTATTTTAAGACGCGAAAAATATGTGAACTTCGTCACATATATGTCTCAGCTCCAACAGCGTGAATTCTTGATAGAACTCCAACTTGATTAACCTCTAACTACCATAATTCCTGATAAAGCCTTACTACGGTAAAATCCTGATAGAGCTTTAATAGGCTTCAGAACTTCAGGGAGCTCTATAAGAACTGTAAATTCCTCACTCAGCTCTAACTATAGTCAATTTATAACAGAGCTCTAACTAACGTAAACTCCTGATTGAGATTTTATAACTGTAACTCCATGATCGATTTTTAATTTCAGTAGATTTTTAACAGAGCTCTAACTAACGTGAACTCTCGATTGAGATCTAATAACTGTAACCTCATGATCGAGCTTTAACTACAGAAACTCCCAGAACAAGCTCTAAATACCTCAATTACCCGATGGAACTCTTACTCATATTAACAACACTAAACAGAGGTCCAACAACTTCAAATTGCTGATTGAGCTCCCCCAATCATAACTTCATAATCGAGTTCTAACAAAAATAAATCCTCGATTAAACTGTAGCCCCCATACATTCCTAATAGGGTTCTAAGTCGATTCAGTACACGATAATAATTTTAACGTCTTCTTTTGCAACTGAAGTGATTAAACCTGTGCTTTGCTAATGCACGACGTCTTCTAATGTTCAGTTTAAAACTGCATGTAAGTATTCTACGTGACACCCGCAACACACATTTTTGCTGGCAAACAGCATTACAATTTTGTAATAATATATGTAATGCGCTTCGTTGAAACAACGGAATGCAGTTTTAAGTTTGAAAACAAATTCTCCTTCCAAACCATTTGCCTTTTAGGGCTGACTTCGGCCATCCATTCAATTTACAGCTTGGCCTTTCCCTTCTTTACGCTTGCACGAAACCCAATGTAACTCACTTAGCATGGGTTCGTAGAAAAGATACCAGGGAACTTAAAGCGACTTTGCACCCGATAAATTCTGCACTTAATCGTCAATCACTCCAACATTTGAATTTGGAGGGGGAGCAACTAAGGGGAGCATTTTTGGAATCAATTCAGAGCCGTTCCTTTTTAGTCTATCAATCAGCTCGTCTGATGTACAGGGTGTTTCAGACTGTTGGATCAGAGAGAGGCACCTATTAACCTTTTTATTCTCACTATGAGGAATTCTCAAACAAAACAATATTTTTTCGTTGACAGGGTGTTCTTTTAAGTCGAATAGCGTCCATATAATAAGAAATTGTGTAAAAAGTTATTTATTAAAAATTTTTCAAGGGTAGCACTGTGATTTTAAAATTTTCTGAGCACTGTCTATGAAACTGTTTAAAAATTATGTTGCATCGAGTAAAACAACACAATTTTCTTATCTATAAATGACAATGAATCACTGATGTACAGGGTCTAATACAGGACACTGAAGGGGTCACTGAAATACAGGTAGTACTGTGATTTTAAAATTTTCTGAGCACTGTCCATGAAACTGTTTAAAAATTATGTTGCATCGAGTAAAACAGCACCATTTTCTTATCTATAAATGACAATGAATCCCTTTTTTTTTTCTATTCAATGTTATTGAAACTGAAGAAAAACTGGACAGCAGAACCTATTGCGAGTAGAACAAAAGAGTACAAACAGGTTGCTTCTGAAATAGTTTTAAAAATTTTTTCATTCATTCATGCTAGCGCACTCATCAAGGGAAGGTACAGCCAACCCTTTGGCAATGCTGCATTTCAAATAACAGAAAAGACTTTTAAAAAACTATCTAATTTCTCAGTTGACAAACGTCATTAAAACCCATGAAGCGACAAAGCTCCCATCACGGGAACATCTATTATATATTTTTTTCTTAAAATATTTTAACGCAATTTACGAAATACATATTTTATATAAACATTTACACTATAGGGTGTGTTCTATATTTTTATCGGAACACTCTATTTTAATTGAATCCTTTTTTTCTTATTTTTAAAAAGTGAAATTTTGCCTTTATGACTGTCTTTTATAAAACTAAAAAATAAATAAATAAATGGTCACTTAAATGTTTCAAGTAGAATGCCTATTTAAAACCAGCATCTTTAAGAACAAAATCCTGCATGAATAGATTCCCATAAAGGAATGTTATAAACGCTTCTATTTTTTGTTCCCACAACGGGAGATTTGGCGCCCTCCCACTCGTAGCATTTCCAGTTTGATTTTGCTACCGTTCAACAAAAAAGAAAAGTTTGGCACTTCGCCAGCTCGTTATTGCGTACATTTATAGTATCAACAAAAAAAAATAATTACTTTATATATACAGTTTTGAGCAGCATCTGCGTAAAAAAAGGAATTGCTGTATCCAAAATGGAGAAAGACATTCATCCCCATAACACGCCAAAGCTCCCGCTACGGGAACATACTCTATTTCCCAAACAAGTCAAATCATTTTGCTTATTTTTAGATTCCAAATCACTGGAATATATTCGAACTATACATGTAAGAAAAGGTTTCGTTCCCTACCGTGCGGAGAAGGGGCACGCAGCTAGTATTTCCTAAATGCTTTGAGTTAAAAAAAAATTTCAACTGTTCTATAATAGAGGCATGCAATGTATGTAAAAAATGTATATATTGGGTTGGCAACAAAGTAATTGCGTTTTCTGTTATAAAATTCAAGCAAATAAGTTTTCAACAAGTTTTTAATTACAGGTAAGCTGTGTCTGAACATACGATTCATATTTGTTACATTTTAAAGAAAGAATTTCACTGGCAGTATTTTTTTTTCGTCCATAAAAGAGGGCCACCCTCCCCCTTTTTTCGCTTCTATCCTCCTTAGAGGACACTATTAAAGATGTCCTGAAATTAATTTTTAGGTATTCGTGACTGCTATATTTTACAGAAAGAATTTCACGGATATCTCTATTTTTATTTGAGATCACGCGGGATATGTGAAAAGAACTTTTTGGCCCCTTACCCCCCCCCTAAGATTACGAATTTTGGAAAATGCTCTCTGATCTAGCACCTATGTTGAAGAACTCACGTACGTGCCAAATTTCGCATCATTAACTTCAGTAGTTTTGGCCAGGCGAAATATTGACATACGGAAAAACGCAATTACTTTGTTGCCAACCCAATCAAGGGCGTAGCCACGGGGGGGTTAAGGGGGTCATAACCCCCCCCCCCCCATGAGAAATTTTTGCCATACAAAATGCATATTCTTCACTACATTATCACACCCACGCATACATATACATATATATGAGTTGTAGTAGTCGTAACCCCCCCCCATGAAAAATTTCTGGCTACGCCCCTGAACCCAATACATTAAGAAATTTCTATCTGATTCTCATAGCGGCGTTTAATGTGTTAACTGAAAAGCAACGCTGCTGTTAATCACTAAGTTTGTGAAGACAACTTTCTGACAGCGCTGCCCCCGAGAGATAAACTTCACTGCTGTGCACATGTCCGCAAATAATATGTTTAACAGTCCACCCTCTCGTTGCCTGCTTTGCTCCGGCAGCTATTTTGGACAGTCGGAATTCATTTATTTTAACAGAAATGAATGGCTGCGCTGCGGAGCATTGGGATTGTGAAAAGCATTTTAAAAATGAACCATCAGCACTCCTACATTCAAAGGTGAAGAGTTAGTTTTGGATGTGTATTGAAATGCGCTCATCTCGGGATCTAGCAGTCCGATTTGAAAAAATATTTCTGCGTCAGACAGCAACGACGGTCATGGAAAACGAATGGGCTGTCGTCATGTCAATGCCACGATGGGATCGAAACCGTTGAAGATAATAGGACACTGTAGCGTTTAAAATTCATTAAAAGAACTTCGTAAATAACATACATAAAGAAAAATAACGATGCTGTACGATTGTTTTCGGTAGTACAAAATGTCCGCTCTTCATCCACTGTATTACTTCATGCTTCCATACATTCATACTTCTACACATTGCTGGAACAAGCAGATAAATCTATAACACAAATATATTTAATATTTATATATTTATTTTTCACGTATGTTTGTTGGTTTAACGATTTCCATTCCGTGCGAAGAACGGGCATTTTAGCCAGTTTGGCTGCAATGAGCGTTTATTCATGACTCAAGAAGGGCACCTCCAGACTTCCTAAATCCCTCTCTTATTCGTCCTTGACCCCATAAATCTTAGATGTCTGTAACTATTAATACACGCGCTTGATTATTATCGATCTCGCATGGCAGGTTGGGGGGGGGGGGAGAAAAAAGTACAGCTAGCTCGGTTATGACGCAACAATAATCGCCCGAATAAATAATGAACGGAATCAGTAGATTAGGGTGATGTGATGGGTAAAATCGGTGTCATGACATGATCGCCAGCTCCGCTGGCATGCGATGAATAGGACATAAGGTGGAAGCGGTTCATGATCGGGTGATGAACGGCATCCGTTGATCACCCGATCATGCTTGCCCCTTGGTGGGATATTTTTTCGCTTTAAGGAGGAGAGATGGATTCATTGTGTTCGTCAGTGTCTACACGCTTAAATCTATTGATTAAAACTAACACTCCTTTATTGATTCAATTTCTTATCGGCTGATTTAAATCCTTTTACGCTAAAAAATACTCATTAAAGACAATGATTTGTTATCTCCTCAATTCCCCTCAATGCTCAGGATTCGCTAGTTTCTATTATACGCCATTTTTCACTAAAATCTTGTCTATTTGAGAATTCTGTCTCTCCCCCACGAAAGATGCGTAGTAAGGTATCCTATTACTTTCACGTGACTTACGCTCTGGCTCTAACGGAAAACGGTACAGTCACCACAGACAACACAACGCGGGAATCGTATGGCTTACGCAGTGGTTTATTTATATTCTTTGTTGCGGCGAGCATCGAAGAGCAAACATGTTGTTATCAAAATATGAATTAAAAGAGTTTCTGAAGAGGATACCCGATGATACTTTAGAATGGTGATAATTTTATTTTATATCAGAATACCAAATACATCTTTTTCATATTCAGAGTTGTGAAATAAATTCAACCTAAATGTGGAGAGGATGCTTTCGGTAAAAATTTTCTTTTAATGGACATAGTTTCTTACGATTGGATTATAAAAATCTCGTCGCTCTTGTAAAACAAATGAAGTTATGATATCTTCAGTCAAGTGAGTAAGTACTATTTTACCTTTTTCATGTCAATAAATTGGGATGCTGCTTTCATTAAATCTTACAGGTGGTTTAACCATGATTGCATTTGTGTATTCTGACTGCACTGTGAATTCGATTTATAACGAGAGACTATAGTGAAATTATATTCTATTTATTAAAAAAATACTTTTTTATGGTGTATTAAGATATATGTAATGTATTTGTCTTGATTTAAAATTTATTTTCTCGGGCTTATAATCATAGATGACAGCTCTGATAATAAAAAATGAAGAAAACGAATCATTCAATATATAAATCAAAAACAGCAAACTTTCATAAGACACTCTTTTTCTAGCTTAAAATAATATAATATTAATTGAGTAATATTAATTGAGTACAGATATATTAATTAAAAAATCTGATGTGTCCAACACATGACTTCCTAGCACGTCTATTAGAACAAAAATATTTTCGTCTATTAGAACAAAAATATATTAATTGAGTACAGATATATTAATTAAAAAATCTGATGTGTCCAACACATGACTTCCTAGCACGTCTATTAGAACAAAAATATTTTCGACGCACTTCCTCTAAACTTATTTGTTTGAAAGAGATAAAATATCAATAATAGTAAGATTTAGCGATTTCTAGCCAAATATTTCGATATCGCCAAGCTGAGTTCAATTTGAAAGATTTCCTTCTGACACTTTATTTGGCGATATTTTACCAAAAGCCGACAAACTTGAGATAGTCTGCGAGATTTTGGGGATAGCCAAAGTAGTCATTGACCACAGGCTTTCAATGAATTGAATGCATTCATACACCTCAATGTATTTAAAGTCATTTGGCAAACCCTGTAAATAAATTCTCAGTCGATTGCTGTCAAAAAAGATATTGAAAACCGTTAGATATTATAATATAGTTCTAAATACAAAAGTTCAAAATTCTACGGGTTAAAGTTTTAGAGTTATACAAAATACGAAATAATTTTTGGCGCCAAATTTGGCGATATTTCGGCGAAACTCGTCAATTTCTACGACATTTGGCGAGATTTTAAGCATGAACCAAACAATGACAGATTATCGCCAAATATGGCGACATTTCGCCAAAACTCGCCAAGAACGATAACAAATGGCGATACTTTGGGCATGGACCAAATGACTGACTATCGCCAAATTTGGAGATATTTCGCCAAAACTCGCCAAGGCCGAGGACAGACGGCGAGATTTTGGGCATATACCAAACAATGACCGTCTACAGTTGTATTATATTGAAGATGTTCAGAGACATTAAAGTACTGAAATTCATTTCGGTGGTTCAGTAAATAAACTCTCCAGTAGATTGGAACCAAAAATCGAGATGCACAACTAGATCTTATACATGAATCTTATACAAAAATCTTATATATGAAATTTCATAATATTTTTTCAGATTTGAGAGTTAAATATGCACACACGTACACCAAAAGTCGCCAAGCTTGGCGACTTTTGGATAGTTCTTGAGGGAGTCACGTGACCGTGGTCGGACCATTACCTAACTTATGTGGTAGGACGGCATTGTGCTTGAAATGGATGAATGCCCCTAAAATTGCCATTGACCGTAATGTATTAGAAATCTTTTGAGTGTTCCTGTAGCTGAACTATAAATGATAAAGACACTTTTTTTAATGGAGAAATTCATTTTCTAACTCTTTACAGCATATATCACTTCTGTGTCGTTTGAAATAGCCCAATACCTCTAAAAAACGCTTTGATGAATTTCGGCCCATAGAGCGTAATGTATTTCGAATCTTTTGGGCGGTTCTGTAGATAAACTATCCAGTCGAATGGAACCGAAAGAGGAGGTGCACAACTAGATGTTACAACGTTCCTAAATATAAAGTTTCGACATTCTACGCCTAATAGCTTTTGAGTTAGGCGAGTTTAATGAATTTCGGCCCATAGAGCGTAAAGTATTTCGAATCTTTTGGGCGGTCCTGTACATAAACTATCCATTCGAATGGAACCAAAAGGGGGGGGGGGGTGCACAACTAGATGTACAAATATCCAAAATATGAAGTTTCGACATTCTACGCCTAATAGCTTTTGAGTTAGGCGAGTTTAATGAATTTCGGCCCATAGAACGTAATGTATTTCGAATCTTTTGGGCGGTCCTGTACATAAACTATCCATTCGATTGTCACCAAAAGGGGAGGTGCACAACTAGATCATAGAACAATCCTAAATATCAAATCTCAACATTCTACGACCCATAGTTTTTGAAATATGCGAGTTACATACATACGTACGTACGTACAGACGGCATGGAAAAACTGGCCACAATAGACTCGCCGATGGTCAAAATGAGTTGCAAACGCATTAATAGGATCGTGCATGCTAGCCTACTATGAGATGCATCGAAAAAATTTTTAAAATTAAATTTAGAGGTATTCAAAATCGGTGTTTTTGTCGAAATTTGGCCCCCAAAATTTTTCGGGATCACATTACTTCCTTATACTACGTACAAGGAAGTAAAAATCACCGATTTTGTAAAAACGCTCATTCTAAAGCTTCAATAATAATCATAATTGAGTACAGTTATATTAATCAAAAACGGACAGACACTCCTCATTTTTGATTATTATTGAGCCTAAATGGAGCTGTTGTTGAATGCTCAAAAATTGAGAATTTTTCGCTCCATTGATATTTGTCGATTAATGGAGCCAATTTTACTCAATCGGGAGAATGGCTGTGTGAAGTCAATGATTGTGTAAAAATAGACTCCGTTTGATTATTATTTTACTCAATTGATTAAAGCGTGTATTTAATTTGTCTGAAATGCAAGAAGTAGCTTCTCTCATGAGGATAGAGAAATTATCCGAATACAGGTACAAAGAGAAAATGTTGCTCCTTTCCATTCACGTCATGCAAATGCGCCTATAGCGACCTAGTGCTAAAAGTAAACTGATACCGTACCTTCCAATTTTTTAAAAGTAGAAGCATAAAAATTAAAAAGGCCTGACATATTTATTTATTTATTTTTTCTGCAAAGATAAGCTGTCCATGAATGAATTTTTTAGAAATAAGAAAACTTTTGAAAAAAAATATAGATATTTTACTTTTGCTAGAGATGGAACTTTTTAAATGACATTCGAGACCCCTATTCCACTGGATCCGTGTTTAATTGTAAGGCATTGATTCAGTCATTCCTATCTGTATTGCAAAAGTTTCGAATACTTTTTAAAAATAGTTGACACATTTAAACATTTTCATCTCTTGCTTAAGTGATATATCTATACTTTTCTTAAAAGTTTTCATAGTTTAGCCACTTTCATTCATTCATGCCCTCTCTTTGTCTTGTATTTTAATGTCTTTCAGGATTCCACAACAAAAACCTTCTACTTTTAAAAATTGTATTTTACTTAATTTTTTTTCGGAGCGTTTCCCATATCCAATCACGTCTCATTTCACGACCATCCCGTTCCGATGACTCCGCTGAAACGAACACGAAAATAAACAGATACCTTTCTTTAACGCACCCGAGTAGCTTCATCTATAAATCAGCGTTTTTGTCTCAAAAATCTCGACGAACCATTGACTGAAAGCGCTTCCATCCGAAATGGATCTTTCACTACGATGCCGTTTAAAATCCAACCTCTCCTTAAGCGTTGGTTTTTTTATTAAGTGAGATAGATTCACGTAAGAGTATATTTTTAAAAGGGGAAATGGATCGTCCAATGACCTCTTTAAGCAAGGTATTCCAAGCATCTTAAAAGGGGGATTGACTTCTTTTAAATCGCTTGTCAACAGCTCGAACCTGCCCATGAAAAAACGAGCAGATACTCCACTTCTGTTCGTAAAGTTGTTGAGTAGGCCTGTGCTAAAAGGTTTGAGGTTTAATGTCTTTTTATATAACAGCGTTGAGAAGAGAAAATATAATCTTGATGAGCCATTGAAAATGACCCGTTAATATTGAACCGCGGTGAAAAATTAGAGTGACTGACCAGATATTTCCAATTGTCCATCATCCTACTCCCCGACTAACAATTCCGGTTGAATCACTTGAAGATGGAACATGGATCGTCATTCATACACACAGATTATGAAAAAAACGTAATAAAAACGACACCGTTTGTACGATCCGTCAATGCAATGGATATTCATCATTTTTTACCTAATTGAAGATTTTCTCACGTGTTATCATTTTTATCCAGCAAAGGAGGGAACCCATGAGAGATTCTCGGCCCACCTCCCACTGAAATTAAAAAAAAAAAAAAAATTAGATCTACTGATGGATTAAAAGGACACAAAAAAATATATTTAATGACACTATAATAAATACTGATGTTGGTTACCCCATGTTCATAGTTCCTTTTGAAAAGGACTGCGCGTTCAAATGCTTTTAGCGATGGGCGTCACCCAGGCGTCACAAGGGGCGTGATTTAAGCCGCCATGTCCGGTCAACTTCCTAGAACGGTTTGTTTCATTTCGAATGAGCACATTCGCTGTTGCAAAAATCCTTTTGAATAATAATTCCAGACAGTACTTTTTGCCTGGGAGGAAATTTTCAATTAGTATCCGAATATCTTCGAGGTGATGCCCATTGTTCTTATGAAGATCCCTCTTGGAGCAGAACATTCGAATGTTTGCTTTCAGCTAAAGCCTAATGGATGTTTTCTAGAAATTGGGATAGATAAACTTTTTAATTTATAGTCAACTGAAGTCATTCATTCACTTGAATGACTGAATAATAAATATGGATGTTGTTATCGTATGTTTACTCTCATTTTGAAAAACTGCGCTGACATGGGCGTAGCCAAGACATCCCTTTAGACCACACATTAAGGCCGATTTAGAATAACTGTTCGCTTAATTAACAATAAACAAAAAGAACGTTTGCGTAATATAAAGATTATGTCGTTCATTTGAATGACTCTAATAAATGCAGTCAATACAGATGTTGCTACCCTGTGTTTACTTTCATTTTGAAAAAAAAAAAAAAATATTTATATGGGCGTAGCCAGAGCGTCACTTTAGACCGCGATTGAAGGCAAATTTAGAATAACTGTTTGCTGAATGGACAAAAAAGAAATGGACGTTTGCATGAGATGCAGGTGATATTGGAATTTCGGAGTGTTTACAGCATTTTTATCTGGAATGACAGTCTAATTTACAATTTTTTACTTACTAAGAATTGTCTCGCTTGTTAGAACTTTTATCCAGTGGAGGAGTCAAGCGATGATAAGCATATCGCACTACTTTTGCGTACCCAAAATAACCCTCTCACTCAACCCCCCCCACGAATGTTATCTGAATAGTAAAAATCCCGAACACTATTCGAAGAGTGAAACTGCGAATTCTATATCACACAGTGAAACTAGTCAATATTCACGATTTGATGAACCGACTAAGGATTCTATTCGAACAGGCCCATCCGTCAATGGAAGTCCCCTCTATGCGGGAACGCAGCCCCTGTTGTCTCCAACGGATCTTTTCTTTTGCAATATCAGGGAAATGACCATTCCCTTCTTTTTCAATACAATGAATGCCACACGGACAGTCTGGCGGATTGTAAGTCATGTGAAGGGAAAGTTTGGGTAAAGAAATTTCTACAAAATGATTCTGGTGAGCTTCCAAATGGGCTTGTGACTGTTATGAGGGGGACAGAGACGGTCAATAATACCGTTTCTTCAGTATTTCAGTGTTAACGAAATTTCATACGAAATCGGGCTTGTCCATCCGTTTCTTAACACAGGTGGTCCATTAGACAGCATTTTTCGAAATTTGCATCCAATGGGGATAGGTGGCCGAAACAGAGAGTACATGATTTGTTTTTACTTTGAAGGACGCGATGGATGATTTGAAGGATACAGATGTGGGTGCCGTGTATTTATTTTCATTGGTAAAAGGACAACAGTAACATGTTTTTAACAACGGGCGAAGTCGGGGCGTCGCGTGAGGCCACACGGGGACTCACGAGGGGCGTCACCTAAAGCCACAGGAAATTTTCAATGAGCGTATGAATAAAGGCTTAGATATAGGACAACTTCGGAGGGTTCCAAACCGAAAGAAAACCTTTAACGTCCATCGGGCTAGCTGCTTCCCGTTGTTCCGCCCGTCTACTTAAAAAAAGAGTCCACATAGGCAAAACGATGGGGCAGGCCATAGACGGCGGAAAAATGGAAGAATTTATATTAAAAGAGACGCCCCTTGTTCTTATGAAGACGCCTATTGCAGCAGAACATTTTGAATTTTTGCTTTTAGCCAAGGCTTCATGGATGCTTTCCAGAAATAGGGTTACATGAACTATTTAATCTATTGTCCATTAAAGTCATTCATTCATTTGAATGAGCGGATAGTAACTGCAGATGTTGCTATCCTGTGTTGACTTTCATTTTAGCAAAAAAGAAACTACTTTGACATGGACGTAGCCGGGGCGTCACTTTCAAGGGCGGATCCAAAAACATTTTTAGGGGGGGGGGAGCAAATCGTGAGTGTAAAGCCCACTTAATAGGGGTGAAAGCCCGCTTAATATGGGTGAAAGCCCATTTATCTGGTGTAAATATATTTTTCTCGGAGGGGGCGCGCGCCCCTTGCGCCCGCCTTTGGTCACTTGAGACCTCGAATGAAGGTAGATTTAGAATAACGGTCGCTCGATCCGAATCTCATCCAATGGGCGTTTCATTAAAATAATGAAAATCACGAACATGATTCAAATAGTCAATACTACGATGACTATTCGAATCGTGAAAATAGTCCATGTTCACGATTCGATGAACCCATTATGGATTCTGTTCGAACTGTAGGCATCGATTCTAGAAATCATTCCAATGGCACATCCCTCGGGAGAAAAGAGCATTATGGGAACGCCGCCTTGCAGTTGCCCACGGATCTTCTTTTGCAATATCAGAGAAATGCCAATGACACGTTCCCTCCTTTTTAAACACACACCTTTGTAAGTTCATTTGCATACACTGGTTCACTCATCTTGTGAACTAATAGTATTTAAATACATGTAAAATTATGTCGCTTTTTTGGGACACATTTTTGGGACCATTTTCAATAAAGGGGGGTGAGAGATAAAATGACAGTCATGAATATATGCATATGCATCCTGTAGTCGCCATAAAGGATTGTCTTTTGTAATATCAGGGAAATGACCATTCCCTTCTTTTTAAATACATGCAAGGTGCATACTTGTTAGAAACATAGTGTCGTAAAGGGAAGTTCACCTGGACGAAATTCCTACAAAATGATTCCGGTGAACTCTATCCAAACCGCTTGTGGCTACTACTAGAGGAAGGGGCAAAAAGTAGATAGGTCGCTTATATCCGTATTTCTGTGTTTTAGATAGCAAACACGACTAAAGCTCATCGTACGAAATAAGGGCATGCAGAGGACACTCTTAGCGTAGGTGATGAACAGGACACCTTTTCGTTATAGATTGTCAATCCACCCATACACTTTCACAAAAATACCCTTGATAGGAGGGTTCTATAGTGTCCTTCTATTGTAAGAGTTTCCTTGACACTGTTTTTACTTTCAATGGATTTTCGGTGGACCCTCTTGTGTTTTGATCCACGAAGGCGTGAACATAGCAGATCGTACCCCTCCCCCCTTTTCGGAATCGTTTAGAAACATGTAGAGAATAAAATAAATTTATTATTTAAATAAAGCGATCCTAAATACAGGTGGAGGGTGTCACCCTACGTGTTTATTTTCATTTTGAAAACGACAGCTGTCACGGGATTTTAAGAGCGACCGCAGCCAGGGCGTTGCGTAGGCCACAAGGGGCGTCACGAGGGCGTTGCATAAGGCTACAAGGGGCGTAGCATGAAGAAACAAGGGCGTAGTGTGGGCGTCGGACGCGGCAGGAAGGGGAGTCACATTAAGCCACAAGACTGGTCAATTTATAATAATCGTTTGTTGAACATGCCATGGACACATTCATGACTACATAAATGAGATTCAATCAATATTGTAGGTATTGATTTTTTACTTTTAAAGAAGTTACTTTACTTTTTTAAAGAAGAATTTCAGTTTAATTATAGTATGAAGTTATATTTCTGTTTGTAAATATTAGCTAATAATACGAAATGGTGGCTATACACGAGAAGATTGTAATTTAGGTGCTGGACAAAAAGATGGGTTTACAAGTTTCGTAACCTACGATAGGGATAGAAGGAGTCAAAACGATCTTTTCACGTGTCCCTCTCGATTCTAAAGGAAAGCAAACTGTCGTGGACACGAAGTGACTTCCTTGTACATCATAGTGACATGCTTGTAGGTCCAATCAATCATAGATATTTTCGGAGCACTTCCGCTCAACTTATTCCATTAGAAAATGAGTCGCAGTACTGAAGTAGTAGTCATGTTCAGCGGTTTCGAGCGAAATATGGGTGATGTCGCCAAGCTGCATTCAGTTGGAAACATTTATTTCTGGCATTTAATGTGTGGATGTTTCGCCAAAAGCCGCCAAGCTTGAGACAGTGTGTGAGAATTTACTTTGTGAAATCAAAATGAATGTTACGAGGGTTGCTATTTATATTTCTGGCCTAATAATGAAACAATAAATATTTATGATCGAAATTGGTTTTATTGTTTTCCAAAATATTCTCCATGAAGATCAATGCTCTTTTGTATGTGTTTGGAGCAATTTTCGAAGCACTTTTTCCACTCCAATTGAGGTAACTGCAGAACATGCGTTTTGGATGCATCAACCGCTACTTCGTGTTCCGAAAATCGTTGTCCACGTAATTTATTTTTGATGTACGGGAGTAAAAAAAAGTCATTGGGTGCCAGATCATGGCTTTACGGTGGATGACCCATCCATTCGATCTTTTGGCATTTCAGAAAATCCTTTGTTTGAGCCGATGTGTTAGAGCTCGCATTGTCATGATTAAGAATGATGCGTCTCTTCTGCTTTTTTCGAATTTCTCCGATGACTTCTGGCAAACAAATAGTCGTGTACCATTCAGAATGGACCGTCCTGCGTTGCTCTAACGCCACTGTCGCCACGTGACCGGTAATTCCGAAGGAACAGGCAATCATGTTTCTATGTGCTTCTTGCTCGAACAATTTTTGTTGGACTTTGTTCGTCTTGAAGACCCATACAGTCGATGGCTGTTATGTTTCCGGCTCATATGCATAGATCCATGATTCGTCACCTGTGTAGATGTTATACACAGCCTTTGATGCACCTTGATTGTATTTTGTCAGCATTTCCTTGCACCAATCGATACGAGCCTTCTTTTGAGCATTTTTCAGATTATGCGGGATCCAACGCGAACAAATATTTTTTACGGTCAAATGTTCCTGCAATATCTTATGGATGCTAGTCATACTAATGTCCAAAGACACCTCAATCTCACGGTATGTGAATTGACAATCTTGCTTAATCAGTTCTCGCACAGCATCGATATTTTCTGGCACAACTGATATTGGACGACCTGCACGGAATTCGTCCTGGATCGAACACCGACCACGATTAAACTCGTTATAGCAGCTTTTTACAGTGCTGTAAAGATGGTGCTTCTTCGCTGTACAAAGATTTAAGTTCAACGAAGCACACGTCTTGATAATCCACGTCGAAAGTTATGAAAAATAATTGCACGAAAATCTTCACGAGTCAACTCCATTTTTTTTAACGAGATGAATTTTTAAATTTCCTGTAAACAACACAAATCAAGCTGAAAAGGCAAATCGTTCTGAAGAATTTATGTTTACAAATATAGAATTTTCGATTTAAATCGTCTAGGATCACCTAGCAACGCTTTCTGTTACCAAGGCCAGAAATATAAATAGCAACCTACGTATCATTGACGTTAAGGTTTCAAAAGTGTTTCGGGTAACTCTCTGAATAAATGACACAGTCCATTAAAAAAATGCACACTTAGATGTTACAACAGTTTTAAGTACAAAATCTCAACGTTCTACGGTTTAGAGTTATGGGAATTACGTCAAGCTACCAGTCATTATTAAGTTACGTCATTATTAAGCTACAAGTAAGCTACCAGTATTTTGGCAAAACTCGCCCAGGTCGATGGCAGTGGTGAGATTTTGGACATGGCCCAAAGATGGACTATAGACATACAAAGACGTATTTAGGGGGGAGGTCTAGAAGGTCCGAACCCCCCTTTCCCCCCGAAATTTGGATTTTAATTACTAAAATGGTAATGATATAGTATTTTTGTGTGAAATTCTGCCTTTTTTACTATTCGGACCCCTCCCCCCCAAATGTTTTTTTTTTGGATACGTCCTGTAGACATACTGTATTGAAGATGTCCATAGACCTTATAATGTATTGAAATTCTTTTGGGTGGCCCTGCCCATAAACTATTCAGTAGAACGGAACCAAAAAGGGATGTGCTCAACTAGGTGTGACAACAATCCTAAATATAAGATTTCGAAATACTACGCCTAATAGATTTTCAGATATGAGTACTGCGGACGTACAGGAAGTAAACGAGTCAGTAAATGGATTTGTGGTGGGTCAAAATGGATTGTTCATGCGGACATACATACATGCATGCATGCGTACGTTGAGATGTCTCGCAAAAACTCTTCAAAGTCAATTTACAGAGAGCGTCAAAATCGATTTTTTAATGAAAATCTGCACTCCGAAATTTTTTTGCCATCACTCTAATTCTTTTACTTCGTACAAGAAAGCAGAAAATACTAATGATCCACATATAACAATAATCATCTCTGTCATGCTCAGCTTTAGAAACGGGAACGAAAATACTGATTTTCAAGAATAGGTTACCTTTTTCCACTATAACAATCTATTGAGGATGATAATGCATGCTTGAGATGCATGTCAATAAATAAATAACCTACTTATTCCAAACTAGACGATTTTGTCGTTGGCATGAAATTTAAATCTCCGTGTTTTTTCGCCTATAAAGAACATTTCTTTCTCAGTGAGTGTCTAATTGGACGTGATTTATTTTCTGTACTTAAATTTCAACATTATCCAAGTTCTATGCGTTCTGTTTTTGTATTTTAAAAAATGCAAATAGGACTTCCCGTGTTTTCAGAATTAATAATTTTAGTTATCTACAAGTACTTTAGCTTTAACTTTCAATTTATAAAATCTGAAATATCCTGTTTCGTAAATTGTTTTTCATGTTACTCGATCAGTAGGGGAAAATTTTCATGGTTAGGGAAAAATAAGTTGCTTTAGATGAGACGAATATAACATCGCCCAATCGGCCGCAAAAACAGTGTTGTGCTAGAATGTGTTTTATAATCCATACGATTGGTATGGTTTATCTTTCATGTTTTTTAAAGAATTTACAGGATCTGAACAGCTCATGTGGATCCAAATCAACATAGAGCACCCATGGTCAATCTCCGTTTTGCCACTATCACGGATATCAATGGAAAACTTAGTCAATCTTTCATTTCTGACGCTAGATAAAAAAGTAACCCCATACTTAGAGCAGGAAAAAATCCTATAAAAATGACATCCATGGTTTTGCAATAATCTAAGACTTGATGTCGAGTTTCAAGTAATGAATCAGTGGCAAAATGAAACATTTGCCAATATTTTTAAACGTCCATTCCTTAAATGCCATTGAAGATACAATCAGTAAAATGGACTAAAAATGGTCCCATTCTGATAGCTTTTGAAAAAGCTTACACTGAACTACACTGGTTGCCTTGTTCCTAAGAAATTTAAATTTTTCTTCGCTACAGATCACTGAATTCTAGTTTCCTGGAAAAGTGTCTCCGCCCACCCCAAGCATGCGCACGCCATGTCAGTTTTCGAAGTCCTGGTGTTTCTGAATGCATCTGTTTTTCGTTTTATATATCCCCAAAATTGTGTTAGTACTTTCGTGTAACTTCTAGAGCAAAATTATTTACATTTTACACTGCCTCTCTGTAAAATTACCCTCCCAAGTTTCGTAGTTTCTGAAATTGTGCATTTTCGTAATCCAGTAGCCGTTTCGCATTTTCTTAATTTCAATTTTTTATCTTCTATTTATTTGAACCACAACATTTCGAAACTTTTAAATAAACACGTTGTATGTTACTGACTGAAGGGGAAAAAATTAATTGGACGTGAAGTAAAACGTATCAAAATTTCGTTATCCAAAATATAAAAAAAAAACCTAACCGTTCGTAGTTCACCGAAACTTCACGTAACTACTGGTTAGGACCCCTTAGAAAGTTCTTCACGGAAGGGAAATAACATCCCCGACCTAGATCCCTAGCGTACGTTCCCATTTCTATATGGCATTACCGTGTTTTTTGGTAGGTTAAAATAATGAGGGATGTACGCGAGACGGAGAATCGGCGTCTCGCAAAACAGCCTAAAATCTTTGTCTTGTCTCGCAAAAAAGCTGTCAATCTTTGTCTCGTCTCGCAAAATCCCTCTATCGTCATGTTAAAAATGTCTGTCTCTTCTCGCAAAAAAGCTGTCAATCTCCGTCTCGTCTCGCAAAATATCGTCTCGCGTCCACCTCTAAAAATAATGAACATTGGACATCTCCGTGTGACATAACTGAGACGTTTATCAGCCAACACTGACCACGCCTATTAGATGGTTTCATTGACTGATTCAGATGTTAGAGCAGTATTATTTCCAACCTTTTAGTACATTTTATTAAAAAAAAGTTATAAAGAAAAAAAGAACCCGAAAATGATACACGCTCATTTTAATCCATAATGATTCCACATGCTGAATTCTCTGTAAAACAGTTCTTGTTGGACTTGCTCAAGAAAACCTAGCCTCGATGGCCGGGTCAAGTGAGAAAGAACAGAACTTGTATGGAAACAAGGTCTCAGGAGTTAGCTTGAGGGTAGTAGCATGCGACCAGCGTTCTGAGATAGGGAATACAACATCGGACCAACGGCATCGTTGTTTAAGGGGGTCATAGGAGGATTAAGAATTTAAAAATTCGATTTTTACGTTTCGATTTCACTTGAAACCTTAGTTAATTTTGAGCATTTTGACCCCAGTTCCGTAAAATCAGTCGAACTATGACCGGAGATAGACATGCAAACGTTTTATGAAAGCTTTATATTGGAACGCCATAAGGTATCACTTTAAAACGGCGTTTTCTCAAAACCTATTTTTATGAACAATCCGTAGGAGAGCAAAGTCTCATTGTTTCATGAGTGCGTAGGGCCATTCTACTCATTGGGGCTTTTTCTGTACGGAGTTCTTGGACACATTAAAAAAGTGGGGGCCCAATTTCTACGAAAAATCCGATTTTGACTACCTCTCACTTTCATTTTAAGAATTTTTTCAATGCATCTCATCGTACGCTAGCATGCATTTAAGCGAATTTTTAAGCGAAATCGGCTCGAGTGGGCGTTCACTTTAGGTAAACGTCTCTTTGAACCCGTTTAATGACAGTAGGCGTTTACTTGACAAAAACACTCACCAAACAAGTATGTTAGAATGCAAAATGACTAAAAACTGTGAGCCACAGCGCACATAAAAGGGTGTGTTTGTCCCCAAGAGGATCCTTTCGCATGGTACATCAGGTCTGGTCTTCATCCGCTGTCAAAAAGTCCCAGCATCGACACTAGAACTCACCCAGTAGAACTGGCCGCTGTCATCATGGAAAGGATCACCATGAGTACCCTATTATGTGTGTTAGTACCCAAAATTTTCATTCGTTTTTGGCGTCTGCTTATTGGAAAGATCTCCCGGATGCCCGCTCTTTTCGAAAGAGAAACCCTGCTCTTTCTGGGTGTCCACTGTGGGCACGATCCACGCCTTCTTGAACTGATTTCATAGAGATCTGCTCTCTTAGGCGTTGACCTGAATAGGGAGGTAACCGCCTCTCGGAACCCATCTACGGATTGTGGGACACTATAGACCAGGCGTGTCCAAACTTTATGCATAGCATGCGACCATTTTTATTCACAATCGAGTGTAGATGCAACCACTCGAGCGCCTTTAAAAGTAGAGCCCCTCAGATTTGGGAAACACGAATATGGGTAGAGAGAGGCTTTCATTTAGGAGAGGAACAGTAATAATGTGATTGAGAATGAGATTGAAAGGGCTGTTTCTGATGAAGAGGATTCCAGGATTCATTTTGGAGATACTGGGTAGGGAATGGGAGAGAGGGCTCGATGCTTAAAGTGACTGTGGGACTCGAATGCACAAATGCATCCTTTGGACGTCGTAAGAATCCTAAAATGCAAGAAACATTCTGCCAGCCGCACAGCGCCGGAATCACTCCGTAGTGCAGCCCCACTCCCGTTC
The DNA here is from genome assembly GCA_038373885.1 of Cheiracanthium punctorium. NCBI lineage: Eukaryota > Metazoa > Arthropoda > Arachnida > Araneae > Cheiracanthiidae > Cheiracanthium > Cheiracanthium punctorium. Next base: position 108,503 of record JAWZYV010016645.1, read on the forward strand.
TACTTCATGGTGAACTTCGTTGTTTTTAATTAAAAAGCAAACCGTTTGGATCGGCCGCGTGCCTAATATAGTATGCCGCGTGCCATGGGTTTGCCACCTCTGATCTATACCCTACTAGACTAAGAGGGGACCCTATATCGGAGGTCCTCTTTTAGTCTGGTAGAAGGTGCCTACTCGAATGAATCCTGTAGTCCTTAACGGCCTTTCTTTTCCAATATCAGGGAAATGAGCATTCCCTTCTTTTTAAATACATTAACTCCTCCAACGCGCTCTAGGTCAATCTGGTGTCGTGAAGGGAAGTTTACCTGCACAAAATCCCTTACAAAAGAATTCTGGTGAACTTTCGAAATCATCTATTATTTAGAGGAAGAAGTCATGCCGTTATTTTTTTCGTTTTTCTGTGCAAAAACGACTGCAGTTAATTATACGAAAGGATGCATGGCTGTGAACTTCTTAGCATAGGTGCTCCATTGGACAGCCTTTTCCAAAATTCGAAATCTGCAAGGGAGGGGGACAAAACGGATCGTTCCCCCCAAAAAAAGATTCATGTACGGAACATAAATACCTTCATTTCAACTTGAGTTTGGATGTTTCGTAAAATGGCTGTTTTAAAGCCGTTTCAATAGCCCCCCAAAATCTAAATAATTAAGCTTATTTTCACTCATGAACGGTGTACTGAAAAAAATCATGTCAATAGGGTACTTCAACACAAAACTACTGTCCTACACGTTAAAAATTTTAGAAAGGGCCTTGACAAGCTGTACTGTACACTTAAATAAACAATACACCAGTATCCGTTAAGAAACATTTGCAGAATTCTTTACCATTCATAAAAATCGCAAATGTTGCAGAATGTATCCCTTTTCGAAGATTTTTGACTTCCAATTCTATTTTGAAGAATTTTTTCGAGGGGTGTCATAAAAGAAAATAATTTATTATAGTTTTTCATGTGGGTTTCTTTCTCTTTTGTACAGCAGTGGATTCAAGTCATCCTGAGTGACCGTCCTCCTTTGACACAAGCTTTGGGAAATTTTCGATCCACTGTTGAGTTGCGATCCAAAGAAATGAATTCAAATTCCACGATAGCGCATGCAGAGGTTGCTGCCCCATATATACATTTATATATATTCATTTTGTAAAGAACACCTTCAACGTGTCTTTGACCAGTGGCGTGGCCAGGGCGTCCTCTTAAAGTAGAATTTCTTGTCCATTCAGATCCACCGATTGCTGAACTGATAAACAAACCATTGAACTTTTGCAAAAGATGCCGTTGATATTAAGATTTTTGAAACGATTTCAGCATTTCCTCGTTTTGTACGAGTTTTTTCTTAGGATGGATTTTCAGACTAGTCAGTATTTTTATGCAGCGAAGGCGTCAACACAGAATAGAGGATGGGCCTCTATTCTGTGAGTGAGGGAAGTTCTTACAAAACTCTACAGAATACATTTTTTTAAATTAAACTTTAAAGGACGCGATCCTAAATAGAGATGTTAGTGCCGTATGTTTATTTTCATTCTGTAAAGGAGTGCGTTAACAGCAGGGCGTACCCAGAAAAACATTTCGTGGGGGGGGGGGTGACCAAGAGGTGAAAAAGGCTCAATTTTTCACAAAATGTCTTCATTATTATTGTTTTGTTAACAAAATTTTTAGTTTTTTTTGGGGAGGGGACCGGACCCCCTGCCTCTCCCCCCTGGGTACGGCCTTGGTTAACAGGTTTTGTGACGAAGATAGGGTGTCACGTGAGACCACAATAGGAATAGCGAGGGCGTCCCGTGAGACCACAAGAGGAATAGCAAGGGCGTCGCATGCAGCCACAAGAGACGTAGCAAGAGCATCACTGGAGGCAAGAAGGGGCGTCCCATTGAGAGAAAATGCCTCGTCAATTTAGAATAACTCTTACATTTGAGTTGAGCCCTTTAAGTATAGCAAAAACCATCTGGAATGAAAGTTCTATGTTGTTTACGTTCTTTAAAAAAACTTGCAATATAATAATAATAAACTTTGTTTCGAAAAGTAAATATTTCCCATAAATACAGCGTGATCCCTTTTAAAAGTGTAGGGTAGGTGGAAGCAAATGTTCGCGATTTTCAATTATAAACTCATTTCTGAAAAATTGCAGCACGTTATGAACCTGAACTTTTTATTAAGTATAGCTTAGACCTTTACCTGTCATTGTAAATGAGTACTTTTATCTAAAATAGGATACATAAAAACCTGGAGCGACTTTTACACATTTTGTGTATTTTCGGATTTTTGCCCCATCCAATGGCTTGGAGACTAGGGGTTGTTCCGAAATAGAGAGCTCTCACGGTTACAGGGAAACAATTTCAAAATTTTCCGATGGCAACTTCTACTTTTCGTCTGCGAAAGTGGACGAGCGCATTGAAAAATAAAGAAATGCGTGCGAACGATACACGCATCGCGAAAGTGGGCGGCGTAAACCTTTTGCAAAGAAGAGCATTGTAACGAACCCACGACAGTTTAAGAGAAGAGAATGAAGTTGTTTTTGTTAGAATTAGTAATTTTTCAGATGTTCTTCTATTAGTTTAACATATCTACTGTCTATTCCAGTGAGTGAATGCGAATGGTGACCATGCACTTTCTCTCTGTGTTGACTCGGGTTACTTACCAGACTCTGCTTTGCAAATGTTTTAAGCCGCCCATTTTCGTCACAGGTGTGTCGTTCTAACGCCATTTATGATATTTCAATGCGAAGGAAAAAAGTGGGCGATGCCATTGGAATTTTTTTCGCTGTCACCGTCACCGTGAGAGCTCTGTTGTCTTCAACAACCCCAATGTCGAGCACGTACCTCTAGATAACTCTATCTCAAACCTCTTCTCGATGGGTTAAACGGAGCTGCAGCTAGAGTTTCATACATCGGGGAAGTATTTTTATGACTGCACTTCCTGGGCGTAGCCAAGGGGGGGGGGGGTTAGGGGTGTCATAACCCCCCATGAGGAATTTTTTGCCTAACAAAATGTATACTCTTCACTCCCTTATCACACACATGTATGTATATATGTGAGTGGCACTAGTCGTAACACCTCCCCCCCTTCATGAAAAATTTCTGGCTACGCCCCTGAACGCTGTACATCAATTTCGTTGTCATCTACGCATATTTACGGTCGTTAGATCCCGGACAGACGGACAAACCCAAATCATAAATACTTTTTTGGTCCCTGTTGGGAAAAGCGTTCCTAAAAACACCACTCAAAGGAACTGGAATAAATGATTTTTTAAGCCAATTGTTACGGAATTTCTTAATAGACTGTAACTAGGGTTAAATAGTTTTTAGCTGAATGATTCCTATAAAGTGCAGTTGTAAAATGGACAGGAAGTCAATGCAATAGGCACGTTTTTACAAGAAATGAAATATCTCGTTAGTACTCATAACCAAAAAATGACTTTGTTTAAAGAAATGAACCTTAGAAGTTCGTTAGAAAATGACTTCATAGAGTTTATTTCAGTTCTCATTTTTTGTGCTTGTGCTAACGAAAATAAGAGAAATACAAATCCAATACCCAATAGAGGCACTTAGGGAAATAGTCTCGTAGGGGGAGGGGGGGTGGAAACTGGCTAATAAAAATGAAAGAAATGGAGCGAGAAATGTTATTTAAAACTGAAGAATGATTTTATCGCTCAAAAAAGAGATCATAATGAATAACAGCTGCATCGTATTCGCGTAGTTGCAGACAAGTAGCTTATGGTTTTGAGTCAATGCCTTTCAAAATAGCATTTTTTTATATTTTTTTACGGAAACGGGAAACAATTTTTTTAATTTAAGGGAGCTCCTACTTATTCCAACCTGTCCATCATTTTATTACTTTCCGAACATGTACCCTGTAAGGAAAGTATTGTAAACATGAAAAAATTCGACTTCGAGATTGGGGTGTATGGACACGTTTTGAGGTTTTCTGAAATCATGGATGTTATTTTTACGAGATGTATGTGTGTATATGTGTGTATGAGTGTTTTTGTGTATGTGAGTCAACACGATAGCTCCTAAACGGGGCATTCGATGGAGCTCCCATTGGGCATATATGCTATAAACCACCGTCGCAAGACTGGTATTGATTTGGGTGTGTACAGGACTTACAGTTTTTTTACAGGACTACGACCCAGATTTCTTTTACAGGATGGCCTATGGGGAGACATTCTTGATAGAGCGCTAGCGTTTAAACGGTCCATTCGATGGAGTTTCAATTTGATATATATATTTGGATTATTCATCGATTCAAATTTATTTAAATGCTTGGTCATGATCTTAATCGTAAGTGTTCAGAAATTCGAGTGGAGTCACTCCACATTTTTTTTATTTTCGAGAAAATATTCAAAAGGGTTGTAATAATAAATCATACGAGCAAACTGTCATGCGCCGAAAAAAAAATCAAAAAAGAAAATGAAATGATTACAATTTTGAAGCTGGAGGTAAGGAACATTTTTAAATTGACGGAATTTTTTTTCTATTTAAAAGAATAAGTTTCAGCGGTTGAAGTTCAGTTACGAAGTGCCGAAGATTAAAGTACTATTTGGGAAACAAAAGATTTGCGAGATGTTTAAATTCTCTCTCCGTGGTATAATTAAGCTGGATTATGTTCCTTCAAGGAATTTATTAAGAGCTTTGGTCAGCAATAGAACGAGTCCAGCGTTGTTGCTGGTGGTTGTAGCATTGTTCGAATTTATTGGTGAAATGCCGAGAAGCCTGGTGGTGACGGCTCTTTGAGTACCTCAGACGCATCAAAATAGCGCTCCTCTATGTTCATCGTAAGCCGTCAAAACAAAACAAAACAGAAGTCAAAAGGGGCCAAATCGGGACTGTACGCCGGATGACCAGCAGGCCGATGGACAGAGTTTCGCGCAAAACCTAACTGCATAGCGTTGTTCAATAGATCTCTGCATCTTGAGCGTAACGAGTCATGTTCACGAAGTTAAGCCACGGGGCATGCGCTGTAGATGACGAGCAGCTGCGCAACCGTTGGACTACGTTCACCGACATTCGATTCCAGATTTCCAAGCCATCGGTTTTCCTTGGCGTTGTGCCAGAAATGCAAAGAAAAAATTTTCACGTTACTTGTAGGACAGACCTTGTACTGGACAGTGGTTAAAGTTCGGACAGGCACAGACAACCCAACCTGAAACACTTTTGAGATGTTTTAAGAAATTTAAGGCTGTATGTAAAATGAATGACTTGGGGTTTGATATTTATCATTCATGTTATCGATGATATGTGTTTATCGAGGGTGGTTATAACTAAACTACTCCCATAAACAGGGTTCAACAGTTAGAACGGGTGAACGGATTGTACTGTAATCCCATTTGGTATATAGACTTTACATGAGGAAAAAGAGAAATTATTTCAAAATATATCCACTAGGCGGCGCTTTGAAACGAGGAAACAGCCCGTGTAACAACGGAAATGGCTGATTCAATATGTGCGAACAGTTTTAATATTTATTTGACAGTTTTCGAGGATTTATTAACTCATCGGGTTACTTTTTTGGAACACCCAGCAAAGCGCCACCTTGTGGTCAGTTTTTGAACTAAACTTTAAACAAAACCTTATTTTGAGCATCTCGTGGCAATCAGCTCGCCGGTTTCAGCTGGAGATTGCCGTTCGTAGGTGAAATTTAATCATGACCACCTTGAATTTTTCAACAACGGATGTCGAAAGCAGAATAACAGAAAAGCTTTATCATGCCAACATAGTAAGATCTTATTTATTTTCACCAATACATATTTGTCACCCGCTGCAACCTATATTAGAGCTCGTTAGAAAATCCTCTTGGATAGTCTCTGGAATCAAAGCTCGGTATTGATTCAATCACTAAGAATGTTTCCTATTGATTCTGCCGAAGGAAATCCAGGAATATAGATCATACATCAATTCTTTCTCCTCTATTCAGTTTCAGATATATATTAATCCTGGCAAAGTAACAAAAGACCTTAATAAACTTTCAGATAGGATAAGTTAAGTAAGAGGATTGTGCCAATTAACTCGTGTATTTTCTGTTATTGGTGGGTTAATTCAAAAATTCCAGTTTTGTATTAGAAAGTTCGATAGTGTCCGCAAGGAAAACCCGTCGCGATGTTCGAATCGATTATAAAACAGTTTCCAATTCTCATGTCATTGCAATATGAACAAAAATCTGGAGTGACTCCACTCGACTTTCCGAACACTTACGATTACGATCATGACCAAGCATTTAAATAAATTTTATTCGATGAATCATTCACCCATATATACCAAATGGAAGCTCTATCGAATGCACCGTTTAAACGCTTGGGCACTTTCAAGAATTTTGCCCCATAGGTCATCCTGCAAAAGAAATTTTTGTCGTAGCCCTGTAGGAAAACTATATGTCCTATACACACCAAAATCAATACCGGTCTTGCGACAGTGGTTTATAACATATATGCCCAATTGGAGCTGAATCGAATAGACCGTTTAAACGCTTGCGCACTTTCAAGAATTTCCTCCCATAGGTGATAGCCCCCCCCATCCTGGACTCTATAAAAAAACCCAGCTATGATGAAGGTATAGGTTAAATTGTTTCCTAAATGTTTGTGTTCAACAATTCTTCTAAAAGAATCATAAGAATATAAGAAAAATCATATATATACAGTGGTGGCCAAAATTGTGGACACTTTTGGAAATGTTTAGGTTGTGAAACGTAGGAAGTGCTACGTTTCACAAAATGCCACTCATATAGTATCATTTTAAAGAGAATCTAATACTGGTTTCAATACACACAACTCAATTTAAATAGGTACAATAGAATAAATGTTATAACCACTTCAATATGCAAAATAAATACAGCGACGAAGTGGACTGTCATTTCTAACTTTCCAGGTCCATCACCGTTATTTTTCTGAGCTTTGAACTCTCGTCAGTTCCATGAAACATCCATTCCAAACTTCGATAATAAATTAAGGCTACACTACCCACTGCCGATCACTCACTACAATATTCAATGTATTTCGATCATTATTGCCGTTTAAGTCTTTTTTTTTATTGCAAATATTTTATTTTTGTATTTTTGTACGGGAATTAGTATTAAACTAGCTGAAGTACCCGTCCTCGACGGGTTAGTGAATGAAAATTTCCAAAAAGCAAGAACTTTCGTCAGCATTGTAGGAGTACACAGAATGGATGGAGTATGTTGCCAAAGTAAAGAAAGCGAAGTTATAATTTTCATGTATTGTTAAAATATTACAGGTTAGAGAGTCACTAAGTAATATCATTTCATTCGCTTGAGTCGTCATTATGGGATGCGCAAACGAATATGGGCGCACATTGAAATAATTTTCGCAAAATCTCAAAATCTAATCAACAGTTTTGAAAAATTGGAAGCCTAGAATTTAAGTTGAGTGACAACCTATCCTGTCACCCAAATTCGTTTCATTCCCTGCAGTCTTTATTTCGGGATGCTGGAACAAATTTTCAGCATTTTAAAACGATTTTCGAAAAATCTCAAAATGTACGCAAAATATTTTTTAAAATTCAACGCCTATAAATTAAGATTAGTAACTACCTATCCTATCACTCAATTTCGTATGATTCGTTATTACGTGATGTTTGAAGAAATATAAACATAGTTTGAGAGAATTTTCACAAAATCTCAAAATCTAATAAAAATGTTTAAAAAATTGGACTCCTATAGTTTATGTTGAGCAACCCTCTATCGTGTGACCCAATTTCATATCATTCGCTTTAGTTGTTATTACGTAATACGGGAACAAAGATTCACTCAGTTTTAAACGATTTTCACAAAATCTCGAAATCTGATGGATTTTTTTTTAATTAGATGCTTATAGTTTAAGGTGAGGGACCACCTATCCTTTCACCAAATATCATTTTTTCACCTTTGCAGTAATTACGTGATGTGCGAACACAAATTTACGCAGTTTGAAACGATTTTCGCAAAATCTGAAAATCTAATCAAGATTTTTAAAAAATTGGAAGCCTATGTTTTAAGTTGAGTGACCACCTATCATGACACCCAATTTCATATCATTCGCTTCAGTCGTTTTTACGTGATGCTTAAACAAAAAAAGCGTCACGGACTGAATGACAGAATGACAGAATGACAGACAGACAAACTTTTTTTTGAGGGTCGCATCGGATTCCCGAGTGCTTGAAACGGATAGAAATCGCAAAATTTTTGAATTCCAAGAAATGTACAGACAAAAGTCTAATGTTATTTATATAGATTATCTTTAATATTATGTAAAACAGTTAGCATTTTGTCAAACAGAACATTTTTTATACGTACACGAACGTAGGAAAAAAAAAAAAAAAAAAAATTTTGGCCACCACTGTATATTCCTATCTTGTAATCGTGCTCTGATCCGGGTCTCCAATCTTTTCATCCCGTGATTCTTGTCACGTTTCTGTTAAGAGGAGATGAAGTCGGCATGGGCAGAGTCTTTGTATGAGCACCTGGTGTCAGCCAGCGTGAGAAGGGATCTGCAAACAAGGATTTTTATTCCCTTTTTTATCCTTCTCTAATCTGTATAATCCTCGTGGGTGTCACTTTGTGATCCCGGGATTTGCGTGTGTTGTTTGGGTATTGGCATGTTTCTCTTCTTAACTTTGTGAATCCTATATAATGCGCGAAATGTTGCTTTGTCTGACATTATTTTTTTATCGACTTCTCTAAAGGAAGAGGTGCTATGACGCAATATATGTATGTACAGCGATCATTTTTGACCGCCTTGACCGATTTCCGAAATTCTTTTTTTATTGGAAAGGGGGACACCTCTGCGGGGGACCCTATGAATGAACTGACTGCACTATTAAATGACTGGATAGTCGACGCAATGGTTGTACACCCTGTGTCTACGTTCATTTTGAAAAAAAAATTGCGTTGACATGGGCGTAGCCGGAGCGTCCCTTCAGAGCACGATTGAAGGAAAATTTAGAATATCTGTTTGCTTCAATGACAATCAACAAATGAACGTTTGTATAAAATAACGATTTCGAATTATGAAGTGCTTTCAGCATTCCTTAGTATTCCTTCAGCATTTCCTTTTTATTAATAATTTTTAACCTAGTACGGATTTTCTCACTTGTCATTATTTTTATGAGTCGAAGGCTTCAACAAATGCCAGATTCTGGTTGCACCTTTTTATGGAAATTTTAAAAAATTGGTAGATCTACCGATTCATTAAATGGATAATGAATAATGAATTAGGTTCGAGGACGCTCTAATATATAAAGATGTGGGTGCTCAATATTGAGCGTTCATTTTGAAAAGGGCTGCGCTTCAAAATGTTTTGAACGATGGGCGTCACCCAGACGTCACACGAAGCCACGAGGAGCGTCACCTTTAGCCACCCTGTCCATTCCATTTCGTTGAACGGTTTGTTTCATTTCGAATGAATTTTTTTAAAGGATATTGATTGGTTGCCTCTTCATCAGTGCGTACATTTTGTGCAGAATTACTTTGAAGATAAATAATGCAACAACTTACACTCATGTCCATAAATTAAGGATAATTCAGAATCACACAGAAATTGATCTCTAAAATAAAAATTGCACCTGTGGAATGATCACACACATCTTGAAGAAGAATATGCAAATTACAGGAAACCACCAAATGGCGTGGATGGTACGTCACAATGACGAGAGTGTAAGAGAAGGGTATATAAGGAATGGTGGCAGGGAAGTAAAATTGTTCAGAAGCGCTGTGAAAGCCTTTCAGTGCAAAAACCGCATAGTTATGGCACAAAGGAGGCATTTGGATGATGTTTTACGTGGCAGAATGATCGGACGACTGGAATGTGGACGTACCCAGCTGGAAGTATCCGAGGAACTTGGAATCGCCCAGAGTGTCATCTCCAGGCTTTGGCAACGATTCCAAGAGGATGGTAATGTGAGTAGACGTTACAGCACAGGTCGCCCCCGAGTTACAACGCCGAATGAGGACCGCTATTTGGCAGTTACTGCCAAAAGAAACAGACGGAGTACAGCATCAGACCTGTCTCGTCAGCTCTCTTCAGCTACCGGTACGATTCTCGCCGGACATTCATCTGGAGAGCGCCAGGTACCCGTTATCACCAAGAGAACACCATTGAAAGACACCGTTACGGTGGTGCAGGATGGCTCGTTTGGGAGGAATTATTCTTGGTTCCAGAACTGACCTGCATGTTCAGAGTGTAACGATGACAGGCCACATCTATCGGGATGTCATTCTGGAACAGCATGTACGTTTGTTTCGGGGCGCCATGGGTGCTGAATTTGTGTTTATGGATGACAACGCCCGTCCTCACCGTGCAAACATTGTAGACGAATGCCTTCAATCGGAGAATATCACCCGTATGCATTGGCCAGCATACTCACCGGACTTGAATCCAATAGAGCATGTGTGGGATATGCTTGGCCGACGAATTGCAGAACGTCAACCCCCTCCCACCTGTCTACCGGAACTTCGGAGTGCATTGCTTGATGAGTGGTGTAATATTCTCCAAGATCAGATGGATCATTTGATACTCAGCATGCCTAGGCGTTGTCAGGCCTGTATTGCATCGTCCGGGAGACATACTCCGTATTAACCATCCTACTAACCATGTTATACTGTTTTTTGTAAATAGGTTCTTTTTTGAAATTGGGTCAAGGGAGTAAAACTTGCAATTTTTATTAATTATGTCAAACATATAGCATCTTTTTTGCTCTTTACTTTTTGTTTAATAAATAGTCTTTACAAATAAGTCAAATTTGTTTTGCTTCTTTCTCTTTCTTTGCCTGAACTTCATTATCCTTAATTTATGGACATGAGTGTATATGTAATTAGAAAAGCTTTTTCACTTTCCTAACTGAATAAGATGAATTCCAGGGCGGAAGAAATTTAATTGAGGGAAAGAATATTAACAGAAACAATCTTGGCTGATTCGTTTTCTCTCTATTCTAAAAAAAAGTAAAGGCTGCTGTCGCCGCCGCTGTCAAAGCTTGTCAGCTTATCTCCTCCTAAACCGTGGGGATTTGAGTTTCGACTAAGGTGCCCACAGATTCGAAAAATTCCGAGGAACCTGCTAAGCTGAGTTAAATTTCGAAAATCGAATTATTTTAGAAGATATTAATAAAAAACTGAAAAAATAAACAGAATGGTTGCCAGATTTGGCATAAAATCATTCATTCCTTTGCAACAAAGCGTTTCCAAGTATCTAGAATCGCGTGAAATTTACAAACATGAGTTAGAATGACGCCCATTTTACGCCAAAATAAACACTATCTTTCTTCTATATTAATAAAACAATGTGTAAACTTTTAGTTAGTTTGTTTGAATGTGTCTCTCGGTGATCGTAGACCTACCCAATTTTGTACGGACATTTTCCATGACAGTTCCCGACACACCTCGAAGCGATTTTTTCAAAGTTCGAATTATTTTAGGAGATATCGATAAAAAACGTATCGCAAAAGGCTCATTTTTGCTTAACGCCATTTCGTAATTGTAACCCCACAGTGGAAAAAAAGCGACATTTAAGCTTATCTAGGTTGCCACATTCGGCAAGTTTATTAAATGATTCAGACTCTTGAAGTAAATATAAAAGAATAACGATTTTTCTTTTGTCTAGATTATTTGTAAGGCTGTTTTTAAATTAAAATATCGTGTGCATGGGAAATCAGAGCAGGAATGAAATGTTTTATACTCAAAAGAAACATATTTAGAAATTTTCTGAGACTAAAATGTGCAACTTTTTAATTTGGCTAAAAATTAAACGGTTTTGTGCGATTTTGAGATGATTCTAATGCTTGGCGCAATTTATCGTAATTTATCGTCTGCTGAATACACCTGAGAATAAGGTTTTGAAATTTTCATTCAGTTGGAATTGTGCATTTTTCTGTGCAGATTTTCTCCATCTATTAATGACTATGTCATTTTATCTCTCACCCCCTTTATTGAAAATTCTATGAAAAACCCAAAAATGCGACATAAAAGTATGCCACATAATTTTATATATATTTAAATACCATTAGTTCACAACAGCTTTAATCTATTGTTACACTATTTCGTAAGCTACAGAATATGCTTCACATGTATTTTTTACATATATTTAAATACTATTAGTTCACAACAGCTTTAATGTATTGTTACAATATTTCGTAAGCTGTAGAATAGGCATCACCTGTTTTTTTCTATAAATAGGTTACAATAATATGAAATAAGTAACTCAAAATGTGTTACACAAAGTTGACCATTTTCAAATAGTAAGTTCGCTTAGACAACAGGAGTTTAGAATGAGCGATGATTCGTTTTTCCAAAACAGAATAACTAATATCTTGTAAATGAAAAATAATTAAAATGCAGATTATTTTAAAGCCGGTTCGGTCCATCTGGTTACCAGTAGAAATATTGGGCGGCGTTCACTATACCATTATAGCAGTTATAGTACACTTTGGATATTGGCTAGCGCGACGAGATGGTATAATTCGTGGTTCTAAGTACGCCAATCTGCAAACGATTATATAAATGAAAATATCAATAACGGTTTTCCGGTAACCTTAAATGAAGAGTAATTATAGGTTGTGAGCATGTGTCAATCGCCCAATAATGAAAAGTCGCCATCGGTGGCAAGCTATCCTATCTGTTCCGTAGCTTTTATTAACTTTACATGTACGAGAGTCGCCAAATAATGAAAAATCGCCATGGGTGGCCAATTTGCAAGGTGTCCAATAGGTTTTACATTATTAAAAATACAGCTGAAACGGATTTTCTGATTTTATTATGCTTTAGCTCCTAATTAATATAACTTTTGAATGGCAATACTAAATATCATTGTGTTTCTGAGGAGTGCAAATCATTTTTCCAGTATTATAAGCGGAGTCTGCACTCCAGGTGGAGTATAGCTCAGGACCCGTATAACACGGATTCCCATAACAAAATATCTTCCGTGTTATGAGGGGGGTAGATGTCTACTGTAGTGGGAAGTTTAAATTTTTATGTACCAATGATCATGCAATAACCAAGCAATGTGTAGCTCAGTAACATTCTATCTGATCCAATCTTCGGGTTTTGTCTGTTGAAATTATGTCTTTTTTACGAATAAGCCTGATTAGGGGCCGAATGCCTCATACGAAAAGCGAGCGTAGCGAGTCTGGGGGCCTTGGCCCCTAGTATCCCAAACAAAAGGAAACTGAAAAACTGGGGCCGTGATTTAAAAGTTGTTCATTATTATGACCATGGTGATTATTATGATATCGCTGGTAATGGAAGGTACATATGCATCATTAGGACAGGCGATGTCAAAAATGCCGACACCGTGGTAGTCAGCGTTTCATTACGTTATTTTTACTTCATTCTAGGAAGTAAAAAGAAGTATGAGGAAAAATGTAAACATCGTGTGTGATGCAGATCCCATATCTTTCTTTTAATCATCAATAACTTAATTGTTAATTATTTCTAAATGTAATCCGTGTTCAAAATTTATTCTTTGCACTTTCGATTCGGATTTTTTTTCTCTTTGCCTGTAAAATTTTATTTCAGCAGCACCATTTTATTTCAGCCTTATTTAAAAGCAATCTTCCGTTTTCATTTATTTTTCCTTTTTTTATTTCAGTTTTGCATTTGTAAACCCTAGCGTTACTTACAATGCTTTCTTATGACCCTATACTATAAATAAAATTGACTTTCATTATCGGTTACAATTTAGCTGATAGATTTTGTGAATAAAAAAAGGAAACTAAGTAAATATTTTCCCTGCTTTCACAATTTCGTTAACCCTTTATTTTTTTTATCAGTGCTTCGCTTTTAGAGAAACGTTAAGTAAAGCTTGACGATAGTTTGCTTACAGGTACGAATAAAAACAACATAAAACTTTTTTATGGAGTGTGGAAAGATTTTTAGCATTTTTCTCAAACCTGAATAACCTCGTTTTTCGTGCTGGAAATATAACTTACGCTTTCTTACAACATTACAAAACTCTTTTAAGGCATTATTTCGATAAATCTCTAACTCTTATAATGTTTTACTTGAATTTCATTTCTGCTTTTCGAATATCCGTACAACAAAAATATCCTACTATATAGTTACGCTGGTCCCTGAGTCACTGATTCTATCACAATTCCGATTCAACCACTCCAAAACAAAACTTTTGCCGTCTCTAATCGAAACAGATTCAGACGTCACTGGCTAAAAACATAATAAAATTCATAGCGTTGGTACGATAGGCTTGGAAAATTTCAAATAATGTAAAAAAAAAAAAATCTGTGATACTTTTCAATTATGAAAATCCACCCGTTCGCTGATTTTTAAGCCTATTTTAGTCCCGTGTGTCAAAAACGTGAAACATTTGCATTGCCCAAATTAGATGTCAAAGGTAACTTGACTTTGACCAGACTTTGAAGTGAAGCCTGCGATTCCAATTCATTTAAGAGTTTTTCTGGATGACCCACTTTAACTTTTTTTCGCAAAAAAAAAAATATTTCTTCTGCATGAAATATGGATATAAGGGATGTTACCAGCGAAACGAAATCTTTGGAAGGCTAAAAGTTTACGTACATTTTCAGAAAAGCATGAAATTCCTATTTTGGTGCACAATAAAAATTGAATATCAAGTTACTTATTTCAAGTGGACAAAGATTACATATATAGAGTGAATTGTTTTCCATCGCCCCTAGGAATTTCCTCTAAAACGGGCTTTACCTTCTAGTTCGACATAATTAGGCATTCAAAATCATGGATGACAAGGACACCTTTCGTTCACGGACAGTTCAAAAGAGTTCTATGGACACCATGACACTAACCGTTCTCCTTCCGTTAAGTGCATAACCATCTTCCAGTTCCACCGCTGCTTTTCCTACGTCACAATCTTGAAAGTCGTAATGACTACGAACTTTCGATAGCGACAAAATGTCGCATTGAAAGATACTCTTAAAATATTAAGGCAATTCGTATGACGTCACTCGTGAACGCTCATGGCAGGTGGGTGGAAGTAAGTGTGACGAAATATTTTTACGATGCACATAGATTAAAAATAATTTCAAATATCGCTACAAAACGACTCGATATTTATATCGATGACGTCCTCTTACTTTCCACTTTCGACTGCGATTCGATGCCGTCATCATTAGGTTATGGCGGTCATTCTTGTTGAAAGAAACTATTAAGGCAAAGTTCTCGCATTTGGAGACTCGCAAATTATTAAAAGGTTTAGTATTAATGTAACTCGTTAAAGTTAATGATGAAGGAAAGGAAATATTTTTACGCTACATTATGACGGAGGATAGTTCATGTCAAAAGCGTCCATTATGAACAGTTTTCCGAATGCTCTATTTTGCTTTGGATATTAACAGTCCCGCCGAAAGGGGGGGGGAGGGGACGGGAAGTCCAACTATTCCGGTCTCGCTTTAGGCGTAGGTAGGTGACACCAAATTAGAATCACATAGCTATGTGGGTTCGAATGCGTGGGTGGAAATTTTTTCGGAAAGTTTCATAACTGATAAATATTCATCCTTTATTTCAGTGTATAATACAGCTTTTGAAAATACATCCTAAAATATTTTAAGCGCCCTATAAACATACAGCTTTCCCTTTTTACTTCCTTGTACGTAGTATAAGGAAGTAATGTGATCCCGAAAAATTTTGGGGGCCAAATTTCGACATAAAAACCGATTTTGACTACCTCTAAATTTAATTTAAAAACTTTTTTCGATGTATCTCATCGTAGGCTAGCATGCACGATCCTATTAACGCGTCTGCAACTCATTTTGACCAGTGGCGAGTCAACTGTGGCCAGTTTTTCCATGCCGTCTGTACGTACGTACGTACGTACGTACGTATGTATGTAACTCGCATATCTCAAAAACTATTGGTCGTAGAATGTTGAGATTTGATATTTAGGATTGTTCTATGATCTAGTTGTGCACCTCCCCTTTTGGTGGCAATCGAATGGATAGTTTATGTACAGGACCGCCCAAAAGATTCGAAATACATTACGCTCTATGGGCCGAAATTCATTAAACTCGCCTAACTCAAAAGCTATTAGGCGTAGAATGTCGAAACTTCATATTTTGGATAGTTGTAACATCTAGTTGTGCACCTCTCCTTTTGGTTCCATTCGACTGGATAGTTTATCTACAGGACTGCCCAAAACATTCGAAATACATTACACTCAATGGGCCGAAATTCATTAAACTCGCATATCTCAAAAACTGTTAGGCGTTGAATGTTGAAACTTTATATTTCGTGAAAGAAATACGAAAGCAATAATTAGAAATATAGATAAGTTTTTTTCGGGGAGGGAAGGGCGTGTAACTGCTTTTACACAACCCTTTCCTATTATTTATTGTTACTACAATTTACATTTATTCTTATAGTTATGCAAATTTTCATGTTTCTTGCTCCTAGTTAAACGATCTTTGTTCTTTAATACCGAAAGCGCAATTTAACATGTTTTCATCACAATAAACTCAATTATGGGGTTAGCCATCATCATCCCAGTGACGTAGCAAGAGTGAGGCGAAGGAGCAGTCTATCTCAGGCAGCAAACTATATACAAAGATGGGACTGGCAGAAGACCTAAACTTAGAAAGAATAGGGGAACACATTAAAGGACAGAAATTGGGGGGGGGGGGGGACTCATAGACTTACAAAGAATAGGTCGGTAAACTGAAGGACTACAATCGGCACGAATAACCTTCGTTATGCCAATACATCTTCCAAGACTACTTCATATCATTCCTGCACTAAAACAAGAAGAAATTATTTTTCAACACATTGGGGTAGAGGGTCTTACACATGTTTCAAACTACAGACTAAACTTCTTAATTGCACACCCCACCATGGCTGAGCTGAGAAGGCACTCAAAATGGTAGAAAGCGAAAGTGTGAATGTCCCCGATTCGGCCCCGTCGCACGGTTGCCGATCTAACTGGCCAGAAGTTTTGGTCGGTTTTCTTCAGTTGTAATGTAAATAAGCGTTAGAGCACGTACAGGGCCTGATTATGGCCTAGGCACAGTAGGCCCGTGCCTAGGGCCCCAGATTTTTTATGGGGCCCCCAAAACCAAACAGCAAGATATTTTTTACAAATTTAGAAAAAAAATTGCTAACAAAATAAGTTGAGGGTCTACAGCAACTATGGTGTCTTAAGGCGCGATAAAAATGATCTCACATTTCTTACTTTTGATTATGCGTACGTTTGTTATGTTATTTAACAATGAAAATGCTGCCAAATCAGGATGTATAACTTGAAATATTCCATCATATTGTTGGAAATAAGACACTTTATTGCTTACATGTAATTACAAAAAGTATTTTAATTACAGAAAAAAATTTAAAGTATATACAGTCTCTTAAGAATTTGGATTTGAATTCATAATAATTCTTCAATTTGCATAAATTATGTTCATACTAAAAATTTCATAAAAGGGGGGGGCAAAATAATGCTGTGCCTAGGGCCCCGAAGTACCTTAATCGGGCCCTGAGCACGTATCTTAGGCAGATACCCCTCGTGCAGGTTTGCTTTATTATACGCAATACACAATCTTAATTCCACAGCTGGATTATTCGTATTGGGTAAATTCCGTATTTCGTAGCTACATAAATTGCCAGATCTGGATAGACTTATGTGTTTCTTGAGAGAATTTGTACACGGAAATTCTTCAGTTTCCATGCTTTAACAGGCAGAATAGCGACGCAGTTTTCTGAAATGCAGAACAAAAGCTAACCTATTTTGAATTGAAAACAGTAGCAAGAACGTAGCAGCACCTGTGATACATACCTGTCATACATGCGGCAAAATGAGAGCCTGGTTACTCCAATAAATACTCCAGTCCACACACATTGGCGTAGCTATAGCTTTCTCAGGGAAGGGCTTCAGCTAATGGGGGAGGGGGGAGTCCATTCTTCCTATAAAATTTGATTGGCAGTAAATTTTACAATAAATTTTACAATAAATGTCTATTGAAAATGTTCAATAGCACTAAAAAATTTTAAAGTCTCAAAAGAGTAAGTGGTGTGTGTTAAGACTAAATTATAAAATTTGCAAAATTAATACAATCTTGTAAAATTTAATATAAAGTGTCCAAATATTATTTAGAATTAAATTTTTTTACCGTATGCTATTTTGAGGGATGTTTTCAAAATGTGAGTCATTGTCTGTAATTTGCGTTTGCCCGTAAACTAAAGGGTCCAATATTTTATCTTTTATATCCCTTGTCCAAATATCAAGGAAAACAAAACTTTTCTGAAAGACAACGGACAATCTAAATAACAAAATTTTTACTTGTTTGTCTTTAAAATTTTAAGTTTAATTCATACTCAGTATTATACTACTCCTTAACGACATAATACAGTGTTCGAACTCGGGTATCAATTTAAATCAATAAGACTTTACAAAATAGTTTCTAAGTTGTTGAATCATTGTTTTATTTTCATCAATAATAGCTAAATTAATGACGACATGGATCGAACTGAGAAAAATAAATTAACTTTACTGAACACTATTGTTAATGGGGAAAATGAACATTAAGTATGATTTCCAACATGAAATATGTGAATGATCTAATATAATAAAATGGGGAGTAAACAAAGTTTGTAGCTGGCTGGACACAATGGACGTTTATGACAGCTTACTCTTCATTATAAAATTGGAAATATCATGTAACCCTTTTACGAGGTATCAGAAAATTACATTAATAGTAATGAACGGCTTTCATAAGGTTACTCGAGAAATGCTTTTAAGTTTGACGATCATCGCAATAAAGGATATGTTGTGTTAGAAAATTTTATAATCGATGCATTTAGCATGATTTATATTTGTTGTTTAAATACGAAAGGAACACAGATCGTTGAGGATATCAAGAAATGTTCATAAAATGTATTCTACGATTATATAAATTTACCACATATAATGATTTTTAAAATCCCAACCACATAAAAAAATACATATTGTTATCGCGTCAAAGCAGCAACCAGGTCAGATGCATGCAATATGTAAGCGAAAACAATTAAATAAACTAGTATTGCTAATTATTTCAAAGGTTTACGTAACAACGATTCAAAATGACATATGTTAAAACTGCAGAGGATTTCATTTCTTCCGTTCCAACACGGTTCCCAGTAACAGGCATTATTATTATTTAAAAAAACAAACAAAAAAAAAACCAGTGCACTGGAATCAGCATAAGAACTCTGGAACACTCACATTTGCAGATGTTAAAAGCAGCAGACGATCACTGCATTTTTTTTATTTGCTTTACTTTATTCTGTTGATAACCGCCTCTAAAAGTGATTTATCTTGCTTCTTTTTTTTTTTAATTCACCTAAGCAACGTAGCAATAATGACATTCTTGTAGGAATAATTAAACGTGAAAGAGGCATCGTGGGTAATGTCTTCCACAGAGAGAAAACTTTTGGCCGCAGATAGTATAGAACAAGTTGCACAGAGATTGAAAGTACTGGATGAATATCGGCCAACAGATAATACAGAACAAACTGCTCAGCGTTAGAGAGCAATGGTCGAACATTGCCTAAAACAAATGCTATGGCTGATGTAAGAAATAGTCAGCGATTGAGAGCCTTGTTCACTGTAAAAACTTGTATTATTTTCAGTACCTTTCTTATATACAGGCTAAATACGTGACACCAAGGCGAGCTGAAAAATGTACTTCGTCTTGCTCAACACGGCATTCTGACTACGATTATGTATAAGAATATAAGAACATCAATATTTTAAAGACAGCCTTCATGTGAAAAGATTATCCATTACGCGTATCTTTCTTCAAGTAAACACACATCATTAGCAGGAATACAATCATTACAATAATATTAACATTTACTTACTTTTCTAATCCACAATTGAGGCAGTAGAACAGCACACCGTTTTGTAATGGCGGACGTAAACAAGCAACTGAGCTGGATAGTGACTTGACCTTGCAGTAGGTAACATGGAGTTCGCATGCTACTCTTAAATATCCCAAAATGCAACCATTATGCAACGTTTTCGAAACGTCCTAAACACGGAAAAACGAATTAATATGAAACGGTTGCAAATTGGTTTTAAAAACCGTTACGTGCTACCTGGGTTTCTAACAGAAAACAAGATAGCGTTCTTATCTGAGAAACGTCTGTTTTTGTGGGCGTAAACTATGGACGTAACCTCTTACGTGGACAGATTTAAGCGAAATCGGCTCAGGTAGGTGTTCATTTATGGTTAAACGCCTCTTTGAGCCAGTGTAAGGAGAGCAGGTGTTGACTCCACAAAGACACTCGACAAACAAGGGTGTTAGAATGCGGAATGATTAAGAACTGTGGACCACAGCGCACATAAAAGGGTGTGTTTGTCCGCAAGAGGATCCTTTCGCGTGGTACATCGGGTCTGGTCTTCATCCGTTGTCAAAAAGTCCCAGCATGGACACAAGAACACATCAAGGAAAACTGGCCGCTGTCATCATGGAAAGGATCATCATGAGTACCCTATTATGTGCGGTATTACACGAAATTTTGATTCGTTTTAGGCGCTTAATGGAAAGATCTCCCGGATGCTCGCTCTTTTCGAAAGAGAAACCGTGCTCTTTGTGGGCGTCCACAGTTGGAGCGATCCACGCCTTCTTGAACAGATTTCATAGAGATCTGCTCTCGTAGGCGTTGACCTGGATAGGGAGGTACCCACCTCTTTGAACCCGTCTGTGGACTGTGGTACACTACAGACCAGGCGTGTCCAACCTTCTGAATAGCATGCGCCCATTTTTTTTCGCAATGCAGTTTAGATGCCACCACTCAAGCACCTTCCGGAGTAGAGCCCCTTAGATTTGGGAAGCATGAATATGGGTAGAGATGGGCTTTCGAAAACTGCCCACGTGTTTGCCGTGCGTGGAGACCCGTGTCCCCGGAAATGGGGATCCTGGTAATTGAGGGGTCTTCTCCAACACATTACTTTGGCCTCGGCTTCGGGTAAACGGGAGGTACACAGCGTTCCCCTGTGTATCAATCGGCTGGTGGTACTGATTTCGATCAACTGCTAGGGATCAAGCAATCGGACATCTACTGGGCACGTCGTTAAGGGTGGATGCTGCCTAAGGGATGCACTGTGCGCGTATAGACCCGACTAGCACTGGTGTGCAATTGCACACCCCCTCGTTGGGCTCCGTGGTGGGTGGTGCGGTCGGGTCCGAATCTCAATTCCTCCAACATGGATAAAAAAATTCTTCATCTCTCGTCAACGTTCCGCTACCTATTACCAATGATAACACGGATCCTCAAATTTCAAACACTAATGCTCGATTCTTCATTATACACTGTATTGAAGGAGGCTTTAACGAAACATCGCCATTCCTTATACACAAATGCATTGCAGCCAATGTAGGTGAAGTAAAAAAAGTAAAAAAACTAAGATCTGGAGACCTTCTAGTAGAAGTGTCCAACAATAGACAAGCGTCAAAAATCAAGAAAATAACGAACTTTGGGCCAAAATCTGTTACAGTGTCCCCTCATACATCCCTAAACACATCAAGAGGAGTTATATCAGAACCCGACCTTGTACACTGCTCTGAAGCCGAACTATTAGAAAACCTGAGTGAGGACAGCGTGTGCGCTGTCCGTCGAATCACTATTCGTCGCAATAGCCAACTTATTAATACAAAACACATTGTCTTAACCTTTCAGTCTCCCACTATTCCATCCCATATTAAAGCCGGCTATCTATTATGTCCCGTTAGACCATACGTACCAAATCCTATCCGTTGCTTCCAGTGTCAAAAGTTCGGTCATACTAAATCCTCCTGTCGTGGATCACCGGCCTGCGCTCGTTGTGGTGCCTCTGACCACGACAGTGCCACCTGCTCTGCAGTTGCAAAATGTGTAAACTGCAAACAGGAACATCCATCGTATTCAAAGTCATGCCCGAAATGGGCATTTGAAAAAGAAATTCAATCACTGCGGGCCTCTCAAAAACTCTCTTATCCTGAAGCCCGTAAAATAGTTGAAAGCCGTACCCCTAAACCTGGTCTGTCTTATGCCGCAGTGACAAAATCAACAAAATCCGTAGCAATTCAAACCGATCCACCGAAACCAATACCTGTTTCTTCTTTTACTTCAACTCCAATAGCTAAACCTGTTTCTAATAAGAATCACTCTAACATAGGAAACCACAAAAACACAACAAAGAAAAGTGCATCTGCAGGCCGGCCACAAATCAAAAAATCCTCAGCTTACAGGTCCAAATATAACAAATCCAGAATGAAAAACATCCCACCACAACGGCCCATTGATGATACTATCCTCCGCTTGTCTCCATCGGACTCTGACATTACAGACAGTGCAATGGATGATGATCTCATCCCTAGTACCCCACCTCAACCTTCGGGGATTAATAAGAAGTTATCCATTATCCCTAACACAACTTGATAATGGCTCTGCTGCTGTCCTGGAACTGCCACGGTTTTTTAAATAAAAACGATGATCTTAAAACACTGATTTATGACCATAATCCCGCCTGCATAGCCCTACAAGAAACCTTTCTAAAAACCACTAGACATACTACTATTCGCAACTACAAGATACTTCGAAAAGACTATGATTTCAATGACAGGGCCTCTGGTGGTGTTGCCCTAATAATAAACAATAGATATCCTCATATAACCATCAATCTTAGCACAAATCTCCAAGCAGTTGCCGCTCGTATTCACCTTAAACATCTCACGACAGTCTGCAGTATCTACCTCCCTCCTAATGAAACTTTCAATCAAAGATCCCTTAGTAACCTTATTCAACAACTTCCTCCTCCATTCATACTCCTTGGTGATATGAATGCACATAGCCCATTATGGGGCAGCAAAGACACAAATAACAGAGGTGAGCAAATAGAACAAATACTGACAGATTTTTGTCTATGCATCATGAACAATGGTGACAATACATACTTCCACTACCCAACTAAATCCTTTCATGCCATAGACCTTGCCATCTGTTCACCCTCGATCCTTCCAATGTACAATTTCTCTGTTTCCGGTAATCTACATAATAGCGATCATTTTCCGATTCTTCTCTCACCTCTGTACCAAAACCCCGAACCTAACTCTTCTCTACCAAAATACATCCATAATAAGGCAGACTGGCAAAATTTCACTTCCCTGTCGACAATATTACCTAATATGATTGAAGGAACCATTGACGAGGTCGTCAACAAGGTTACCTCTACCATCCTTAATGCAGCAGATCACAGCATACCAAAATCGGGCATGGATCGATAAATGGGACAGTGAAACTGGGAACAAACTTCATTCTATACGCCCAGCTCTCACGCATTGGCCTTCTCATCCCTATCGCAGACTGGATGTCGTCTTGACACGCCTCCGCATTGGTCATACGAGGCTTACACATAAGCACCTACTCCTGGGTGAACCTGCCCCGGAGTGCCACCATTGCCATACCAACCTTACCATTAGTCATGTTTTAACTTCATGCACTGCTTTTAATAATTTTTACACAATATTTTTTAACTGTTCTCATCCTAAACTTCACGATATATTGGGTGAAACCCCGCACCGTAATTTGTTTGCATTTCTTCGACGTATCAATATTCTTTACTCAGTGTAAAGTGTACACTTTTCTCTGACTGGTATCTGGATGGGAGCCCCTATCCAGATGTCCTTTTTACCTTGTCCTTTTACCTTGTCCATTTTACCTCCTTTTAACCTCTCTACAGTTCGCTTTTACTGATTTTAGACCTCAAAGATTTTAGCTTTACATGTTTTATGCAACACGTTTTTACTTGAAAACTTTGTTTTACTATATATACACATAGTCTGGCGCAGTATGTCCTTTCTGGACCTTGTGCCATTAAACCCCAACCAACCAACCAACCAACCATCTTTCTTTAAAAAAATTTCAGTATAATAATAGGAAGCTTTGTTTCGATAAGTATTGTTTCGAAATGTATCACAAAAATAATCACATAATATTCCCCGTACTTTGGGAAAATACACAAAAATACTGCGTACACTTATGTTTGCGCATTCTATAAAAATGGCAAAAGCGAATGAAATGAAATTGGGTGACATTGATACGTGGTCACAATTTAAACTGTAAGCGTCCAATTTTTAAAATACATAGATTGCATTTTGAGAGTTTGTGTTTTAGATAGCAAACACGACTCAAGCTCATCGTACGAAATAAGGGCATGCAAAGGACACTCTTAGCGTAGGTGATGAACAGGACACCTTTTCGTTATAGATTGTCAATCCACCCATACGCTTTCACAAAAATACCCTTGATAGGAGGGTTCTATTGTGTCCTTTCATTCTAAGAGTTTCCTTTACATTGTTTTACTTTCAATGGATTTTCGGAGCCCTTTGTATTTGGATCCACGAAGGCGTCAACATAGCATATCGTAGTTCCCGCCCTTTCGGAATCGTTTCGAAACATGTAGAGAATAAAAGAAATGTATTATTTAAATAAAGCGACCCTAAATACAGGTCGAGGGTGCCACCCTATGTGTTTATTTTCATTTTGAAAAGAACAGGATTTTAACAGCGACCGCAGGC
The DNA here is from genome assembly GCA_038373885.1 of Cheiracanthium punctorium. Classification (NCBI taxonomy): domain Eukaryota; kingdom Metazoa; phylum Arthropoda; class Arachnida; order Araneae; family Cheiracanthiidae; genus Cheiracanthium; species Cheiracanthium punctorium. The sequence continues at coordinate 132,986 of JAWZYV010016645.1, forward strand.
ACGGCGTTGCGTAGGCCACAAGGGGCGTCACGAGTGCGTTTCATGAAGCCACAAGAGGTGTAGTCGGGCCGTCAGATTAGGCAAGAAGGGGAAGTCCTATCAAGTCACAAACTCTGGTCAATTTACAATGACCGTTTACAAACTCACTTTCGCATTTATAATATTAGTTAGGATTAAGCGATCCTAAACACAGGTGGATGGTGTCACCCTACGTGTTTATTTTCATTTTGAAAAGGGTAGCGGCCACGGGATTTTAACAGCGGCCGCAGCCAGGGCGTTGCGTGGGCCACAAGGGGTGTCACGGGGGCGTTGCATGAAGCCACAAGAGGCGTAGTCGGGGCGTCACTTTAGGCAAGAAGGGGAAGTCCTATCCAGTCACAAACTCTGGTCAATTGACACTGATCGTTTGTTCAATTGGCAATGGACCCATCAATTATTGCACAGAATTAAGTAGTTAAGAAGTAATAGTAAGAGCCAATTTTAAAAGTATCAATAGTACCATTCATTATTTAAGTAAAGGTAAGTGAATAGTTTTATGGGAGCAGTCGAGTCGTTTTGCACCCAACAAGGATCGACCATTCCTTTTTGGTTGCAAAACTACATTAAACTATGGAGTTAACATTTTAGAGTTAAGCATTGTCCACTTATCTCTTAATAGATTAAGAATGGAAGCCGCTGCCAAATTTTTGGTACACCCTGTAGAATGCTCAAGGGAAAATGTCACAGGGAAAATGAAGTCAAGGGAAAATGAAGTTACTTTGATTTTTTAAAAATAAATTCCAATATTATCAATAGAAAATACGTACTTGTGACTTCCAATGTCCATAGCTGATAGCTATAGGTGGCCTATCCTTTCTATTTCGGTTTTTCTTTTTCTATCTTTAATGGGTAAACTAAGTTCATTTTTCAGTGAATGAACTGAAGATTATCATTTAACTCAGACATACAAAGAAAATACAAATAGATGTTTTTATCAACATATTTATGCTATTCTTTCGTCACTGTTCCTTCCTAGTATAGTCTTTGAGATGCTAAATAAAATATCTGAACTTTGTGATGATGAGAACAGCAGCTCATAATTTTTCAAGTATTCAAAACTTTAATTTTAGTAGTTTTAAGCGGTTCTTACACCTGGATTGAATAAAACAAGGTATCTTATATTTCATTTAGGATACTGTTTCAAAGTTAAACCGAAGGACCGGGTCACTTTGCACCAGGTAAATTACCTATTATATTTTGCTTTTATGAGCAGAATTTATTATATTACATATAAAATTAAGCTGTGTTTAGGGTTTATTCTTCCATTTTATGCCATTGAGTATTAAAATAATATTAAAACATAAAGAGAGGCCAATGAAAATACAGAAAATGTGGATCGAAGTTAGCTTGAATGATTGTAATATTAGTAGTGTTTAAATAGAACATTTCATGTGTGAAAATTCTCAATTTAACCCTTTGAGCCGCATCCCTTTCCCAATGCTGAAAAAAGGACAGCCGTTGCCATCGCTCGACATAACGACCAGCAAGATGGCGACGATCGCAACGTTCATCGCGTGCCACAGATCTAGATACGATTTTTTGACGACAGCTGGCTGTGCGGCACAGCCAGCAGTCGTCAAAAAAAGGGTCTCTAGATCGGTGGCACGCGACAAACGTTTCGATCGTCTGCCCTCTCGCTGGTAAATAAGTCGAGCGATGGCAACGGCTGTCCTTTTTTCAGCATTGGGCAATCTATCCAGCTGTTCTCGCATTCTTCCCTTTATCAGCAGATATCAGTGCTGTTAAAAATAATCGTGACCATTTTTGACAAGAAATAACGTGCTAAAAAATAAAGGATTCTCCTGGAGCTATGTCACCCGCATTCATTTTTATAGAAATCAAATCTTTTCTACGTGAATGGTAACAGTCAAAACGTCCGAGTTGGGTGTTCCCAGAGCGGGAATACTGCTCTTTAAAGGGTTAAAGTGTTCCAAATCATCCAATTTTTAACTTGCTTAAGTCTAATAACAGAGTTAACATTCACTTTTTTTCATACTTACATAAACCTCCTATAGACTAAAATAAATACAATCTTTATAACCTTATTAAGGAAACATCGAAATCAGATATTCTTAAGTCATTGAAGCAGTTTTTGAGAGCGCAAATTTAAGCAATAACAAGGATGTAAAACTAATCACGTATGATAAGCGTCCCAAGATACTTTAACAGCTTCTTACAAAATAACGAATTTTCATAAAAATAGGCTGAATTTTCTCTTTCTAATAATGCTATTTAAGATGAAATCCTATTTTTCAGATCCCTTTAACAAAAGAAAAACTATTTATTTCATTATTTGAAAGTTAAATCTTTTGTATTTTTATGGCCGTACAAATAATGTTTTCAAGGTAATAAAGGAACCTGAATGGTTGTAAAGTATTTACAGGCTTTTTGTGAGCTTAAAAATATGTTATCGACATTCAAGATGACATGAAACATCTTGATTCTTTATTATATTTTGGAAGGCATTTTCCTATCTAAACATTTTATAAGGAAAAAATATATTTTTGTATGCTTATAAACTGCAATAGTGATTTTCTATCTTATTTCAGAGTGTAATGTTATAAAATTTATATTTATACTTATCAAATTTGACCTTCTTATGCAAGGTGTTTCAAAATTACTTGGAACTGAAAAGAAAACTTTGCATTAAAAAATAAAATATCTTTTAAGGACAAAATCTTTAAATAAAAAATGAAAATAATTAAAGTATGCATAACTAGAACAATATTAAAAAAGAAAAAAAATCTGAAACACTTTCATACTTTAAATGCCCACTAATGTACTACACGTAAAAAGCATATCATAATTCTCCTCCAATTCTCAAGAGCGCATTTTAAATGTTGAAATCTCACCCAAAAAAGTGATAATGAATGCCCTTATAGTACCTCCTCTAAACGTAATTTTCACGTTTTTCTTGATTTATGTAATACACAGTGTATTAAAGAAAAACACCTATAAAATTGCATGTTACATATTCGTGTACAAACACAGTTCCAAATAGTATGCCATTTTCTTTTTATTTGCTTATTTAAATGTAATGCATATTTCAAGCATCTTCTGTGTGTTCTTTCAATAACCAAAACGAACTCCATACTTTTTGCAAGATAATACCTTCAGGGCGTCCCCAAAAGGTGGCAATACACTTTCATTCTTTAAGAATACACATTAACTCATTAGAGCCCAACATTTTACAGTACATTGGACTTGCATATGAACTCACACATTGGACACAGCACCGTTGGACTGTAACAACTTTATGGATGTGGTAAAAAAAAAAAATCTGGAGTGACTCCACTCGACTTTCCGAACACTTACGATTAAGATCATTACCAAGCACTTAAATAAATTTTAATCGATGAATAATTCAAACATATACCAAATTGAAACTCAATCGAATGCACAGTTTAAACGCTTGCGCACTTTTAAGAATTTCTCCCCATATGCTATTATGTCATACCATAAAAGAAAGTTTTGTCGTAGCCCTGTAGGAGAACTATAAGTCCTATACACACCCAAATCAATACCGGTCTTGCGACGGTGGTTTATGACATATGTACCCAATTTGAGCTTAATCGAATGCTCCGTTCAGGAGCTATCGTGTTCACTCACACACACACACACACACACACACACACACACACATACACACATACATCTCGTAAAAATAGCATAAATGGATTCAGAAGCCCTCAAAACGTGTAAAAACACCAAAATCTCGAAGTCGAATTTTTTCATGATTACAATACTTTCCTTACATGGTACATGTTCGGAAAGTAAAAATGAAGACGCGCAAAGTGATTTAATCCTTTTATCATTTTATTTTTCGAAAACACAAATTTATTCAACTATTCATTCTGCTATTCTAAATTATTGCTGTTCTCATTTTCCTGTCACTTCCGTTTTTTAATCTGTCTATTCGCTTTTCCCGTATGCATTATTCTTAATTGTTTATTTTTCTCGTCAGACCTTTGGAGCCGTTGTGGGCAAAAATTAGATTACATTACGTCCGTTTGCAATCACAACGGCTTACTGCTGACCCCCTCTTTGGCTCTGTGTTAGTGTTTGTTAATTTTGTTGCCCTGCCTCTTCTTTAAAATTATTTCTTCTGTGTTCCGTTATTTTAATTTTATTGGATTGAATTTTAGGATTGCTCTGGGATGGGCGTTAATTATTTCAGCCGTTTTTGTTCTCGCCTCTGTGTCATTCTGTGCTGGCGTCATTTTTGAATTATTCCATCTTTTCATCACTTTCCTTGTAGGACGTATTTTTATTTCGCTGAGCTACCACCAGCCGATATTGTTAATAAGTTCATGCTTCAATAGTTTCTTTTAAACAAAACAGTTTCAAGTATTCTAATGTCTTTTTCTTTTACTGCAACTAAGTGTATCGAACCTGATTGAATCCGTCACAACGTAGTTTAATAATTTTAAAATAGCCTCAGAAAATATGATTATGTGAAGGAAACCATACTTCCAAATTGTATGACTGTTAGATTTTCTATCCAATTTTTCTCTTCTCTCTATTGGCAATCTATAATGACATCGAGTCACACGTGATACAAGACAAAACCGATAACGAGGGAGGCTTTTGAAGAAGGGGACTCTTAGTTCACTCCTTTAGATGGAAGATTTTCTTTTGAAGTTCTGTAAACGGATTCTGGTGAGATTGGCTCACTCGAGGAAGTACTTCTTTGAAGTTCTTTTCTTAAGGCACTGAACTGGAAGATTCAAAGACTCCGCAAGTTTCTGATAATGAAAAGGCAACAGTTTACGAAATCGATTCAAGATATTCTCTCTTAAATGAAGGCGATCATGGACCCTCACAAACTTTTCTGTTTTTATAGACGATCGATATAAAATTTTGTATATTGATAGTGTTGCTTGACTATTAAAAAGCACAATAACATTTTAATTAAGACAATAATTCAAATAGGCTTATAAGTGATACAGTAGACCCTCGATGAACCGGGATGGTCGGAAAATGTCTCGTCCCGGATAACCGAACGGATTCAAATTTTGCAGGAAATGTTTGACAAAAAATATCCATAAAATGTAAAAATTATATACAATAGGGCATTAGCAATTTAATAAATACCGTAAAATCCCGAAAGCCCCCCCCCCCAATTGTTTGGAAAGAGGACAAAATGGGTTCCCGGCGACAGACACTTCTACGGATTGTGACGTCACCACGAACGGCACCTGTGACGTCATCGTCGAGAAGGTTGAGGAGGGTTATAATTATAAGGCCTTCTCCCCGATTATAAGTCCCTCTCAGAAGGGGGCTTATAATCGGGATTTTACGGTACAAGAAAAGAATGAATATAAATTTGAATGTCATTTCGATTTACAACTCGTCCATTACCAAAATAATTTTCCCGTGACTGCATTGTGGAGATTGAAATGATAGAAATCTGTTTTCGTTTTTCATTGGCTCTCGAAAAATTTTACTAGGCGTATTTCTGGGCGGATCTTTGACAAAAGGTGTGCACGGGGCACCTCCACACTTCGGCCATCTGCCGTGTTCAGTGTCTTATCCACTCGGCCATGGTGGAGAGGGTCATGATTTAAAAACGAGGGTTTACTTGATTTTACGAAGAACAATGTCATCCAAAATAACATGAGACTATCCTTAAACACCCCCTTTCGTATAAAAAAAAGAATCATCTACGTCAGTCCACGTGTAAAAAATGATCGCCGAACGTATAAACAAAAATGATTCGGATAAATAGATATTTTCCTTAAGCACCCTACAAAATACACAGTGGTGAAAACTATACAGAACAATACAAATTCTATTCATTAGCATAAGCTATCAAATCTGCGATCCGTTCAAAAACGATTTGTTTGACTTACCCCCAATCTTCTGATCAGTCATCTTTGCTTTCTACCGATACTGTCAACACATACAGAGTTCATACAGAATGGAAGATCCAAGAATGGGTCTTTGCAGAGTAAAGCATCCAATGCTAGAAACCAGCGCCAGTTCGTTTGCTTGCACGCTGAATAGTAAACAGTTCGGCACAACTGCATGCAACTTATCGAATAAAATGGACGAAGCATATTACACTCAGAACTGCCGATCATGAAAAGCAACTGTACCAAAATAAGTCATCGGCTTTCGACATGTCGATGCACTTCTTATGCACCATGTGTATTACATTTTTTGTAGTACATAAAAACACAAAGTTCATTGTTTAAAATATCATTTTAGTATTCAGTTAAAGATCTCGAAGCATTTCTAAATATATCATCCACCACTCAAGTATGAAAAGCACGCTGTGATCAAACGGCTCATTGTGTTGACTCATGCAAATATTGAAAATTCTGTTAGATATCGATATAACATCAGTTAGTGTTCAAGTGAAGGGATTTCCATGGAACGTTCTGTTTGTTCGATTTCTCAATCCATTTATATTCTAACGTCAGATTTAGTTTAATACGTCCGTCGATTGGAATCACTGGATTTAGAATTTCCATCGTCCTACTAAAGTTCCAACATTCAATTTTTTCCAGTGGGAATGATTCCTTTACTCTAATGTTTAACGACTTCATTTGGTAATAGAAAAGGATATTTATTTTGTTTTTCTTTTTAAGCTTAAATAATCAAATTTCTGTAGTGCAACAGGTTTATATTTCTTTATAACCTAACATTCTAGGGATTCTACTGAACAGCAGATGGACATCCGAGGAAAGAGTGGGCGAGAGGAAGATGCAAACACTTCGCCGCTGGCGGTGCAAGTTTCTAGTTGTTAAAGAGGACATCCGATGCCGCTGCTGATGATTGCTCGAGAGTTGGTTGGTTGTGTTCAGAACACCACACATATCTTAGGTTCGTAAACTCGTCTCGTTAGCTTTTGTGAGAGGATTAGCACCCCTGGTTTGTTTTGGGTGTAAGAACGACTTCAGCTTATTCAGTTTAGTTCTTGAGTGATGTTTTTTTGTTTACCAGCACGCTGTTTTTGTTGAATTTGGGACATTTATATCGGATTCGCTCGCTTGGCTTTAAGAACATCTTATAAATCCTTCTCGAGTAAATTGGACGACAGAGTCAGACTTTACTAGCACAGAGAAAATAAAATTTAGAGATCCAGGGGTTTGAAAAGGAATCGAACCCACGACCTTACGCTGAGGCAATTTAGCTTGGGGGAGGAAAGCAGATGAACCTCCAAGCCACTGCCACCCCCCCCACCCGTTTATAGAGATGTATCCCACAAACAGTCAGGGAATTGAGTGGGATTTGAACCCGAGATCGTACGCTCGAACGATGACAACTTACACCCTCTGAGGAACCCTTGGCCGTGAGGTTTTCCGCAAGTGTTGTTGCCATCCTGCTGCGAGCGGCGAAGTCCCGGGTTCGGATCTTCCGCCTATTGTGTTGTCCACTTCACTTAACGAGGGTTTATAAGCAGCTTCTCCGAACCCAGCACACAGATACGAAAATATATGTTCCAGCTATAGCTACCGGCAGACGGGTGAAATGGCGTCAGACTCTCAAAGGAAAATACTGAACCTCTTTTGAATGATGAACTACATAATCGACCTCTGACGACGCACAGCAACGAATCGGGAAGCAATCCACAACTAAAGCACGTATGCGCACTGAATGATCAAGATTCACAGCACCCTCTTACAGGCCCAATTCGTTGAGCTCTTTTAGAATACGTCGATGATCCTCCTCCTATATCCAAGTCCGTGGTATCGTCCCACCTCGATAGTGACCGCTTCATAAACAAGTTCTAGTGAGATGTCTTAAGTTTTTCGCGGATCTGTGAGAGTCCTTTTGGATGGTTTTCTTCCCTGACTGGGTTCCGTGCGATCTGTTGCATTGGCGTCATCCAGTTATGGCTTGGTCGTTATTTCCAGCATGGAAATCTCCATGATGCTTCGTCAAGTTTATCTGCGGCTTCATTTGCAGGTAGGACAACGTTCATTCTTGCCTCATTCAGTACTTTCCAACAAGGTTGAAATGGGAAGTGTTGTATGATCTCGGTATGTCTGTATCCGTCCGTCCGTACTTCTGTATCCATACGTAACTGACGAAAATAGGAATCGATTCATACAAAATTTATACGTGGTGTCTTATGTATTGTACAGAGGTGTGCTGGATGGCTAAAAAGTTACATCCGCGGATACGGATATGAAAACGGATCCTTTGTTCTCCTATTCGCAAGTACGGACACGGATCTTTTTGTTCGGAAAGTGTTTCGAAGACTACATCATCTCGAAGCGATCATTTCATGCAGAATGCGTCAAATAAGCTTCAGCCTCTGAAAGGTAAATACTCTACCCCCTTTTATTGATCAGCTACATAAGCACCAGGGTGCGAATTGGCGGGGGGATGCCGGGGATTGTCCCCGGCTGAAGAATGTAATTTCCCTGGCTAGAGAAATATTAGAGGATCCCTGCCAGGGATACTATTTATCCCCTGCTGGAGAAATGCTAAAATGAGTCCCTGTCCTTACAAATTCAGTACCTAACGATTTTAAGTAATGAGAATAGAAATTTTTCTTTTGTTTACTAGACAAAGGAGCGAGTTTCAAATATCCCTTTGAAATAGATGTATACATGCCTGATGCCACTTCTCATTCTGCAACTGGGGTCAGGTTTCAAATTAAGACTGCGAAATGATCGAACAAGCGCTGCTCTGCCGCGAGACGAATTTGAGGGTAGACGAGAATCGCTGTGCATAGAAAATCGATGGTCGACTTTTATTTGAATTTAAGTCCCTTCCCAGGCATGTTGGAGACTGCATTTGTCATTTAATACCTAATATATTATGTGAGTGGAGTATTTTACGCCTTCCCTCCCTTTTTTTTCTTTTCAAAAGGTCCCCTCCTGGAGAATGTTTTCTTTCAAATGTCCCCCGCTGGAGAAAATGTTCAATTCGCACCCTGATAAGCACTCTCTAACAACGAATCGTGATCCAATCCAATACTAACGTACGCATGCGCACAACATACACTTAACGATGACGGCAAATTTCGTTTAGCTGTTCTAGAATATATTGATGATCGTCCTATATTCAAGTCCGTGCTTACAATAAAAATTATATTTGGTACTATTCTAATATCTGAATCTTCACTCCCCCCCCCCAATTTTTGATTGCGATCGAGTGGGTCGTTTATTAACAAAGTCACTCAAAAGTTTTATAATAGACAATCGAGTCCCGATAATCTCTACAATTTTATACCTTTCTTTTACGCAACTTTGTAGTTTATTGCAGATGTCCATGATCAATATTAAAGGAATAAAAGCCTCAGTCAATGTTTCAGGGACACCTTGTATTATATATGTGGTACGTATATACGTGTGAAGAAGATCCCATATCCATTTTAATAATCATTTAACTTGTGTTTCTTTAATGCAATCTATCCAAATCAAGAATTCTAAAGTACATTTCTGTTCTCATTTTTTTTTTGTCACTTCGGCTTTTAATCTGCATTTACGCTTTACCCCGTATGAAATACTCTTAATTGTTCATTTGTCTCATCAGACCTTGTGCAGCCGTTCTGGGCTAAAAATAGATTACATGACGCCCGCTTGCAATGGTAACGGCTTATTGGTTACTCCCATCTTTGGCACAGTGTTGGCGTATGTTACTTTTGTTGTCCTGCCTCTTCTTTAAAATTATTGGCTCTCGTTTTCATCAGTGTAATTTTATTGGATTCACTTTTAGGGTTGCTCTGTCATGGGCGTTATTTATCTCTGCCAAGTTGATGTTCTCGCCAAAGTGAAATCCTGTGTTGGCGTCATTTTTAAATCATTGCATCTTTTTATCACTGTCCTTGTGTTTAACAGGACGTTTTTTGATTTCTCCGAGCCACCACCAAGCCGTTGTAATAATTTTATGCTTCAATAGTTCTTTTTTTTTTAAATGAAACAGTTTTAAGTATTCTAATGCCTTTTTCTTGTATTGCAACTAAGTGTATCGAACCTGGATTCATTGGAAACAACGCAAGTTTAATAATTATAAAATTGCCTAACCTAATATCATCGTTACAATACGTTCACGTTGAACAAGCAAGTCCTCCTCCTTTGAAGTCGGTTAAAATAGATCTAATGCTGCGAAACGTATGAGCTTACATTTCAACGAATAGTATGAATTCCCCTTTTCTGACAACGACCATTGAAATCACGGCACAAAAGCCACTATTGTACTAGTGGAAGACCATTCAAATCGATGAACACATCGCCAAAGAACGATGAGAGCGTTATCATTATCCCCGCAATACTCCATGATGATGCGGTACTCAATGGCTTCATTGCAGAACTGGATGAAGGACTATAATACGTTCCTCACTAAAGATAAGTTTACCAGATTCATCATTAAAGTTGCGGACTTCAAGAACAGTGCAACTAGCGTACACACTCTCAGTAAGCTACGTGTAATAAATCAAGACAGGTAATTCATGCTTAGCATATCGGTTATAAGGCGTCATATGTTCTGGCATCAGGCGACTTTATGAAGATGACACCAAAAAACTGCATATCACTACAAATGTTATTTTGCGAAATCTCGTACATGTGTAGACCGGCATTATTTGGGCTATGCCCCAAATCTCGACCACTGTCATCCATCGACCGTGACGAGTTCCGCCCAATGTTGCCCGATTGGGCGCCAAAAATAAGGACTTATTCCGCATCACTCTGACACTTTTAACCGTAGAATGCTGAGATTTTGTATTTAGAACTATTGTAACCTCTCATTGTACATCTCTTTTTGGTACTTACGTATTATTTCGGCGGTCCGCCAAGACGAGCGATTTTTCACACATATGAATACCTGACACATGAAATTGTGGATGGTTACGAATACGATTGGCAACAGCTTGCCAGCACGTTTGACAAAAAATAATTTGGCGGGTATGACCGCCGGGATAACACGGAAGTACCCTCAATTTTTTTTTAGTAACTCTATAGTAGGATGAGTGGTTTTTAAAAAGAATTTAATGACACTGAAAGAAACGAATGATTTTCAGTGATAAAAAACAAAAATAAAAAATAAACTTTCAAAAGATGTCCGCTCTGTCGCGTATGGGATGAGAAATTAATTTAGGCTTTGTAGTGTCCTTACATGATCAATCTGTACGTTCTAAGACCGTAGTTTGAATTAAAAAAAATCACGCGATTTGGCTAAAAGTTCACTTTCATCAGAATTATTCAGAGTGCCTCTCAGTCCTGGGGAACTTTGAACAATTTATTCGGGTAGAAGACGGGAGTGGAGCTGTTTCATAGCTGCTTTCTTCTCTTGGCACCTTCTACTCCGCGACCAATCTCTTAAATGGAGTCATCCACTTTTGGTATGACTCTGTGGTTAAAAATAGAATAAAAATATTCATGTATACAAAGAGATTTCTTTGAATATGCAAAAATGCAAATGCTTATTACTTTTTTTTCCGCTTTTTGTGGATTTACGAGGCTAAAGTCACGGGAAAAGGTTGGCTTGAATTTCCCTCCTCACGCCAATTCGACTTGGTTTCTTATTTACGGGATTGTATTGTTTTCTTGGTGTAAAAAAGTAAAACAGCAATTTTTTGTTTAGGTGTTATTTCTTTTTTTCTTTGTCACGGAGTAGCTTTTTCACAGGAGTAGCGGAGTAGCTTTCTTGTATAGTATACGTGCGTGAAGCACTGCTTATAAGAAACTGAACAGGGTTCATATGTCTGGATTTATTTTTCAGCTTTTTTAACCCAGGGCGGATTGAAGACTGTAATTCCTAAGTTGGCTGGACGCAGCGGTTCCCAAACGGTGGGGCTCAAAAAAAAAGAGGAAGTGTAATATATCTTTTTTAAAAAGGTATCATATTTATTCTTATTTTGAATCCAAAGCATATCTGTTTTCGTTTAAAGAGTTAATATCATCATTCTGCTTTAGAAAAAAGCAGATGTGGACAACACATGACTTCCTTGCACCTCTATTCAATCAAAAATATTTTCGGCGCACTTCATCTAAACTTATTTTGTTTGAAAGAGATAAAACACAGCAGTAATAGTAAGGTCTAGCGAATGTTCGGCAAAACTCGCCAAGGTCGACGACAAATGGCGAGATTTTAGGCATGGACCAAAAAATGGCTGATTATCGCCAAATTGGACGATATTTCGCCAAAATTCGCCAAGTACGATGACAAATGGCGATAGTTTGGCCACAATGACTGACTGCAGATGTAATATATTGAAGATGTCCATAGATATTAATATATTGAAATTCTTTTGGGTGGCCCTGTCAATAAAATCTTCACTAGACTGGAACCAAAAATCAACATGCACAACTAGATGTTACAGCAATCTTATTTATGAAACTTCAACATCCTACGGCTAATAGTTTTTGAGATATGAGAGTTAAATACATACACAGATACACCAAAAGTTGCCAAGCTTGGCAAATTTTGGCGTAATTCTTGAAGGGGGCACGTGACCGTGACCTGACCATTACCTATTAACTATAGGGTAGGACGGTATTGTGCTTGAAATGGATGAATGTCCCTAAAATTGCCATTCACCGTAATTTATTGGAAACTTTTTGAGTGTTCCTGTAGCAGCACTATACATGATAAAGACACTTTTTTGGAAAGAGAAATTCATTTTGTAACCTTTAAGAACATATATCACTTCTTAGTCGTTTGAAATAGCCCAATACCTCTAAAATACGCTTTAATGAACCTGCCTATAGAGCGTCCTGTATTTAAAATCTTTTGGGCGGCCCTGTAGATAAACTATCCAGTCTAATGGGACCGAAAGGGGAGGTGCACAACTAGATGTTACGTCAAACCTAAATATAAAGTTTGAACATTCTACGACCCATAGATTCTGAGATATGGGAGTTACATACATACGTACGCACGAACGAACCTACGTAGTTACAGACGGTATGGAAAAACTGGCCAAAATAAACTCGCCGCTGGTCAAAATGAGTTGCAGACGCGTTTGTAGGGTCGTGCATGCTAGCTTACGATGAGATGCATCGAAAAAATTCTTAAAAGTAAATTGAGAGGTAGTCAAAATTGGTTTTTTCGTCGAAATTTGGCCCCCGAAATTTTTCGGGATCACATTACTTCCTAGTAAAAATACACTGACTTAATTCCACTTTCAAACCCAGTGCGTGAGTCTATTCCAGTGAGGTGTCTACATAAATAAGATCAGAAACTCATTTTTTCTTTGGGTTTATTCTTGAGTTCCGAACGAATTGAGTTCTGTCCTTCTTTTCTTTATTTTTTCCTCAGGAATTCTACAATCTCGGCAGACTCTATCCCGGCGTCATGGAGACCCGCATCTTCTACAAAATTCATTCTCCGGATGTGTCACCCGCAGTTTGGCAACGGGATTTGGAGAGCTTGTCATCGGAATTCTCTTGATCGATGACGATTATATCGATGACGGTGTGTGAGTATTTCTTCGATACTTCCGTCACAATGTCAGGTAAGGAAATCTGTCCCATTTTAAAAACACACACACCCGCACCAAGAAAGATAAAGGACTGTGTGAAGGTAAGAAAAAAGAAATAATAATTTTCATACATAGGAAAAAATAACATCTTTTGAATAGAACATGTCGTTTAAACCTGCCTATGACAAAAAGAGGAGATCCCCCCACCTCTGTTTGTAAAGTTGCTGAGTAGTCCTGTGCTAAAGATTTAATGTTTAATATCTGTTTATATTCCAGCGTAGAGAAGAAAAATAATCTTCATGAGCCATTGGAAATTACCTGTTAATATTGAACCACGCTAAAAGATTATAGAGACTAACCAAGCATTTCCCATCGTCCATCCTCCTACTATAAAATGACGCTGATCCCTGACTCTAACCATTCCGGTTGAATCACTCGAAGATAGAACTTGGACCGTCATTCATACAAACAGATTATTTAAAAAAAAACCGTCATAAAAACGACACCTTTTGAACGATCCGCAAATACGATTGATAGTTATCATTTTTTTTTCCCAAATGATGGATTTTCTCACGTGTTGTAATTTTTATTCAGCGAAGGAGTGAACTAATGAGAGATTCTGGGCCCACCTCCCATTGAAGTTTAAAAAAAAAATTTAATCTACTCATTGATTAAAAGGACACCAAAAAAATTATTTATATTCAATGACACTATAATGAATACTGATTTTCGTACCCCATTATTCATTTTGAAAAGGACTGCGCATTAACACGTTTTACACGATGGGCGTCACCCAGGCGTCACAAGGGGCGTCCGTTAAGCCGCCCTCTCCGGTCCACTTTGAATAATATAATTGTAGACAGTTCCTTTTGCTCTTAAAGGAACTTTTCAACCAGCATATGAATAGAAACCCAGAAATGGGGCACCTAAAGATTGTTCCTCTGCAAAATAAAACTTTTTCGTCTATCAGGCTATCTGCTCTACGTTGTTCCACCCATTTTGTATTTGAAATGTTGCAGAGATAGGCAAAACGATATTGGATCCCGTAGGAAGCGGAAAAGGGATAGAAATTTAAATGAAAGGGGCGCCAGGGGACGCCCACTGTTCTTACGAAGATGCCTCGTGGAGCAGAACATTCGAATGTTTTGCTTTTAGCCAAAGCATAACGGATGTTTTCTGAAAATTGACTTAGATAAGCTTTTAAAATTATTGTCAACTGAAGTCATTCATTCATTTGTACGAACTGGATAATCAATAACGATGTTGCTACCCTATGTTCACGTTCATTTTCGAAAAAAAAGGGTTGACATGGGCGTAGCCAGGGCGTCCCTTTAAACGGCGGTGGAAGGCCTATTTAGAATAACTGTTTTTTCAATGGACAATCAACAAACGGACGTTTTCAGAAGATGCAGAAGAGGGTAGAATATTAAAGTATTTTCAGTTTTTCTTAACTTGGATGAGAGTTTAATTTACAATTTTTTACTCATTACGAATTTTCTCTCTTGTTAGTCCTTTTATGCAGCGGAAGAGTCAACCCATGATGGATTCTCCGCCCACCTTCCACCGAAGTTTTTAGAAAATTTTACATCTACTGTTTCATTGAGAATGCAACAATTTTCAGTGTTCTAATAACGTGATAATAAACACAGATGTCGGTACTCTATGTTTATGGTTCATGTTGTAAAGAACTGCGGTAACCTGTTTTGAACGATGGGCGTTGGTAGGGCGTTTACATGAAACAAGAAGGGGGCGTCCCGTTAAGCAGCAATGTTCAGTCAATCTAAATTTAGAAGAACTATTGGTTGCATGTTGAATGAACCAATGAATTATTGAAAAAATTATTTCGAATGATACCTCATCTAGATAGTGCTTTTTCTCTTAAAAGTAAAGTTTCATGGATGGTTTTCCGCTTTCAACCCTCCAAGGCCCACTATAAGAAATTCCTAAGTCAAAAGTTATTTTTTCGTTGAAAGAGCGTTCCTTTTTCAGGTAACAAAAATTTATTACAAAAATTAACAAAGATTTTATGTTTTTATAATTTTAACACCCTGATTTTAAAACTCTTCTAACATTAAAAAAGGGGGCTTGAAATAAAATACTTTATATTACGGATCCTATTCAAATCAATCAATTATTTGATTACGGATCCTATTCAAACAGTAGTCATCGATTCTAGAAATCATTCGAATGGCACACCACTCAGTAGAAAACGCACATGGAATTGTGTCGTCCGTAATGGTAGCGTGTCGTCCCTAACGGCCTTTCATTCGCAATATCAGGGAAATGACCATTCCCTTCTTTTTAAATACCTTCGGAAAAATACAGAAACCGTGCCATAGTGTAGTGAAGTGAATGTTGCCTTAACGAATTTTCTACAAAAGGTTTCTGGTGAGCTTTCAAAATGGCTTGTGACTATTATGAGGAGTGGGGGAGCTGAAAATTTTGCTTTTTTTTCGGATACCCATGTTTCACCTATCCAAAATTTCTAAAACCAATCCTACGAAATTGGGCATGTATATGAGTTTCTTAACATACGTGCTGAATGACACAGCATTTTCCGAAATTCGCAAACAACGAGGGTAGGGAACCAAAACATGCATTTACAAAGTGTGTGAGCCCAGTCCCCAAAAAGGTGGCAACAGTCGCTTTCATTCGTTACCTGTTGGAGATAAATGCCTCCAGTGTATAAACTGAAACAAAATGTACTCAGTGAGGTAGGAAAGAAGCAGTCAATAAGAAGTAGTCAATAAATGAAGTAAGGTAGGAAAAGTAGATGACGTCTAGAGACACTTCCTCTCCTCATTTTCAAAAAAAGTGAGGCTTGTTCAATTTTCTCCCCTACGAAAAAGGTCTCGTTGAGTCAAATGTGTCCCCCTACACTCATGAGGCGATGAACGCATTCGAGAATTATATACTGCCGAGAATTACGTACAGCAAAGAAATTAAAAGATCATATGTCATCGCCGAACTTCAAAGGAAGAATTTTGGGTCCACAGCTTCATTGCGATCGATAGAAATGAACTGAAATTTCACATCAACACACAGGTTGTTAGCATATGTTGAGTTATTTATTTTCATTTTGTAAAGAACTACTTAAACATGCCTCTAAGAAGGGGCGCGGCCAGCGCGTTCCGTTAGACGAGCATTTCTAGTAAATTGAGACGGACCGATTGTTGAATTCATAGGCATGATTTACCAGGACCCACGAGGAGCCATGGCACTCCCCTGAAACATTTCAACAAAATTCGAATATCGATCACCTATTTGAAAATATATTCAACAATAGGAAACATTTTGTCCCCCAATGTTACATGCCAAGGGACGCCAACGGTTGAAATGACAACCAATCAATACGCTTTCGCGAAAAATGCCGTTGATAGAACTTTCTTTCGTTTGTAGGGTGGAGGCGATTGTATTCCTCATTTTGTATGAGCTTTCTTTACACGTTTTGACTTACGATGGATTTTCAGAACAGTTATTTTTATCCAGTGAAGGCGTGAACGTAGATGAGATATAGCCCACCTTCCTGGAAGTTTTTAAGAACTAGAGAGCACATCATTTGTTTGTACTTTAAATGACGCGTTCATCAATACATATGTTGTTGCCGTGTATTTATTTTCATTGGTAAAAGGACAGCAGTAACATTTTTTTAACGATGGGCGAA